>JAWLRI010000537.1:22272-66656 GCA_034781795.1 Crypturellus tataupa | reverse complement strand
CCACTATCTTCTTTAGCTCAGCTCTTTGTAGTCACATCCCATGGGAAAGCCTCCGTGCCTTAGATATATTCCCACATATTGTGACTACTTATTCCCCTTGGAGTTAATGGTATTACCATATTTGTTCCTACCAGAAGTTTTTAATGTCTCAGGAAATTAGGTATTGTATATATGCGTAGCGTTTCTCTCACCACTGGAGGTGGTCTGTTGACTTTTTTGCGTAGGGAAGAACATCATATACACGCTTCTATCATTCACAGAAGTCCGGCAACTGAGTGCAAGAAATTCAGTATCGTCATCTCCCAATTAATTATTACTTAGAGAGCTCAGCATTTAGGTGACAAGCAGCTGAAAATGGTCACATTGATTTAGTATGCCTATAAACTAGACCATCGTCCTCTCTCCCACAAAGATCATAAATGGGTGTACACTGATTGATGCCTACAGTAGAGCGAGGACATTGCACGCATATACAACATTCCCTAACAGTCTCCTAGCTCCTATAATTGTACTAGCTGTTTTGAACCTTATGTATAGCACCCTTGAATCTCTCTTCCAGCTAATGATCTGAGTGGACCAGGAAAGCATGTAAGGTTCCTGTACTCAGAATGTCCCTAGACAGGATCTGATGTAGATGTACTTCCTATTGCATGAGGAATCCTGTTTTTGTTTGACTGTTCTTTCTATAACTCCTATAAATAAGGTCTACATATCTGGGTGCTTTGTCTAAGTCTTTGGTCAAAATTCTCATCTCCAGTACTTGATCGCTTCCCAAACCAACTGTCTGTCACTGTAGAAATAAGAATATTAGATTAAATTGAGTAATAGTAAAAGAAGTTCTTAGAAAAGATAGTGTGATGGAAAGAAAAGCTAAATATCATCTGGAATATATTCACTTCAGTAAAAAAGCTCCTTTTATTGAGACACTTTCTCAATGTAGAATAAGGTCTTGTTAATAATACTTTCTTTAAAATTTTCCATGACTGGAACAAATTCATTTTGAATATGTAGAGTTTAACATTGCACCAGCAGGAACTCTGTCTTTATTACATGTGAATGGTAATAAATGCCACCTTGCCTTTGAAGGTGCAATGAGGTTTTATTTCCTGCTATACTTTGCTGTAGATTTAACGTAGCACAGTCAGGATCTGACAGAAAGCCAAATTTGTGGTAAAAGCACATATCTGAACTTTACAGTTCTGAGGGTGGTGTGCTGTTGTGGATGGTCTAGCTGTCCTTCAAGTGAGATGGAAGCCAGCCCCACTCTAAAAGCTTTCCAGGTGCCCAACCATGGCAGATTGAGCAGTCAAATGAGTACTTTTTTTGTCAGTAACATAGATAACACACACATTGTGTTTCAGCGTTGATGAAATTACCACTGCGTGGCATCACTTCAACCTTGCGGGTACAGGCTGATGGCCCCAGGTTGGGCTGAAATGGGATCTGAGGTTTGAGAAAAATCCAGAAAGGGGTAGGGATGGTTTAGCAAGGATCCTGAGTGCACTAATGGAGCTGACAATACACACCTGTACGTTTAACTTAAGGTGCATCTTTTACGCTTGTGAGTCTTATATATACATATGCAAAACTGTCTTGTTTCTCCTATAGCTTGACTAGCGCAGAACATGTGAAGAAGGTTTATTCGTGTTGTTCTGTCGTGTTGTTCTGCAACTGAAGAGATCATGTTAACATGACGGTGGATATCTGAGACCTCAATATCTTACTGCCATTTTGGTTCTAAGTGTGTTTTGGGAGGAAAGACAAAGGAGAAAAAAAAAAAAGGTGAATTACCTGTTTATACTTAGATTTTCAAAAACAATGTTTTTATGAGATCTCAGTAGCTTAATTAAATGATCTGTGTGTTTATTTTTTGATTCAGTAGCATCATTATTATCACAATCTACTGCAGTAGAAGGTAGTTCTTATTTAAAAAAATCTTGTTGTTACATTAGTGTCAGACATGGTATTCCCAATGAAAGGCACAAAGAAAAGCTTTTCAAAAAATCGTTATTCAAAAATATTTAGAAAAAAATTCTTCCTCATTCCTTCACTCCCCAGTGAATATTGACCAGCGAATACTATTTACATGTTGTTCTTGAGATAAGCTAAAGTAATAATTTGGAAAAACAAGCTTTCATTGAAAGCACTGATTTACATAACAGTTAGGCAGGTTAGAAAGCCAGAAATAATTACTGCTAAAGAATATAAAAAGAGCTGTCTTTTCATGGAAAATATACAGTCTTACAAAATACTCAGTATTATAGTGTATCAGGAGAAAATAAGAGTGATATTTCACATCCTTCAAAGAAAGCAGATATTTCCTAAGAAAGTGGAAAGAACTATAAGACACAATTAAAAGGGAAAACTACAAAGAATTAAATGCCTTATACAACAGATGTTCAAATTATTTTATCACTGGATAAATATGAGAAAACTTAAAATTTGCCATATGTTCATTCTTTTCACAACTTCATAAATGATATTTTTTGTTATAAACTAGGGATAATTTTTCCAAAAAAAAATTAAAAAAATACTAATGATTTTTTTTTATCATGTTGAGGATATTTCTTAAATTTTCATGGTTATTTCTCCAATGCAGTAATAGTAGAAAGTTTGGGAAAAAAAACAGCATTTATTCTACTTGTGATATGTATTTCTTTTCCTGTGATCAGACAATGAATATAGAAAAGCTTTGGATAATTTACAAGGTCTGAAGCTTTCTTAGTAATGGAGTGGCTACTGTTGTCAAATAATATAACAAATAACAAAAATTGTAAATTTGTAAACTTTAAAAGAAAATATCTCCTATATGTATTTATTTTCAATCCCATTGCCTCCTTAGGCTTGCTTTTGTATAACAAGAATATATTGGAGAATATATCTTCTCTATGAATGCAAGTAGATTTCTTGCAATAAGATCAGAATCAACAAAAATAGAAACTAAGTGATGTTATTTATGTTCTAACTGGAGGCATGATTCTGATAATGTATTCTTCCAGCTTATTGAGATCCCCTGTGTGACTTCTATTGCTCAAAGGAAGAAATCATGCTGTGTCATGCTAGTGCCGAATTCATTTGAGCTGCTTATGAATGAGATAAAAATACTTCAAATATCCAATGATTAGTCTCTTTGACTGAAACATGCAACTTTGGAAGAAGGAGAAAATACATAAATAAAAAGCATTTTAAAGATCAGTGTCTAACCTTCTCGTCTGCCAAGGCTCAAGGGGTACTGAATAGGTTAATAGTTCAAAAGATTCCAGCAGAGAACTTACCAGACTATTTGTATGAAAATATTCTCAGAACATAGAAAGACTGTTAAGAACAATCAGATGATAATAAAATATCCAAATGCCCAAGCTTAAAATGAGCAAAAAATGCAAAACACTTTTCTGTAAATAGATAGTATACAGACAAAAGTGTTAGAAAGATTATTTATCTGAAGATAAACCAACTCTACAGAAGAGTCTCATCACCTACCTGTCTACTATGAGTTAGGGAATTAGAGGTCGCTGTGATAGGAGTGCCTACAAGACTGATAAATCAGGATATATTTAAGCTGTGAAACTAAGCTTTTACTTGATTTATTAATTAGCAACGTAATTCTTACCAATGGAAAAATCTCACACAATATTAATCATCATCACTACATATAAAAAGCTGGTAGTGTTTAACAATCATATCCTAAATTAGTGATACATATACACTATCACAAGGATGATGCCACTGATCAGCACTGAAGGTAGTGGTCTTCATGATTTTTAGTTGCAGAGTTCAAGCTGAGCAGGCTCAAGAACTCCTCAACGAGAAAATTTTTATCTAGAGTGGGTCTGTCTTTCCATTTTTCTCTTGTTTGCCTGATGTCTTACAATTACCCTGATCTGGACTGATAACAGTGCACCTCATATTGTTTATCTTGTTTTCTTCTGATCTGCCATCAGCTTTCTTGCTCATTTGAGATGAGCAAGCCTTTTGCAGTCCCTTTGCTTATCTTTTCTCTATTTGGCAACTTTTATTACTCTGTGGTATAATTACATCCATCCTTGCCTCTTTGGTGTTACACTGCTCACATATTTTCTCTGGCTATGCCATCACAGTATTGCAGAATGCTTATTATACTGTTGTTAACTTTAACATTTTACTGCACTTCCATTTGTGATCAATACAAGATAATATTAGTTATATCCTGATTAGCACATTTTTAATTTATATGTATTAAATACCTCTGTATTATCTACAACGGCAGAAACAGTCAATATTTACAGACTAAAATCATAGCTTGCATTTAGAGCCTCTCTGTAAATTGGCATCTTGGCAGGAAGACAGTTCAGATTTGCAAAGTTTATGGAGTCCTCTTACATTAATATTGAGCATGAGACAAGGAACAGAATTCTCTGATGGCCTTAGCTGCTTACTGTCCTTTTTTTACCCGATTTTATATAATAGCTCTTTGAACCTTGTATCAGGTTAAATATATCTCTTAAGGAAAATTGTTTTCTCCTTCATCTGAGCAGGAAAATAGTTTCTTCTCTGTGATAGAAATCAGTTTCCTTTGGTGAGGTACACTTGCACCTAAGTCTCTACCCTTATTCCTGGATAATGTCTTCCCTCTCTTTGGAGTGTTAGGATTTCTTTTATTCTGTATATAACCCCAGAAATACTTTGTTAAACTCATTCCTCTGTCCTTGATTTTCAACATCTTCTAGTTGAGTAGTCACTCTCAATCCAGCAGTTCTTGAAGAAAAATTCTCAAAGGATGTATTTTTACAGTCATGTAGCAGTCTTTCACAATGTTGTTCAAATTGAACTTAGTCAAAAATATGGCAAAAGATTTGTTCAAAATTGTGAAAGGCTCAGATATTCCAGCAGTAAAAGATATTCTGCCTGTGAAATGTCACTCAACTTATTTCATCCAGTCTGATAAATGCACTCTGAGAATAAATTTATGATTTTTTAAGTTGGACTTATTTTGAAATTCATTCATAATGAAAAAAAATGAAAGCTCACTGAAATTAAAAGCCTATCAGGGAACATGTCTTCAAAATTCAATAAAAAGATTTTATAAACTCATTTACTTTAAAATAATTGAATATACAATGTCCACTATTTAAAAAAGATTTAAATGAAAGGCAAGAATAACTGTTAAAAATCTTGAAAATGTTTTATAAAGTTGAAGAATTTTTGAAAACTTTTACAGAACACCAAGTCCGATATTTGATATTTTCTTATTCTAAACATGTCAGTCTCATTCTTGAGCTTTGTCTGTTATTTGCCAAATCTCAGCTTAGAGACAATGTTAAAATCGCCTTAGGAATACTTCTGTTTATATAGTAAAACAATGAGGGATTTTTCTTTGTTTGTCTGCTTTTTTTGTTTGTTTTCTTTTTTTTTTTTTTTTTGAGTTTTTAAGGTGGCTGCAAATGTTATTAGTGATACTGAGAACTGACTTTGTTTTGAAGACAGTTTTAATATACTCTAGCATACCAAAAATATTCACGTTACCCAGTTTCACCAGTGTATGATTTTACATGTATTTAGAAACAGACATACTGACTTAAAACTTACAGCTGTTGATGAAGAGCTAGTTTCAAGAAATCCAAAGTGAAGTCAGTCATTTCTGGTGATATTTCTATCATTTCTATTTTCTCATAGCTTAGTTGTCAGCATAACTGCTGTAGATGTAAATGGCTTCCATCCCCCAATTTTTTGCTGCATTTCTATACTTCTTTGACTTATTTCCGAATACTAAATTTATCATTTCATACATTTATCATTGCATACATTTCATACATATGTTTCAATAACATTCTGGAATTGCAAGAAAATGCAGTACTCATAAAAGGACAGAGTGTAACTCAGCTGTTAGGTCAGTTAGTTGTTTGGTGCTCTGAGACACGTGGCATGGCTAGATACAGGAAAATGTGTTATAAAGAAGCTAATATCTTGTTGCATTCCCTTTATTCAGTGGCCATTTGACAACCAATTCAGCCTATGGAATAAAAAAGACTGGCTGCATCAGAGGAATAGCAGGTCTGACATAACAGGTTTTTCAGCTTCCCACATCTGACCCCCAGCTCTATTCTTAACCTATAGCTAAGGTGAAGAGATTGTTAAGGTCTATGGGGGGAATTGCTTAAGGCCTAAGTGCTCTCCCAAGCCGTGGTAACATCCTTCAAAGAACATATCATTCTAAAAATGCGTGTAATGTAATAGGTGTGCTAAATGTATGATATGTAATAGGTGTGCTAATTTGCAACTGGAGGAAGGACAAGGGTTGTGTTGCAAGAATAACTTGCTTCATAACTTTGGATCTTCAAAACATGATGTTCACCCATTCAGTAAAAACTCAAGTACTGGACTGTTTCAGATTACAAGCCTTTTACTTTCTTGTAACTAAAATAGCCCAACCTTATGTTCTGTAAATTAGCTAAGGGTTATTAAGACTGTTTTGAAGGTAGTGTACTAGCTAACGGTTCATTACTTGGGAACAATGTCTTAGCTCCTGGCAGTATACCTCATTATAAGCAGGACGTGACATGAAACTAGTATCTGAAAGAAATGAGAATTTCTGTGTGCATCATTTTTTAATCAGATTTATCATTTTTTTGATGTTTGTGCTTTATATGCAGCCACACACAGTAACCAAATTTATTTCAATAATTTCAGTAATTTGTTTTTTCTTTAAATGAGAAAAAATGAGAAAAAATCAACCTGTCCTGAGAAATCAAGATTTAAATGTAGAGCATTGTTAATTTGCTTGTTTGTTTGTTTGCTAGAATACATAACTTCAAAAACCAATATTACTATTTGTCTTAAAACAAGTACGTGAGTAAATATTCATAAATTGTTATAATATATTAATTCCATAGACATTCACTCCATAAACTCCTTGCAAGAGGAAAGGAAAAATACTTTTTAAAAAAGAAAAACCATCAAAAAAATAGGATTTCTTTTCCTATCTCCTGGAACTGGAATTATCCTTTATTTACCAGTAGATGAAGAGGTATCTAGAGATACATATAACAGCATATACTCAATGTGTTCAAATGTGTTTAAGATTAATGAATGTCTTCTCCTAAAGAGAAGCCCAGATCCTTTCCCTGTCATCTGATACCCATCTTTAGACATTTTGACATCAGATGTTATGCCTGTTTTATTTTTCCATGAATTGATTTATGAAATATTTTGGAAAAAAACACAAGCAGAGGAAAGAGTAACTAGCCTAAATATCTGTGAAATGAACTTGGAAAAAAATGTAAAAAAAAAATTAAATTAAAAATTGTGCTGATATATGTTTATCAAACAATAATCTGAGCAGCAGTTTATTCAATGAATGAAATATATAACTGAGTAACTTTGCAACCAGTGACCAAATCCAACCGTCATCAAGTCTTTATTCTGACTAATAATCTTCAACTAGTAACTCAGTAAAACATACTAGCCAAAGACCAGTCAAGCTCAACACTCCCTTAGTAGCATGATTAACACAAAGATAATCCATTAAGAGTTGAAGAACCATATTAGTGCTATTTTGCCAGTTTATTATGTCGTGATGTACATAGGTATTATTGACAATGGATGGATTTGTATTGATACTTTTTCTCTCTTTTGACAAAAAAAAAAAAATTTGTCATGTTCTTCTGCCTTATACCAGTAGTGTTACCAGTATACACTTTTATTGGCTCTATGGGATCCTCAGACTCAATGGTATATACACTTGTGAAAATTCTTACTTTGAAATATTCACATATTCTTTCTTTCAAAAGTTATGTACATATAAATGTTGTAAGACATCAATTTTCTTCTTCAAAAAATTTGCTTGAACATATAAAAATGTTTTTAATTCTCAAAGTGAGAATTAAAGGTATGGTGTCAATATATGGCAGAAATATTTTAAGCTTACAAACACAAGGTGGTAGCATTAGTCTTTAGTACTAACTGTTTGAAATGTCACCGCTTTTAGTTAATAATCTTTCCTTCTTCTCACCAAACAAGGGACAGAGAAAAAAAAAAATATGACATTTGATTTTGTTCCTGATGACATTCAGCTTACATCTAGAAATACTCAGGAGTTAATCAAGTGACAAATTGGCAAATTAAAGAAACAGAAATGAAATCAAAATAAGCGCATTCATCTCTTCCAGCAAGCTAGTTTTGTATTTTTCTGGTTTATCAAATTCTGAAACTACTGAAAAGCCAAATTGTAAAATAAAATAGAATAGAATAGAATAGAATAAAATAAAATAAAATATAAAAGAATAAATTTAAAAAGACAGGATAAGGAAGCATTACACAAGAATAGGCTATCTCTAAGGTTACTATGTTTTTTTCAGAAATTAAATTAACAAACTTAAAAAAATTCTCCAATACTTTATGCTTCTATATAAGAACTACAAGCTAAAACTGTTGTTATTTCGCTTTTACTCAGAGATGGTTCAAAACCAAAAGTTTGAAGTTACCAAAGTACAGATTCAGAATTAGATCTCCACATCTGTATTGTTTTTTTCCATAATTTATCTTCTGTGGTTGTTATTTTTCTGTATTTCAGTTTTATTTTTAAAGCATTCTGAAGCCTAGCTTTACTCCGCATGTTGGGGAGATCTGCAGATCTGTCACAGCTTAACAAATAGGTTCTTAACAAAACTATCTACACTATACTATCTACACACTACCATCTTCAAACTCAAGTCATTCAGATTATGTGTCAACTCATAAGAGTCTACATTTGATAATATTTATCATTCTAATATTCGTCATTCATCTCTAACTGGAATAAAATTAACCTAAAGAGAAATTAGATATTTCTGTAATTCTTCAGCTCATCTAATTGATGGTCTGGTTATACAAGCTGTCATTGTTCACAAAGTTCTAGAGAAAAGAGTCTGCGTCCCTAATTAAAATTTGATCATCAAACTGATCTGATCCTTGGGGTGATTTTCCTGGAGCTGTTCTTATTCAGCCATTCTCTGGCTGTTGCTCAATCATCCTGTCACAGATAATCCATCCCTGAGATTCACAGCAGCTTTTTATTGGTGTTCATTTGGGAGAACCTGGCACATCTGATTTGTAACCTTGCCGTATGATGGGATGAAAGAATTCTAAACATATGCCAGTAAAGTAGTTATATGACAATATCATATGTTACTCACACGCACACAGAGTAAGTGGATGGCTGAACATTATCTACATCATCTGTTTACAGATAGGGGAGCAGAAATACAGATAAGATAACCTTTATTTTTTATTGGGTTTATTAGATTACATCTTCATATAAAGCCACATTGCTAGAAGCATGACTTCAATGATGCTGTCCTCGAGGGCAAGGAAAATTATTATACCCTAGTCTAAAAGGCTTTCTCTATAATCAGAAATATTTTTGTATACATCAATTACTTTCAATTGGTATCTCCCATTCCTGGTTCTTCAAATGCGAAAAGCAAATGCTAGCCACTGGAAACTAGATATCTCTTTCCCAATGTGAGTGGTTTATTAGGAATGCTACTTATTACTGTATCACAGGGAGAATAGACATATAGGCATCTAAAAGATGCACACTTAAAAGAAAAGTGACAAGGAGGCTTCTGGAGTGCATTGTTGACAGCTTCCTCACAGAGATGATTGAAGAGCCAAGGAGGGAAGGCATTCTGCTGGATTCTATTCTTACCAACAAGGAAGGACTGATTGAGTTTATGAATGGGCAGCTTTGGCTGTAAAGGCCATGAAACAGTCATGTTAAGTGACAGCCTTAGTTACAGTAACCATAAGACAGTGACAGAGAGGCAGGGAAAAGACAAATAGAGGTATCACTGTTCTGGACTTCAAGAGATCAGATTTTATCCTCTTCAGAAACCTGCTTGGATAGATCCTATTGAATATAGCCCCAGAGAAAAGAGGCATCCAGGAAAACACGTTGATTTTCTGGGATTACCTCCTCCAAGCTGAAGAATGGTCCACCCTAATGAGTAAAAAATTAAGCAAAAGCAGGAGAAGACCTGTCTGGATAAATTAGGGACTCCTAAATATACTCAGACATGATAATTAAATGTAGAAGAAGAGACCCAGGAGGAACAGAGAAATACTGTCCAAGCATGCAAGGATGGAGTTAGAAAAGTCAAAGAATACCTGGAGTTCAATCTGGTGAGAGACATGAAGGACAACAAGAAGAGCTTCTATAGATACTTTAGCATTAAAAGGAAGAGTTGGGAAAATATGGACCTGCCAGTGAGTGGAACAGATGATGGGTGACAAAAGGCATGGAAAAGGCTGAGATACTAAATGCCTTGTTTGTCTCAGAGATTATTGGTAAGATTTACTTTCAGGAAATTGAGACCCTGGAGAGTAGTGGGGAAATCTGAGCAAGGAAAACTTCCCCTTGATGGAGCAGACTAAGATCAGACTGGGAAGTGTTTAAATAAACTGGATATTCACCTTTCCTTGGTACGTGATGGACTGCATCAACAAGTGCTGAGAGAGATGCCTGATGTCATTGAGAGGCTACTTTCCTTCATCTTTGAAATGTTGTCATGACTGATGTAGGTTCCTGAGGAAAACAAGCAAATGTCACTCCTTTGTTAAGGAAGTGGAAGAGGGAGGACCTGGGAAGCTGCAGTCTGGTCAGCCTCACCTTAATCTATGATGGAGCAACTAATCTTGGAAACCACATCCAAACAAAAGAAGGCTAAGAATGTGACTGCATTTAGGTAAAGGAAGTCATGCTCAACAAACATCATAGCCATAAATGGATTTGTGTATGAAGGGAAAGCAGTAGATGGAAAACTGGCTGAACCACAGAAGATTGTGGCATAATGTCCACTTGGAGGCCAGTCCCTAACAGTGTCCCTAACAGGTTGATATTATGACTAATACTATTTAACATTAATGTTCTGGGTGATGGGATAGAGTGCACCCTCATCAAGTTGACAGACAACCTAGAACTGTGAGGACTGATTGATAGACGTTAGTTTTTCAGCTATTCAGAGGGGGCTTGACAGGCTGTACAAATGGGCAGACAAGAATCTCAAGATGTCCAAGGAAGGGAAGTTCCGCACCTAGGAAAGAATAACTCCATGCACCAATAGAGAGCATGGGAGCCTATTCTCTGTAATACCAAATGGCAGCACAAGAGGCAATAGGCACACAGGGAAATACAGAAACTCACACTCTCCTATCAGAAATACTTTTTCTTTTTAATGTGAAATTTGTTGAACATTGTCACAGATTGCCCAGAGAGTGTATGGAGATTTCATCTTCAGAGGTATTTTAAATCCTACTGGACACAAATCTTAGTTTGTAGTGTTAGAAGGAAGAAATTCTAAGATTATAGACAGGTATTGTTTCTCACCATTCACACATAATCAGATCAATACTTCTTTCGTAAATTACATTTTCATTCTAAGAGGGAAGCTGCCACTTTTCATCAGTTGCATTAATTGTAAGTACTCCCAAATTTCAGAATGAAATAATAGCATTAAACTAATGCATGATGTAAAATAGTTATAGTTATATTGATTTAAGCTCTAGATGAGAAAAGAATTTGCTGGTAGGTTTATAAAAATAGAAGCTTTTAATAAATCTGGAGATATCAGTTATCCTATAAAGCTGAGTATTTCTCTTTTGATTATTGTATTTAGTTATTGAAGAAATAGAAGCACTGGCAGTGCTTTTAAAATTGGCACTGGTTTTAAAAAATGCTATGATTTCCCAAGGGTGTGTTTCTTCCTTTCCATTTTATATTCTCTATATGCATAATTGTGTTAAAATTCAGCTGTATGCTCAAAAGTGTGGTGCATACATGTGCATATATGCACATATAAAAGAACGTCAGTGCTCTCTGTACCAGATTGTTATGTGCTTGCTTCAGTAACAAACGTATTTGAAAACTAGCATATCTACTGACTATGAGCATACAGGTGATTTAGAGTATAGAGTATAAAACTTACTCCAAAGGGCTTTCCTCCTCTCCCTCTTTTTCTACCTATCTCTTCCGGAGGATGAAGTATTTGGAAGAAGAAGAAAAAACTTGATTCTCACAGTTGAGACTACTGAGCTTAAAGGAGCAGCTCTTTGGGGAGAAAAAAAAAATGTATTTAACTGAAAGTTGTGTATGTTTTACATGTAAGGCAGGAGAAAGGAAGTTCCTGCGATGTTGTCCTAAAAGCTATTATTTATGATATATAAATATTGTTTTAAAGGAATCTTTGGAGTACCTCACTTTATTTTTCTTTTCTTTTAAAAATAAAAGAAGTCCATTCATCCAAAGGTAAATAATTTTGTTCTTGCAACAGATTGGTAGAAAATACTAGTGTTGGTCACCTTCCAAAGTCCTGGGAATAGTATTATATCTATTTATTTCCCTTTGACTGTACATCAATGAGAAGCAGAGGTTCTTACTCTTTGTTTGTTTTTTTGTTTGTATAATAATACACTGTATGAAGGGCTGTACAGACTTTGATTTATCTCACCACATCTAATGGATTAAAATTATGGTAAAGAAATGAGCTAAAGGAGGTATTACCTTATGATAAAATCAGTTATACATTTTACATAGCTGTGATATAGGTCAGTGAGCAACTAAGAAAGAAAAGCTCCTTAAAAAGCCCTGCTGATTCTGTTTTTGACTAAGCAATAAGATCAGTTTCAACACATAATCACATGAATTTCTGTTCTATTGAACAACATACAACTTTCACTTCCTCCTTCTCCAGATAAGCAATCTGCTTCTTCAAGGATGCTTAGAAGACCAAATCATGAAATAATGAAATTTAACAATTATATTATTTGCATACAGCCAATGCTTACAGTGTCTCTCTAACCTTTTATAGAATATGGAGAAATGACAGAGGTGATCTTTAAATATTTTTAGTAGAAAGAATTTACCATCTATTTTTGTTTTTACTCTGAGTATTCTCTGGCATTTCCTCCACTTAATTTCCTTTAAATACAGAAAGGATATTTTAGCCCATTAATATAGTCTGAGACTCCAACAGTGTGGATTTCATGCCTGTAAGTATAGAGATGTCTTGCTACTGAAAGGTATTATCCCAGAACATGTTGTTTAAGGCAGGTATTGGTGCTAGACAGTGGGATGACTGAGTCTTACAGACAATGCTGGATCTGTAACATTGCCCCATCCACTTCGAGCATATTAACTAACTTCATCAGTCCCAGGAGACCTAAAATTGGACCCCAGAAAGCAGATGTCACTGGACAGAACAAGGCACATGAAAGAAGAGATTTTTTAACTGGAATAAACACAGGGTCTTTCTTGAGAATATGATGATATCAGACACCACTTGGAAACAAGAAATTCCCCATGTCTCACATCAATTTTCCATGCAAAGATGAATATATGGAGAGTCTAGCAAAATATGCACTCCTGCCTTTTGGCTCCAGAATAAATATGTTTCAGGTTAGTATCTGGGGCAAAGGAAATCCTGCTCCTAATGACGGTGTGACTGCCTAACACACTCAAAGGGTGCTTTACCAAGCAATTAGTTAGAATTGTTTTGAAGAAATCACCTTTCAGAGACTTCTTCATTTTCACATCTCCAGCCCCTCTTAATGCTTGGGGAAAAAAAAAAAATATGGAAAAGGGATGCTGGAAGGACAGTTTTAAACATATTTTGATGCTTTTTTTATTCTCGTGTATCTATTGAAAAGTACCACTATTCTAATATGGGATGAAGGCAATTCTGGTACCTCAAAACTCATTTAGAAATGGATTTGCCACTGTCTGGCTAGCTCTGGTTCCATTATCTGGATAACTCTGATCCCATGTCCCCAGGAGTGGATAGAAGGTAAAAGAATACTATGTTTTTTTGTTTGTTTGTTTGCTTTGTTTGTTTGTTTTTAAATCATACCTTATCTTGAAACAAGTAAATGAGTTCTCATAGCCATTTTGAAGTTAGAACCCAGACAGGAGTATCTGAAACTGAATTAATGATTCAGCAGTAACATCCACGCTCCCATTTTAGGAGGTATTATTTATATTCTTTTCAAATATTTTAAAAGCAGGTGGTTGATAAGAGCAGTATTATTTACTTTTATTTCTTTCAAACTACTAGTTGGGAAATAAGAAAACCTGACTGGAAGTTTTTAAAAGAAATATATTCTATATTCTCCCTAGTAAATGACTATTTTTGTTGTTTTTTCATCCTTCCTCCAGCCATACAGTTGAGCTCTGGAAAATTGAGTAAAGCAAAAAAAAATGTGCTTTTATTTCCCAGAATATAATGTAGCATCTTGTTTTCTCAATAAAAATATTTGAACCCTTTTATCTGAGAAAAAAACATTTACCAGACTACAAATATGAATATTATTAAGTCACTATTCATTGTTATTAACTGTTAACTGTTATTAACTTCAAGAATTTTTCTTGAATCTTTCTTGGTTTTTTTTTAATACAGAATGTGACTTAACAAAAACAAACTAATGAACAGAAGCTGTTCTTCCACTAGAGCATTCTCATAACTGTGCTGAAAAGTTCAGAATTGCCTTTTTGACTACTATATTAAAAGAGTTTTATGGATGTTTAATGCAAGACAGGTCTTGTCTTTCAAGATACATCTGCTACATGATGCCTCTATTTTGGTAGAACACTTTTTTTTTTTTTTTTTCTCCTGGTGCATCTTGTGATTTCCAACTACAAGACATTGTATTAAGATACAGAATTCCAATTCTGCTTTTGGTGTTAATCCAAATTGATAAAATGCAACTGAGTGAAATGGCTAAATACAGCAATCTGTATAATTGGAGATACTTTAATAAAGATAATTTTTATATACAGTAGGAATTTTAAAATAAGATGTCTATACTTCAAGCACAGTAAGTAGATTAAAAAACAAATAAAAAAAAAGCTCCCATAACCTTCTGGAAGGTTGTGTATGAAAGCTGGTCCTTTGACAATTTATTCAAAGATACAATCTTCAAATACTACCACAAATATTACCAGTAAATATTTTATTTTGGACTTTGCATGACATTAGAGCAATATGCAATGCAATGCATAAGCTTTGCAAATAGCAGGAAGAAAAATTATTTGAGTCTGTATTAATATATGCTGTGCTGGGGGTACAATGTAAAGCAATTTTGATGGTTCTGCACAGTGCTCAAAGAGGGCCTAATTTTTCTTTAAGGTGGTGTAATAAACTGAAACACAGACAAAATAGAAAATATCAAATAACAAACCAGGAAAACTTGCCTGTGTATGCCTGTAGTCCAGATATTCAAAACACAAAAGAATAAACAAAAAGAATAGTGTTGAAGTGCTAAGTTTTGAGCAGTTCCCTAGTGTGAAGATATATTGTCTCATATGCTTTGAAAGAAGAAACTTGTGGTATGAGGATGCCACATTTTTTATTCATGCCTGAATATATTATTTCTAGAGACTTTACTTAAGATATTGCACACTCAGAATACTTGATGAATGCATACAGTCACTGAACATAAAATGTGATAAAATACCTATTACTGATAACAAAGACAAATGAATGTGCAAGTGTATAAAGATTAGAAAATACAAGTATGCTGTCAGCTATAATAATGTATGCTGTCAGCTGTTTTACCTGACTTATGTTTCAATTTTAACTACAATACCTTTTAGAAGATAACTAAAAACATAATTCAAAATTAGAACAATACACAAAATTTTATTGATATATGAAGTTTCTAGAATACAACAAAGCTATAATACAAGGTCTATATCTAGACCATTTGAGAGTAAAAAGAATCCAGCCTTGTTAGTGAATTAAGCCGATTATATATTTTTTTTCTCTTAGTTCTAAGAAAATACTATTACGATTTTGAGATGGTATTAGATAATGTTTTGATTTACAACCTGATTTATATCAAAAGTACTTACAATCACTAAACACACTCCTCAATGTTTTAGGAAAAATAGATTAGTATTATGCCATTATTTCCAAGTTATCATGACACTGAATACTTAAAGCAACATTAGAACAGTATCAGAAGGACTTAAGAATGTAGATGCATCTCTCAGTAACTGTTTATTTACCAGTCACATAAAGATGTTTACCATGAAAGTCAAACATGTTATATGCCAGCTACCACTAGTTATAGGCCTGAGTATGAGATAGAAGAAGTCTGTGGCAAATGGGAATTAAGAATGTAAAGATAATGAAAAATATGTGTATACACATATATGTATACACACTAATTTTAATAAGTGCAATTTATTTTAGAGAGAATGAAGGTGAAGAATACTTTGCAATAGAAGTTTTATTTATTTATTTATCTATTTATTTATTTATTTATTTTTATGGAGAAACCTATGCAGCTTAATCTATTAAGGATCAAAATCAATGAACGCAGCCTGAAATCAGTGTGGAGTGAAAAGATGACTGAAGTATCTAAAAAATCTAGTTTTCTCAGAATCTTGATTACCTATTAATTCTGAGTGTGCATTATTTTTCCTATACACACAGTCTGTAGGAACTTACAGCTTGTAAGAATTTTCAAACTTCACAGATCACATTACAACATATTAATCTTGTTAAGCGAGTAATTTTTAAGAAATGAAACATGCAGTTCTTCTTTTTATCTAATAGTTAGGTAAGAGAGAATCTGGCAGATACCTATTTGACCTGTACTTCAGCTAAAGTTTCAAAGTTAGTAATAGTTTCAAATAAACTTATAAAATGGGAAAATGCGTGACATGACTCATCTATCAAAATTTCATTTTGTATCTGAGATCAATGGCACACTTAATGCATCTAGAACCATAGATAACATCATTTTAATTAAAAATGCTAGCAGAGTAATTACTTTTTAAGCATATGGCCACAGATAAGAAAATTGGATGACACTTAAATTGAGTTTGCAAGAAAATGAATTTGCATTAAAAAGCAGCTATTAGCCATATCAGTGGCAATATGGGAGATCAAGGCTATGGATCTTTGCTCCCTAGGTTGGGAAACCTGTTTTATGAGAAGCGATGTATTTGTGCTTTAAGGCAAATGGTGTTTGAGTGATTTTTCTCATCTCAGTTTCAGTTTAATTAGTGTCAACACATGGAGTAGCATTTGTTCCTTTCCTTGAGTAGCAGACAAGTGGCCCCTTCTAAGAAGACAGGAAAAATGCCATAGACTTAATTTTGTTCTAGAAATACAATCACAGTGCTGTAATGAAGCAAGCAGACAGTCAAGATTGAAGGTGAAAGGACTGTTTAATTTGTCTTCTAAAAATTCATTTTAATAATACAGTATTAATCCAGGTAAAGTTTCAACATTGTGAAGTTTGAAGGAGAATCAAACAAGCAAGCATGCAGACTATTCTTTTTGGTGTCTCATGGCTACATTTCTAATTCACATCATTTTTCTTTTTTTTTTCCAAAGGGTGAGCTGGTCTATTAATATCCTTAAAATTGCTTTGATTATAATTTGGTATAATAAATAGAATTATTCATCTTATTTTATTTATTCTTTGTTCAAGTTATATCCAAATTTTCAAGCAAAATGTTTGAAACTAAATCCTCAGTAATAAATTTTGATGCCTTACACAGGCACCAGAATGCCTGTGATGCCACTTTGCTTTTGATGCCACTTTTCCAAAAAACGTAAATTCCACAGATTGGTATTCTCAGTGATTACTTTATATCCCCTCCTAACATTAGTGAATAGGAACTGAAAGTGTATTACTGCTTGCTCAAAATGTTCTTTCTTTCTTTTTTTTTCCCCTAATAATTGTATGAATTGTTTTAAAGAATGTTTCTAAACATTATTTCTCATCTTTATTTCTTATTCACAGGCTGCATGAAAAGTCCTATTCTACACTTTCTGGAAATGAGAAACAGTGTTGTAACTGTTCTTTCTCCAAAAGGAGAGTTTTCTCTTAAAAAAAAAGTCAAAGTACTATATATGGACTATACACTATATATGACAGGCTTTTTCCCATAGGATTAATTTTGGACCAGCCTACGCTATGCTAACTTAATTGGATATTTATTTACCAGAAAATATTATCAAATACATAATTGCTGAAAGTTGAAGACCCCACTAGCTAGAAGTCATCAGGTGATAAAACTGTGACTGTTTTAACATAGGCTTTCAACATCTTTGTTGGGAAGAGGAAGCCTACACCACTCATATATTAAGCTCCATTTTTTTTCAGACAGAACACTTCCCTTGGAGAAACAATGAATCTCCTATTAAAGCATATAAAGAACTATAGTATTGCAGAGCAAAGCAAAGTACTTTTCCTTGCAAGGAAAGAGGCAAGAGCATGAAGTCACTGATGGTTTAAAATTACAGATCATGTGATAATTTGTTTTATCTGGAATGTTTCTGTAATACTGTAAAGCTCAAAGGATGTTCTTAAAATGTTTACAGCTTTTGGTTTTGCTGTGGGTGTGAGTGAGAGAGGAGATAATCATTCCGTTGTAAAATGTAAAGACTTGATATATATTTTCATATCATTACTTATACAAAAAAAAAAAAAATATTACTCGTATACACTTAATTGCATTTTGCTCTTTAGAATCACTAGAAAAAATATAGGAATCTATATAAATAAGATTATAAATAATAAAAATGACAATTTTTCTTTAGAGTAATTTCTTCAAATACTTTAAGCATATTTTCATTTTTTTGATTGATTTCTTACTCTCTGCTCAAATTCGCTTGACAGATTCTACCATGAATATCCATAAAGCTTTATTGTTGTTAAGATTGCTTTCACTAATAAATAATGACACTCCTGTTGCCATCCCAACAGACTTAGTTATTTTTCTATTACTTACCGGGAAATTTACATTTTCGTTTCCTAGCAATTTGAGAGCTAATTGCTTGGAGCATCAATTCAATGTAATATACAACAGATCTAGTGGTTGCTGGTCTGTAAGGGTTCTGCATATCTTCTTGATTTCATTCTTGGCTTTCCAGCTGCAGATTCATAGACAAATTTATGTTTGTTTTAACTCCCTAAAATCCTGCTGTGAGTAGGTGGCATCCTGGAATAGTTTTGCTTCCCTAACACAGACTCCAGAGTCATGAAAGTAGGAAGTGACCTCCACTCCACAGGCTTTCCAGTACAGCCTTCTGCTCAGAACAGGCTGGTTAGATCAGGTTCCATGTCCTGTACAATCATGCTTCATAAAAATTTTTACTTAAATAGGACAGATAATGGATGGCCTAATCCCTCAGTTTAACTTTTTGTTAGTTTTCCCGACCACTTATTATGGATTTTTGCACAGATAGAAGAACACAGTTGTAGTAGCAAAATCTATTCAAGGATTCTTTTTCACTTGTCCCTCTTCTTTTTCCTTTTTTAGTTGCAAAAGCATACAATATTCTGCCTTTTGAATATCTACTGAAATTTATATTAAGCTATGAAACTGCAGTTTGATTTAGGTATCCCAAAATAATTACTTCTCAACTGAAGCAGATCTTTGCTATACAAATATTTATTTGTATAGACAAGAGAGGTCTTGTTATAGATCTATGGATCTTTTTATTTACTTTCTGAATCATCAATTATTGTACCATTACAATAGATCTGTTGTGCTAGCAGTGTTCCATCTCTTCTGATCTCCTTGATGTAGAAGAATCCAGGTGTATTCACCTTTCTTAGCTGAATTTATTTCTATGTCAATAAAACCACATATTCATATCATTATAGAAAATGCTGCCAGACATTAGGACTGTATCAGGAAAGGTACTGTTAAAAAAAAAAAAAATTGGAAAAAAGCATCACTGACAAGGCAGCCATGTTTTTTTCCCTCAATTTAATACAATAAAGGAAAAATGTTGATAAGTGCTGTTACATCTTCTGCCAAATACTTCTACTATCTTGTATCTCTGAGTGTAAGGCAGTGAAAGAGATCAGGTTGCAAAGCAGTTTTAAAAATGAATACACAAAGATTTGTCATTTCATTTTAGTAACAAGTGCAGTGAGAATTATATTCTGAATATTTTAACCAAAAGACAAAACTTATGTTTTTAATATTCCCTGTAGCTTAGACATACAAGGCTAGATCAATCTACTAATAGTGGTTTTAGAAATTCATTCAGAACTATTCTTTTGTTGACAGCTATGAATTTCAGCTTTTGTCTTTCATACAGCTTTATAATCCTGCAATAACAAGGGCTAATATATTTATAGGTATTTGGAAAGCAACATTTCATTTCTTTATTTTTGCTAAAGCATTTCACAAAAACTGCAAGTACAATTTGTATGGATAGCAATCTAGAGAAGATATAAATAAAATTATTATTGGCAGAATATGATCAGATATCAAGTAACAATGTTTAAAGATGGCTAAAATAGATGTTTATAGATGATTTATTAACTAGAAATGAAACTAGTTTTCAAAACCATGATTCTGAAATGAGCTGAAATTCAGAAGACTTTCTTCCATTCTCTTCTTTTCTAGTCCTGCTGGGTACTTTTAACAGTTGGTCTTCCAGGAGTTAAGCTCAAAGTAGGCATAAGATCATGGACAGATTTTTTTCTGGCATATATTTATGTGTATGTTTGTTTCTACATTAAAAAAATCAAGAGAATTTTCAGTAGGAGTTATGTTGGCTGGAATATGTTGCTTTTCAATAGGAACTACAAATCATAATGATTAAGAACTTAATTTCTTTGTATTTTTTTTTCTTTTTTCTTTTTCTCGGGAACTTCATCAATCAGGGAATTCATTGATAAAGACTCCATGAATAAAAATAAGCCATCATTACATCCCCAAATTCCCTAAGTGGGTATTAATCCTGTGGTTGTTCTGCTCTCTGTAAAGATTTGCTTCTCAACATTGATGCTCATTCCTACAGGAAGAGTGAGCATTCTACATTTTTTTCAGTCTGGGAAAAGCAACTTAGTTGCATGATTTAGTGATCAGTAAAGCTGTATTTTCTTTTGAGTAGGGATCTACTCAGATGCTCCAAGATGAAACCTTGGGGATAGCTATTTGAAATAGAGATGGGATTCTGGAATGAAAGGAAAATGTTGCACTTACCACATGGCAAAACAGAGTGGGAAGATACTCCGTAGTCTACTGATGGGTAAGTAAAGAGTTAGTGAAACTGACGAATTGCACAAACTCTGCTACTCTGCTGATGTAGCAGAAACGCCATGGGGAAATGATGGGTACTGACTGGAGCTGCAAGGTAGGGAAGTGGAAAGGCTTATGGAAGCAGGGCGGTCTTGCTTTGCTAAAAGCAATACCAAACTCACTAAAAATTGGATATCTTTGAAAAACTTGCCTCACTGATGGTGCAAAGAGCAGATCTCTTAAGGATCTCACCTGAAGGTTCTGAACAGACCACCTCATAAGGAGGACCACAACACAGTCATGTATGTCTCACCTAGGGGTATAAAGGACAGTCCAGCACTGACAAATTGAGCCGGAATTGGAAACAACACCTGACCAGCTCCTCTGACTGGACCATGAGTTTCCCTCCCTCCTCCTACCTGGGACGCTGGGATCAGGTACCTCCTTGCAAGGTTGAGAGTCCCGTGTGCATTCAGGGAGAAGAAATACACTAGCACCTGTCAACTCCTGGCAAGGCTGAGAACTCCTGAACACTCAGGGTATAGAAACGTGGCAGCATTTTGCTGAGACAAGTAGTGTACTCCTTTAAGTTGTGCTAATTTAGTAACTGATAAGCCTATTCCTACAACAATTGCACCAGTTAATCATGGATGTTGTTATCCTGACCTTGCACCAGTGAATAAAATCAACTAACTAAAGGTCAGTGATTGTTACCCTCTCTGGACTATTTTGTTGTCTCCTCTAATGAGATAGCATGACATCTCCTTTCCTCTTCTGGTAGTTGCTGGTGGATTTTGGTGAAGGAAGAGTTGATTTGTTCTTTTTTTTTTTTTCTTAGGAAGTTAGCAAAATTTTGACCTCAAATCTTCTCAAGAATCTCCAATTTGCTGTAAAGAATATTGCTTTGTTCTTATAAGAGACTGTTATGGATTGTGTTTGTCTCAACATTGCTGACACACCATTTACCTGGACAATGTCCCAGTATCTTGTCTCTGGGAAGACCAGCTCAAGACCCAAACAAGGACATTTACAATTCTTAACCCTGGTATCTTATCTCTGGGAAGACTGATCTACCTGGCTGAGGCATGCTGTCTCTCCGAAGATCAGCTCACATTCCAGTCAGGTGAAGAGCACATCGTGCACATGACACAAACAACATGTACCAGAAAACTTCAAGAAAGTGGGAGGACTCTTTGAGAAGCGGGACATTAAAGGAACACGTAATCCTCTCCACCAGGTGTGGATCATCGCCTGCACCAAGATGCATGGCTTCTTTTCCTGAACATCACTTGCACCAAGGTGTGCACATTAACTGCACTGAGGCACTGAGGCACTGAGGTACCTGCACCAAGGCACCTATACCAACACCGAAGTGGAGACAACGACACTTAACTGGACTGGTGGTGGTGGTAACTATGATCTTGTTGCATCTCATCTGCTTACTTGCTTATCTTTTTTTCTTTTTTCCCTCTGTCCTTTTTCCCTCTTTCTTTCTTCTTCCCTCTGTCCTATTGTGCTAATGAGAATAAAGTGAATGAGACTGTATGGCATTTGACCCCGTTTGTGTCTTAATCTCACTCTTGGGATTTTATTGAAACGTTCCCCAACACTGTATTGGGACAGAATCACGTCGCAGGGGAAAACGCCTTAGCTCTGTTGATTTTCATAGGCTCATTTTAATTTATAGGAGTTTGCACCTTTGGCCAATAATAAATATATAGTTTCTCCTGGATTAAAAAAAAATAGAACATTAAATTAACAAGATGAGTTTCACACAATTTACTTTGTGATTTCAATCCAAAAATTAGAGCAAGATCAGATTTCTTTCATGTACAATCATATTCACTGCCCAGAGCAACCATTTTGTAGTCCTTTACACTAGGGAAAATATCTAATCATTAGCTTCTGGGGTTAATTCAAAGACATTTAACATTTCCGAAAATATTGTTATTAAGTAGGTTAAGATTTCACTTATTAAAATATCTCTGTGTTATTTCATATATTTTATAATCTTTGCTTTAAATAACTTTCCAGTCACTGTTGCACTCAATTTTTGAATCACTTATTATCTGTGATTATTTGGCCAATGCTTCTTGTGATTTAGTTGAATTTTGAGTCAGAAGTTTTACAGTTTTACCTGAATTTAATGACCATGACATTAAATTGGCTTTTTTACTATTAGTGGTTGGATGATTTTTAAAATACATGTGGAGTTTTAAAGTTCTAAACTTTGTGGGGAATGCTGTCAGGTCAATGTGCTTGGTTGGGTCAGTTTCATGCATAGCATCTTCTTACATTTCTGAAAGCCATGGGGTGTTAATAATCTATTGATTTGAGAAGAAGACTGGACTGAACACAATGCTTTAATTATGGCTTTTTTTCATTTTTGATAAATTTTTACTAGACTTTTCTCTTATATTTTTGTCCTGATTTTAGTGTTTTTGACTAGTCATGAAATGTTCTATGCAGGTTGTATAGAATATCAGGATTTTGGAAGTCTGCCACGGTTCACTTAATAATTTTTATTACACTTTGGCTAATGAGATAGTCAATATTATACACAGGGCTTTTGTTTCTGCACTAGGTATTAACACAAAACTTAAAACCATATTCACTCAGCAACACAAGAGGTTGCCTTGTTTGTGGTTTATTGACTTCCTTTTCTATGTTAAACATATTTGTTTTTGGCTAAAAGGCAAGAAAATGTGTTAGTAATCCTAGAAGCATACCCCAACCATGATGCCGTGATCCAGTGTTGGGGAGGTTTCGATAAGATCCAAAGAGCAAGATTAAGACACAAACGGGATCAAATGCCATACAACCTTGTTAGCTTTATTCTCATAAGCAAAAATAGGACAGACAGAAGAAGGGAAAAAGAAAGAAAAGCAAGCAGATGGGAGAGATGCAACAAAATCATAGTTACCACCACCACCAGTCTGGCTAAGTGTTGCTGGCTTCGCTTTGGTGCAGGTACAGGTGCCTCGGCATCTTGGTGCAGGTGATGTGCACACCTCGGTGCAAGTGATGTTCAAGGGAAGAAGCTGTGCGTCCCGGTGCAGGTGATGATCCACACGTTGGTGGGGTTGATGTTCAGAGGTAGAAGGCCGTGCATGCCAGGTGCAGGTGATGTTCTGCACCCACTGGTAGGGAAATATGCGCTCCTTTTATGTCCTGCTTCTCAAAGAGTCCTCCCACTTTCTTGAAGTTTTCTGGTACATGTTGTTTGTGTCATATGCACGATGTGCTTTGATGTTCCTCTTCACCTGACTGGAATGCGAACTGCTCTGGTGGGCATTGCTGAGTCAGGTCTTGAGCTGATCTTCGGAGAAACAGCATGCCTCAGCCAGGTAGGTAGCTGATATTACAGCCTTCCCAGAGATAAGATACCAGGGTTAAGAAGTGTAAATGGGGAGAGATAATGCCCTTGTTTGGGTCTTGAGCTGGTCTTCCCAGAGACAATATACGAGGGCATTGTCCGGGTAAACAGTGTGTCAGCAATATTGAGACAAACACAGTCCATAACAGTCTCTTACACATGATAACTGGTAGAGTTATCATGAATCCTTATAAGGATGCTCTGCATCCCAGTTGCATTATCCCAACTGCATTAATGGAACTTCTTTTGTTACTGAACCCAGTGCAGGGGTTTTTAATTATTATTATTATTTGTTTGTTTGTTTGTTTTTCACCAGTGTCTGAGATTCAAGGGATTCATGGGGAAACAAACTGCTCAACCTCTGAGGAAACTGTTACTTAACTTCTGGGGAAAGAGGGAGAAGCTTTGAGGGTGTACATGCTCATATATCTTGGTTGTTCCAGTATCTATCATAAGCAAGTGCAATGTTCTTTGGTACCAACAGTAAATTTCAAAACAGTATTTTAAAAAGGTAATTGTGTGTCACAGATGAGTAGTGTTTATACCATATGTTTAGTAAGACTGCTTGCCGTGCCCTTTTAAGGATCTTGGAGTCTTGCCTGGAGATCTTGCCAGTGTGCTAAAAGGGCCCAATACAAAGCCCATTAATGTCAATGGAACAATCCCTATAGATTTAAATGAACTTTAAATCAGGGTAAGTAAGTGCTCATGTCAGTATTTTATCTGAGTCATATATGGACCTCCAAAGGAAGAGGTTTGCAAGAGAGAATAAAACAGACTTTCATCTCACAGCAGTAAATCTCACCAGGTATGATTTGATGGTTCTAAAATGCCACAGTGCTTTGTTATATACTGGCATTAGTGAACAATATGAGCTGATAACTTCTAGCAGACATGCAGAACAAGCACATGGGGATAGAAAGTCCTCCATCTATCATGATTCAATAACTTGTAGGTGTTGAAAAAAAATTTCCTTTCAAGCAGCTTTATTTCCTCTTTACTTTTAGAAACTTTATCAGCATTTTTTCTTATTATATACCAGGAGGAGATTTTACTAAATGCACCCTTCACAATCCAATTTCTAAACGCATGAGATGTGGATAAAAATGCATTCTCAAAAAAATGTCTTTTTAAGATACAGAACTTACTTCATCTAAAACTCTATGGACTAGTGCTTCCTGAAGATGAATTTTCTGTTGCTTTCACAACCACTTTGACTTGGGATAAAATACACATGTGCACTGTCTTGAACTAAGTTCATTATACATACAAATCTTATACTGTAAGAATGCTGATTTTTTTTGTAGCAGCTGCTGTGAGAGAGCAATTATTACAGCAAATGCTATTTGTAAGGTCTCTAATATAAAGTCAGCTAATATAATAGTTTTTCTAATATAAAGTCAGCTTTTTTTTTAACTTTTAGTCAAGAAGTGTGAAACTCTGCATTATATAGTATAATTATTAAAAATCAATAAGAAACTTTATAAACAATATATTATCTGCCACTTTACACACTAGAACTGAAAAACAGATTCATATGATGATAGGTTTTCTTCAAAATTATAATGAAAAAAATCCTTAAAAAGAAAGAGCAAAAAAGCATGTACATGCTTCAGAGAAATCATTGTATAGTTTACCATAATGAACAAAAGACTAAAACTTATAATGGCTTTTTAATTTTGGCATTTTAAGATTTCTGAACATTTAATTATAGAACTACAACTGGTTTTGGAAATTGTTTCTTGCTTTTACAAAAGAAGAGGAATAAATTGTTGGGTGTCTTTTTCTTCCTCTTGGTATCTATATAAAGATATTTATATATATATAATATTAATACATAATACTCTTACCTGTCTCTTCTGTCAAGAGACTAAAATTTAGAAGTAGATTTTCAGAAATTCACTCTACTCATAATATTCTCATTAGACTTACAAAACAATTTGACCTCCTGTTAAAGAGAAGATTGAACTCTGAATATCTGTCTTTGTGCTAAGCTAGGAGTTGAACAATTCTGAAAAATCACATTGAACACTCGAGAAACAAAGACACTATGTCTTTTTTTATACACTTTTGCAACCTCTATTACTCTCTGTTTGGATCTTGAATTTTCACTTCAGCACAATTCAGTGTTGTAGTGCTAAATAAACAGTATAACCTATCATTTTGAGGGGGAAAACTACATATTGTTGAAAATAGATGTTAAACTTAATTCGCATTTGTTTAACCTTGCCACCATCACACATTCAGCTGAAGCAGCCAAAGCAGTCTGCTTTTAAAATAAATATATAAAAGAATCCATGGACATTTTATTTATCTATATATTTTTTAATTTAAAAAAATATATTATTTATCAATTTCAGTGGAAATAATACCACTGAAATTCAGACATATAATTTCATGTGTTCTAAAGAAGCTCAGTGGGTATTCTGAGGGCATTCAGCAGGGGCTAGTAACAATAGCAATGGATGTTCAAATAGTAGGAACATCTTATCTGTTATCAAACATCACATCTTTCTGGGAAGGAGGGAAATATACAATTGAACAGACAACACAATCTGAAGTTCTTTTTGACTGATTATCTTCAGTGCTGCAGTAGGGATACATATCTGCCCTGACTCAAAGCCATTTTTTATTCTGGTCTTAGAAAGCAATCATCATCTGCATAGATTTGGAATGGTTGAAATCAATTTTGGGAACAGCTGTCATGTAACACTGATCTGCTGTCATGTACCAAGTACCATTAAATATGTAGTTTTCAGGATGGATTGGATGTGAAAGGGAAGGAAAGAGGTAATGGAAAACAATGTAAAAATCCTTGATTTATTATTAAACTTACTGGATTGAAGACTGGAAATTTATTGACAGCTTTGTCTAAAGTTTCTTTCTTTTTTTTTTTTTTTTTCTGTTTCCAAACATATTCTGAAAATTGAAAATTGAAAAAATGAAAAAAATGACCTTAGTAAAATCATAATCAATATCTGAAATGGCATTTTGAGATGCACAAGAAACAAAATATTATTTTCTTACAGAAACTCCCTGATATTTAATTGATTGATACTTATTATATAATCTAATAGTATGAAGAGTATAGCCTCAGGTTTAGGACTAATTGCACATCACATTGTATTGCCTGATCTGTCACTGTCCTTGATGTTTCTGCATTATTACAGACAAAGAAAGTGAATAGGAATCAACAATGTTAATAAGTAATAAGGTTTGTGTACTTACAGGAGATTAGAATGTTTTGCAGCATCAAAAGATTAACTCAAGAGTGAAACCATGTATAACTAGATTGAGAACAAATCTGTGATATTTTTTTCCCTATTACTGTAAGCAGCGGAAGATCCCACCCACTAACAGTGGGTGTCCTAAATCACCAACTGATTCTCGTGTCTTTGAACAGCTCCATAGCCACCAAGAGAGGATGAAGATTTATTCTGTCTTGCTGCAGCTGTTCCATTTTTGAGAGCTATTTCATGATATCTCTGGTGTGCCAGAGGAAAAGTGTGTTTACACTGGAAATAAGTGTCAAAAAATGACCTGTTTGAGACTGGTCATTTTGCTCCCAACAAACTTATCCAGCCTCAAGAGATAAAAATATGGGACTGGAAGGGACTATCAAGTTGTAACCTGCTAGCTACTTTGGGTGACTCATCACATAATCTTGTTCCTCTACTTACTTGTCTATCATATCTGAGTAAAAACATTTCCAGTTTTTATTCTTTCATATGCTACTTCACAACTTCATTTTTGTTGGTTAAAAATTGTCTTCTAATTTGTAGTGCAATTGTTCGGTCAAATTATATACCTTTTGTTCCTGTGCAGATACTTCCTTCCCACTTGTGTTTATTCTCAATGTACAGAGAACAATCCCGTACGCTCTTATCTTGTATTTTGGTAGACTAAACAAGCTGAGCTCTTTCAGTCAGTTCCTGTGAGATAGGCTCACCCTTCTCTGTTTGCTATGTGCCAGTTCTCTTTGGGGAGGCTTATTAAAAAACATATTCACTGGAAAATGAAATTTATGTGTTTCTGACACAACAGCTTTCACAGAGAAATCCTCCAAATTTATTCCAGGCATAAGCTTACAATTTCACACAAGAAAATTGTTTTTGGACTATAAAATTCAGTGAGTCAAAATTGCTAAATTAAGTTGAGTAATAATGACATTACTCAATTTCTCTAAATTTAGATTGGTTCATTTTACAGTGCAGCACAATCTCAGTCAACTAAACTTCTTTATTATTATTATTAATTATTATTATTAATTGTTATTATTATTCTCTTTACAAAACAAGAAAAGTACTGAATTAAATATATATATATATATATATATATATATATATATATATATGTATATATATCATTACCTCAACATAAACAGACATCTACCTTCCTCTTTTGGCTAGAACAAATACATTAGATTTTGTTTGGTAGGCTTTTTCCATGGGAAGTTCTGCAGAGCCTGCACAGGTGACCAGCGCAGGTGACAGAGACCAGAGCCACCTGGAGGTGGTCACTGCAGGTTTCAGATGGCTCCAGCAGCCCCAGCCCCAGCCCTGCTGGGGCAGACATTTCTGAGTGATCTCCAAGACCACAGCTCTGTTTTCCAAAGGATGTTTGAAGAAATCTGAATCTGTCTTAGTTGTTGAATTCTGGATTAATGAGAATGTTTTCATTCCTACAATGAGATACCTGCAGGTACATCTATGAAGATTTTAACTGATTTTATTTATATCCCCAAAAGTGCTCTCAAGACCAAAAGTTGTTCTGTTTCTTTTCTTGGTACCATATTTATTTCAGTTAATAGATTAATGTTTTACCTGTGAGATTTTTTTTCCAGACAGTACTAAGTTAGATTTCAAATATCTGAATGTTTTTAGAAGGAGGCATAGGTTCTTTGCAGTCTCACCTCTGCGTTTGTAGACAGTTATCAAGAGAGTAACAGAAAAAAAAGGAGAAAAAAGTGAAAGAGAATACAAGGAAGTGATATATTATTTTTTTAAAATAGTCATTATTCCAAGTGGATTTAATCAAGGATAAACTTGTCATTTAAAGTATGAGAATTAATGCAATGTTATAAATAAAACTCTTACTAAAAGTTGGTAACAACACAGTGTAAATTTTTAAAATCTATTTGCTGTTGTCAGAATATCCCAGTCAGAGGCACAACTAAATGCTACAGAGTTGATGCCTCACTCAGCATCTCTGGGTATTGAAATGGAAAACTAAAACGGCTGATGACAAGGTGCACAGTTGGAATTAAACTTTCTTGGGGGTGACTTTTACTATTTGTCTTCCCAGAAAAGTATACAGTATTGAGAGCTCAATTTAATATTGCCAGAAAAACAAACAAACAAACAAAAAAATCAACAGTCAGTCTCACTTGAAAATTTTGTTTTCTAGCAAATTATTGGCTGAAGTTAAGTCACCTGAAGTCACACACCAGCTAACTACTTTAGTTGTAAGTGTAATCATAGAATCATAGAATTGTTAAGGTTGGAAAGGATCTCTAGAGATCATCTAGCGTGACCCCCCTGCACATAGAGTGATTGTCGAGGTCCTAGTGAAACAAAGCACAGAACTACACAATTTGCCTTTTCCTTCCTCTTTGCTGCCCATGCCATACATTTAACATGTGAGGCTATTGATCCTGTTGCTACCACAGCCTCCCTTCACAAGAACTGCGGCAAAATGGAGAGACAATATTGACCTTTATAACAGCTCTGCAATTTTCTTTTCTCCATATAAGAGTTTTCAGTCTGCAAAGCAAGCAGTGTGTTAGCTTGTGTAATGTTGCAGCTCTATAACTTCATATGCTTGAATCTTTTCTGAGTTTATGCTTTGGCTAAAGGAACTGCAGTAAGATGGGTGGAAGAATGTTAGAGGATTTAGAATGCAAAAAGAAGGTAGGTCTAAATGAGAAACCCAAAGTTCAATGAGGCTAGGCCAGAAGTGATTCTTCTTCTTTTCTACTGCAGCTAGGTTGAAATGCTGCCTTGACAAAATGAAATATAAGATTTGCTTGATTTATCAAATTTACCTAAGTTTACTTGCATTTCATCACCTGCTTGAGATGACTGGTTGATAATAAAGCTTTAGAGTTCATAACTCAGTAAAATTCATGCTGCTGTGGTTGCTACTGCTTGATTACACCAGGCTAAGTCATTTAGACATCAATTTGTATTACCAGGTTCTTCTTTTAGATAGAAAAATGAAGACATACTGTAATAGATCTTGAGAGAATTCTCTAGTTGTGTTATTAGTAAAATGGCCTAAAAAGGATGCAGGAGAAGTACTTTTATAGAGGAGAAAATTGGAAGCAATCTTTAATTTTTGCAGATATTTTTCTAAATAAAATATAGCTGCTCAAATAGATAGATTATCTTCAGAAAACCAATAATGAATGCCCCTAAAAGTTATTATTTATTTTACATGCAGTAGGATCATTGGTGGGCACTTCTTATGATAATGAAGGTGTAGTAAAAGTTGATTCTTCATTGATTCTCTAGCTACTACCTTGATCTACAATCTGTCTACTACATTGGTTCTCTTTTTTTCTTCATGAATAATACCTTTGCCGTTTAAAAACACTTGGGGAAATGTTTCTCACAATAACTGAAAATGCTTCTATTAGTTTACATATATAATTATAAACCGGCATCCTTAAAAATGTTAATCATTCAAAAATACGATGTAGGTGAAGAAAAATATCTTAGAGTGAGGGGTTTTTTTGTAATCGGTATAGGATATAATAATATTCAGTGGGACTTCTTAAAGTTAAACCTGTAATTACGGATTTTGCTGTAACTTAAAATGTGAGAGACAAATGCAGCAGATGAAATCACTGAGATAGAAGGTGGAAAAGTGGAAGATAGTAAACCTTAAATAATACCATAAAAATGACATAGTAACACGGATTCAATAATAAAATGCAATAAGAGATGCAGAATGACATCTTCAAGTATGGAATTTGACAAATCAGGATGGTTTCATTTGGTAATCAAAAACAGTGATGGGCTGAGGGGAGGCTGGAAAATGCCTTATGTGAATATCAAAAGTAGTATTGCTCATTCAAGGAATACTATGAAAAGCTTGCTACAGAAAATACTCCAAAAGAAATATTAAATAGTGAGCAAGGACAAATAAGAATAATATTCTACATGCAAAGCTTGTATTTCTTTTTGAGGGGACTAAGAATTACAACAAGAAAAGAATGTAAATACCAAAAAATAAGCAGTAAATCCTGAGATACAACAGAAGGTCAGCTATCTCTGAAGGTTTAGTCTTATTCAGGGAATCTATAAAATCAACTCATTAGGAGTTTTGATGAGTGTCCATGGACAGGAATTTAAAAGATCTCTTCTGCCGTTTTTAATCTCTTCTAAAGTGGCACTTCCTTTACACCTACAAACAGTTTTTTTTCCTGATGAAACTCTTACTGATGATGTAAAAGTTAGAGAGATATGAAGTAAACAGAGTACAATTTTTGCATTCTGGTAGAGGTGTGTGTGTGTGGAGAGAGACTACCAAATAATTGGTAATAGCATCATCAGATTAACAGTAGATGCAGTAGTATGGGATATTTTAATGTTCCAGTTACCTTCTTACAAATAAAGTATAAACAAGTCCTTTTTCAGACAAACGGAAAAAGCTTCATATTCACATGCCATGGTCCTTATGGGGTTTTCAGCCACCCAGATACCATCTGGAGGGAAAAAAACAGAGGACAAGCAATCCAGGAGGTTTCTGAAGTACATTGATAACAATTTCCTAACACAGGAAGACATCTCTTCTTACAAGAAGTGCTCTTCTGTGCTCATCCTTACAAACAAGAAAGAACCGTATGTGAAAGTCAGGGGCAACACAGGGCCTTTGCTAGCAATGACCACAAAATGGTGCTGTTCAGGATCATGCAAGGAGAGAGCAGGGCAAAAAGTAGGACTGGGCAATCCCTAACTTCAGAAAAGCAGACTGGCCTGCTCGAGAACATTTTTGGAAGAATGCCATGAGATAGGGATAGAGGAAAGGGAGTTCAGGATAACTGGTTGATATTCCAGATACACCACTTCTAAACTTAGAAACAGAGACCTCTGAGTGGGAAATGATTAAAAAAAAAAAGAGGCAAGGGACTTGCACTGATGAGCAATGAGCTCTTTATTAAAACATGAAAAGGAAGGTTACAAGATGTGGAATCAAGGACAGATGACCCAGGAGGACTACAGAGACACTGTCAGAGTGTGCAGGAATGGTGTTGGGGTTGCAAAAGTCCACCTGATATTGCAGCTGCCAAAGGAGGAGGCAACAAGAGTTTCTACAAGCACACAAGCAGCAAAATTAAAGCTAGGAAAAAGTAGCCCTGTAGTTCAGCGGTGCAGGAGCCCTGGTGACAAAGGATACAGAAAAGGCTGAGGTATTGGGTATCTTCTTTGTCTCAGTCTTTACTGACCTTCAGTTATGGTAGCCCTAAGACCAGCAGAGAAACCTAGAGCAATGAAGACCTACCCTTGGTAGAGGAGTACCAGGCTCCAGGGAATGCTTAAACAACCTGAGAAAATATAGAACCATGGGTGATGATGGGGCTGAATCCACAAGTTGTGAGGGAGCTGAGTTACATAATTGCAAAACCACTCCTAATTATCTTCAGAAGATTACGGTAATTGGGAGAGATTCCTGAAAAGTGGATAAAAGCAAATATCACTTCTGTCTTCTGGAAGAGCCTGAAGCAGGATGTTAGGAATTAGAGGCCAGTCAGTCTCACCTCAGCCTCTGGGAAGATAATGGAGCATCTATTCCTGGGTACTGTTTCCAGATGCATGAAGGACAGGAAGGTCATTGGGAATATTCAGCATAGATTTATGAAGGGGAAGTCATGCTTAACTATACTTACAGCCTTCTATAATTAGATGATTGCCTTGGTGGATGAGGAAAGAGCAGTGGATGTTGTTGTTGACCCTGACTTTAGGAAGCCTTTTAACTCTGTCTCCCACAACATTCTCATAGAGTAGCTGATGAAATATGGGCTGTTCACCAAAGAAAATTGAAAATTGGCTGAACTGTTGAGATCAGAGGATTGTGGTGTGTGGCACAACGTCCAGCTTGAGGCCAGTGTCTAGCTATTATCCCCCAGAGATCAATACTGGGATGACTGCTTTTTAGTGTCCTCATTAAGGACTTGAATGATGGGACAAAATGCATCCTGAGCAAGTTTGCAGATGACGCAAAACTGGGAGGACTGCTGGATAGACCAGTTTGTTGTGCTGCTTTTCAGAGAGACCACAATCTATTTTTCAACTCTCTGGAGAAAAGTGCAGACAGGAATCACACAAAGGGAAGTGTAAAATCCTGCATTTGGGAAGGAGGAACCCCATGCAGCAATGCAGTCTGGAGATCGACCAGCTGGAGAGTAGTTTTGCAGAGAAGGCCCTGGAGCTACTGGTGGACAAGAAGTTGATCATGAGTCAGCAATGTGCTGTGTAAAAAAGGCAGTGAGCATGATTCTGAGCTGCATTAGGTGGACAGTTACAAATAGTCAAGGAAGGTGATCCCTCCTTTCTCCTCAGCTTCACTGAGGCCATATTTGGAGTGCTATGTCAAATGCTGTGCTCCCCAATGATAAAGACATGGACCTGGTGAAACTAGTCCAGCAAAGGACCACAAAGATGATGAAGGGACTGGAGTATCTGACATAAGAGGAGAGGATGAGGGGGGAGAATGTCTTGCCTCAAGTAGAGAAAGGTCAAGAGAGAATCTTATCAATATGCATAAATACCTAATGCAAAGTATAAAGAAGATGGATCTGGGTTCTTTTTTTTTGCAGTGCCCAGTGATAGTGTGAGAGGAAATTAGCACAAACTGAAAGAAAACTCCACTTGAACACAAGAAAACACTCCTTGAATGTAGTAAAGGGTAACTGAACAAATACAGGTATCCAGAGAGATTGTAGAGTCCCATTCTTGAGGATATTGAAAACCTGACTGGATATTGTCCTGGTCAACTTGCTCCAGTTGACCCTGCTTGAGCAGAGAGATTGGAACAGATGATTTCTAGAGGTCTCTTCCAACTCTATCTACTTTGTGATTAGGTAATATAAATCTAATTTTTGTCACCTTAGGCAAAGTGATATTTTTCTAAGTGTAGTAGGGAGAAGAAAAATAAATATTCAGATAGATCTGCCCAAATGTGTATGTCTCATATATACATCTGGACTCCCTTTGTTGTTGTTGGGGGGAGATACTTTGATCCTAAGGCAAATACCTAAATAGGACAGATGAAGGATCATTGCAGTGAGACTCTAAACCCTCTAAGTGAAATGTTGTGTTTTGCTACAAACAAAATCTGCTGCACTCAGTGGCGGATCATCGGCATTTTTAGATTGTGGGGATGCTGCCTGAGGGCTTTTTTTTTCATTTCTGCCTGTTCCTTTCTGGTATGCTGCAGGGTCCTGCCTACTGCATGTACGCTCCCACACTTGGCACAGCAGGGGTACAAGATTCAGAAAGAGGCAGGGCTATATGGAGTTGTGGTGGGGATAAGCTCTATTGTCCCAGTGCAAAAGCTGTAATGGATGAGTTTAAACTCATCCCATTTATGTCAGTGCCAGTCTTCTACAATGAAGGCAAAATGTTTAGGACAGAAGATGAGAAAGTTATTTTAAGAAATTTCTTCTAAAATTTAAAGGCTAGACTGTGAAGTTGAAACTGGGAACACAATAATGAAAGTAAACTGTTTTCTGAGAGTAAACAACAAAAAACCATTTTTTTTCCTAATTTTGTAGCTATAAGAAGAAAGTAACTGTGATGTTACTTGTGCTTTTTAGTAATTCTGTGAGTGCTGTGCATCTTATTCTTCGAAGAAAGCTAAATGTCTTAAAAATGCACTCTAAGATACAAGAAAAATAATTGCATTACAAGCCAGAAAACCTGAGATATAACAAGCAAACAACCATGTACAGCTGATCTTAATAAAAGAAGTGAAAGTAATTTTTTTTTTTTCATGAGATGTATGTTCACAGTATGTGCCTTGTCAGAGAAAATGTAGGTGTTTCATTTAATTCAAGAGCGAGTCAGCATACACTCTAGCAGATTTTCCAAAAATAGTGCCATTAGCTGCTGCTGCAAGAGGCTTTGGCAGTAAGGTATCTGATGAATCACTTTTACCAAATATTGTGAAAATCACTTAACAGAAAATAGAAGAATGGAGTAGAGGCAATGTGAGAAGAAATGCCCACATGCCTCTAAGGATTGCAACTTATTATTTCCCCATATGTGTGCAGTCTGTTAAATACCATTGGATTCACAGGGATCCAATGTACATTTCACACAATACACATATACAGTGCACATAAACACACACACACACCTATATACATATATATACACAAAGAGAAGTTTTTAAAATGTATAGATGCTTTCACTTCCCTGCTAACTGTTTAATGCAATCAGTTGTCTTGTTTTTTTTTCTGTTAATTTCACTGTTACAAAGGAGGTGAAGCTAAGCAACTATAGCTGCCAGCAGGTTGGGAACTGGGGGGAGAATAAAAAATAATTCTGTGAAACAGTCCTATTATAATTCCTTCCTTGCCTTACAGTCATCTGAGAGTTTATTCCGTCTCCCTGTTATTTAGGCATGACACTCAGTGGTTACAGTTTGTCAACTCCAGGATTTGCAGAATCAGAGCTTAAATACTGCATGACTTGTGAGACAGCCAGTGAACTTTTTATACAGATATGTTCAAGGCATAATGGGTAAAAAAGAAGTTGCTGAAAATTATATTTATCTGCAAATACATTTCTTCTTTTGAAATCAAACTGATTTCAGACCAAAACAAAAAGATGCATTTTCTGTGGTGCCAATGAAAATAGCGTTTAATGAACTGCTTCTATCCAAAATTTGAATAGTAGCAGTTCATTAAACGCTATTTTCATTGGCATATCAGAAGGAACGTAATCCTGTTTGCCAAAAATGGGCTTTTATGATGTGAATGTCAAGTTATATTAAGAGCATTCATATACCATTGAAGTTATCCCTTTACTTGAACAATGTGATAATGTCTCTGTGTTTTTATCAACGCAGTCAGAAATGAAAGAGTTTAAATGCCAGTGAAAAATGAAATAATGCACCCCAAGGTTTAGTAGAATCAATCCACAGAAATTGAAGAGATAATTCATACTTTTTTGATTGGTTATATAATATTAGAGATTTTGTGTCTGGAGCATAGCACATTGATGAAATTTGATCTTAATAAAAATGTTTATGTGCAAGCAGTTAAATGAATAAGTCTTAAGGCACTTTCAGGGCATTTAGTTTTTTTTTTCCTGTGTGTAGTCTTGGTCTTGGAATCCTTTACATGGACATGTGCTAAAACTCACTCTCCTAAAGCACTGAATAGGACCTGTCATAACTAGGGATAAAAATGTGTCTAAAAACTAACTAAAAGCAGTTAATTCTTTATTATAGATGGGATTGGCTTTTGATTATGCAGGCTATATGCTGTGCTGCTGACGCCTATCAGTAGGGCTTCTCACTACTGAAAGTCTGGCTGAAATGTTTTTTTGAATGTTTTTTTTTGACAGATGATGTTGCCAGTTAGTGGAGGGAAACAATAGATGAACTCATTAGTGATGGGTGGAGACTTGCACAGAATCACAAACAAGATGTTGGTGAGAAGGAATATTAGATGGCTCTAAGGAACTAGAAATTTTGCTCTAGGCACTAGAGATCTGGCTGCACCATTTTTTCTAAAGGTAAGAATAGTTAAACATTGAAAAAAATAGAATGTCGGTTCACTTTAAGAGAAGTTTATTTTAATCGTGTCAAGGGAAATATCAAGAATGACGCTAAATTGTAAGTGTAGCAATATGGGATGTTCCTAAAGGTGTAAATGAAATTTATTTTCCATTAGGTCAAATGAATGACTCATGCTACGGGTATTTCCATTGTTGCACAGGAGATTAATAAATTTACCTGACATTTGTGGATATCTGCAATGAAAGTTGTTGCATAGAGCAGCTACCATGCTCACATTCCTTTCTGCTTGGGTTTAAGTTTTCTTTTAGTGTACTTCAGCTGATTTTGTAAATTAATATTATACCCATGTAAATGTCACGTTATTACAAGATGTGAGGGTTGAAATCATGGGTATAAAATCAGTGAATGTACAGAGGAAACAGTAGTTTATGGTAATACAGCATATTTTAATTATCATATATGTCAGAAGCTTGATCAGTTAGCACAGTATTCTAATCATCACATCATTAGTGAACTACCTACTATTATTTCTCTGGATAGAAAGTGGAAAGAGACCAGTTTATCATCACCCATTTTTCCCCCTGATCTCTGTATTTCATAATTCACTAGGTCTGCAGATACTAGTCTGAAAAGGGCACGTTCAATGTCATCCTAAAAAATACTTCTTTTCATAAATGATTTCTTAAAGATGTTGAAGAGGAGATGCAAGTGCATTTTTCTTTTAAAAAATGTTGTTAGTAATGTTTTTTGAAAATGAAAACTTGAATTTTTAAGCTAATGGTTATGCTTCAGTAATGTCACTTTGCAATTAATGGAATATGAATTTTTACTTTGTCTTACATATCTCTTAGCTGACACTCTATCCTAAATTTTTAAAAGTTTCACTGGAAAATTATGGATGAAATTTTCTTTCTATCAAGTCTCTTGTTAGTGGCTGAAAGTTAATCAATAGGAAAAGAAATTTCTACTTATTAAATGCAGAAAATAAATTTCTACTTACTAAATGTAAATGTAATCTTTGTATTGACAAGACCTTGAGGATCACTGTTTTGTTAGACATCATTGCATTTTGAAAGAATTTGTTTTTAGCTACAAACAGGTTAAAGCCGGAAAAAATTAAAACAGTTAAGAAGTAACTTAGACATGATAAATCCAAAGACATGATAAATACAAATCTGTGATTTTTTTGGATTTCTTAGAAAAAAAAAAAAGAGTGGTTTGTCATAAGTACTATGGAAAGAAAAGCTCTATAACTGAAACAATCATATTAGATTTTTTATTTAGCTTGTGCACATTTTTTTCAGAGTTGCTGGAATAATCTTTATAATATGTCAAAATGGTTACAGAATACTGTAAAATAGATAAAGGTTTTGCTAAACACATGGTTAAAAGATAAGGGCATGTAATTGTTAAAAGAATCCTTTTATTTTTGTTTTAGTTGTGTCTAATTGTATAAATAATTGCAATAACGAAATCTTAAGACAACACTTTATCACTTACCACTTAGAATCTAACAGAAAGACATCTTAAAATCTGTCATTTCCATCACTTGTTTCACAAAGTGCATTTCAAATAGTAAACATCTCTTGAATGCAAATAACCTCTGTAATAGTAGTCTTTTGCAATAGCCTGTTTAATGTATTTGCAACTCTGTTATTTTGATAGCCTTTCTTGGCCGACTTAGTCACTAAAGTCATTTTACAATCTGTTGATCAAATCAGAAGTCTATCTACCCGTGCTTAATTTTTTCTGATCTTTGTGGTCAGCCTTATTTTCTTTCTCCTCATACATGGTATATAGCAAGCCTGTCTGCTTGACTTTATGATATGTGGGCTACAAAACCTGATGAGATTCATGATATGGGAAGATGTCAACCCATACCAAGGTTTATCAGGATTAATAAGAATTGCCTGTGGTTTACTTAAGAACTCAGTTTTATTAGTATACATGCTTAAAAAATATAGATGGAAGATAAGTTTGGGCTCAAACTGTGAATTTGATATATGGTGTAGTCATTTTTCAAAGAGGTGTTATGGTCAAAATATATGAACTAGAATTGTTACTATTATAGTTTCAGGTTCTTTGTACATAAATCAGATACAATGGTAATATTAACTAAATTCATTATTTTATAAATATATTCCTACTTTTAAATAGGATGGTTAATTTTGTGCGTGAATAAATTGAATATTTTCTAATATAGTGTTATTCAAGGACAAAAACTCTGACCACGATAGATTTTCTTCACCTGCCTAGACACAGAAGCAGAGGAGAATGTTGTGGAAATATGACATATAAAACTTGGGAAGAGAGTAAGTTTGAATCCTGAAACAAGAAGAACATAGGAGATCTGAAGGTAATAAAGGCCACATTTTCTCAAGCAGACAACAATCAAGACATAATATCATGATGTGAGTCACATCTTTTTGAGGCCAAAGGTATGGTGAGCTGTTTTGTTTTTCCAATCAATTTGCATCTGTGTACTATAATGATGGCTTATTAATACGTTCATTAGATGACACGTTACACTGAAGCTTAAATGTATCTAGAGTTTTCCTAATGTGTGATGAACTCTAAGCTGCATTTTATTAGTTTATAACTCTGAGGGATAAAATCCATTCAGTTATATATTATGTGATATTTATCAATATATTAAAGCTATGTAGTTTCATTCTCCCCTGAAATGGGTATGAATCCTATCGCCAAAAAAATTTTTTTTTTGTTTTTAAGTCTCTAACATTAATTATGTAGAGAAGCAGTGCCAGAGCCTGGATTTTACCAGGAAGGATGATGGCCCTTAGGAGACGCCACTGGCTCAAATGACTCTTCAGCTTCAGAATAACAAAAAGTTTTTCTCATGAATAGGAATATTTCAGAATATTCCTGATCAGAATAAAATTAATCTTAGTCAACTCACCAACAGCTAACACATTCAGTATGTTCCAAGGTTCCACTTGAAGCTAATTTTCTCCTGTCTAATGCAAGACTTTTTTACAGAAACATGAGGAAAAATAGCTGCATAATTATGGATCCATAAAAGTCGAACCCTTTCAATCAGCCATACCTATTTTTATTATGGTGTCTGTCATTACTACAACCTTTTAAATGAAGTGTAAGAAAGACAAAAAAAAAAAGTCAAGGAACACATTCATTATATATATTTTTTCAACACACTGATAAAACAAACTGTTACTTCTTCCTGTCCAAATATTTCCACTTAAGTGTCTGAAAATTTTCTCAGGGAAAGATCTTTCATCTTTTCTATGTTGTCTTTTTTTGTTTGTTTATTTGTTTCTTTTAATATTTAATTAATTATATGCAGAACATCCAGATGAAAGTAAAATTGCACTGTAGTTTGTATACCTCTTTTCCTAAACAGTCCACAATCCAGAGTATCAGTTGTGCATATCTGTGAGATTTTAAGCATTGAAAGAATGACTCGAGTCTTTATAGTATTACCTCTTTACACTGAGATTCGAGTAGTCTCATATTATTTAGATTTTACTTTTTGCCCCTCACTAGGTATTTAGGTTACAGATATATTCTCTTATTGACCTGGCAGTTACTGCATATTACTTCCTGAACATTTGAGGTAGAATGTTATTGCATGATAAAGTATGCACCAAGGGAGACACTGACCTTGCACACTTATTATCGAGCCAGAGCAACACACAGCCACACGGGAAGACGATGCCACACAATTTATTTCTTGACTACATAGCCAAATGCTCTTCTTTACAGTAGCAATAGTATCGATAGTGAATAAAACGTAAAGCCTGAGCTTTTTAAAGCTTTGCAAGAAAGTCTGTTTTACATGAAATTTTCTGAAAATGTTGGGGAGTGTGTTTGTGTCGTCTCCTGAGTTCCATTTCATTCTGACATTTTCTGTGGTTCTTAAGAGTTCCATTATTTCGTCTTCTGTAATACTGCTTGGCAGAGTTACAGAGCCATGACTACACACAGATACTGAAAGAGTCAAGTCCCGCTGGCTGATGACAGTCAATGGGAATTGGGTGCCATAAGTGCCTTTGGAAATTTTACTTCAAAATGAGAACTATGAGATTGAGAAACTTGAGGGTTAAGTCTTTCACTAGCTCACAGAAGAGGAACAGCAGTGGCTCTGACAGGTCATATTCCTCTATTTTGTGTTTAATGCTCTCAAATATGGCTTGGAAGAAACTTCCGTTACCATCCGTAGCAGTGTTCAAGAAATGCGTAGCTGAGGCATTTAGGGACATGGTTTAGCAGGCATGGTAGTAATGATTTTACAGTTGGATTGTGGAAGAATTACTTGAAGAGGAGGAACTTAGAGAAAAACTAGGGCCTAACAGAAGTTTTGGCATTACAGCAGCTTGCTAGGCTGATACACAGTTGCCACTTCCAGGATGGTTGGCAAGCTGCGGCTCTGCTCCTCCACAGTTCCCCAGGCAGCACAACCTGCCCTACTGGCAGCTGCAAAGGGCAGTAATGGAGGATGGAGCGGAGTGAAGACACCGCGGCCAAAGTCTGCTGCACTCCGTGTGCTGGGCCGCTGATCAGCCGCACAGTAACTGCTCAACATGTAACATGGTAACATGTCCGGCGCTGAGCCAGCAAGGGAGGCAAATCACTCCTTTTGGGTGAACTTTGTTTGAACTTTGCTCATTATAATGTCATTATAATGTCAAAAAACACCTCCATCCCAAAAGTTACCTGTCTCCATGGTACAACCACTCCTCACTGAGCATGCACTCTAGATTTTCGATTGACTGTACCTTTAAATGAAAGTGAGAGACTTTTTCACCAATCAAGAACAATAGTAAGTATGACTACAGTCACTCAAGCTCCACCTAAATGTAAGGTGGAAAAAGGAAAGAAGTGAGAGGGAAGATTTCATCATAACTTTTGGATCAGTTGATGGGTTTATCCCACTTTTCTCCCCTTGGGCTGGGATGCTACCCGAGCAGACTCAGAAGTTGGAGGGAAGAGTGGGTCACAACTTCTGGGATTGGTCAACTGGCTGAGCCCCTCTTTCTCCCCTCGGATCGGGACGCTGCCTGAGGAGACTGGAGACTGACAGCCCTCTCCCATCTTCTGGGGTGAGTGATGACTGTGCATTTGTATATTACAACTAGCTATAAATCCCAGGCTGTATAGAATATTCCCTGTACTGACAATCGAAACCTGCTTTTTAAATGTTTCATTTGAATAAAACATACTATTTGTGAACTCAGCTACTCGTTTGGAAGGCGATTGGACCTACAGTTGACAGACTGTTCGTGAATCCGATAATGCCAGAGTTGAGTCTACAGTTGATCACCATATTTGTGAACTCAATTTGCTCCTAGGAAGGCTGTCGGGCCTGCAGTTGACAGACTGTTTGTGAATCCAGTCAGGCCTATACCTCACACAGAGTATTTGATATCGCTCCCCCGCTGCCCCAGTGTCTTTCAAACTGCAACAGGACTCAGTGATCTTGCAGGTCTTTTCCAGCCATAATGATTCTACGATCTATTCTGATCATTGAAGCCCTTTCAAAATTCATTCTAATCTTGAAAGGAACTACCATGTCATTGAAAAGATTTAAGTGTTCAAGGAGAGCGATGAACTCTTATTCCTCCTGTTTAACTTGCTGGAATTTGTCTAAAACATAATGCATAATTATATTTCATTTTCCATAGAACATAAACAGTGTTTATATGTGAGGATAGTAATTATGCAAGAGGAGAATGACGGAAGCTATCCTCCGTCCAGGAAGCTTCAAGGCCTTACTATTTAGACAGTAAAAGAAGCAAGTCTTTAAATACATTTTTTGCTCACTTATACCAGTCCAGGTGATTGTAGTGCACAAATTTCTTCTGATAATCATGATTTGTCAGAACAACTGACAAATCAGCAAGACCTTTATTTTTCCCTAATCAGTGCTGACTTCATTGAAAGAAGGAGTTCAAGTAGTACTACTTATTTTTTTTTATCATTAAAATTCTTTTACCAAAACTGAACTAAAAATAATGTAACTGAGGCTAGAGAACTAAACAAGAGAATAAACTGGACTAGAGTATTAAAATATTTTTTCTATGAATATATTTGTGATTTGTTCAATAGTCTTTCATTTACAAAATGTAATTATTCTGATTTATTTTTAAGTTTTAATATTTCTGTTTTTATCCACTTCTTTTAAACTAAACAAAACACTTGGCTTATGCATAGTCCAATTTTCTATTACCATTTTTTTCCTTTCATGTAGGTAAATGTATTAGATTTTAACAACTAGTTTTGCTTTTTTGCAGTGGTCATTTTTTTCATTGGACAATTAAAAGTTCATGCCATCAACTATTAAATCTTCAGAAACAAAGTAGAGGATTGCAAATAAAATCTGCAATCATGGAACAATATAAAATATAAGTTGATTGGATGTGGAGAGCCTGATGCTTTGAGCAAGTAGCATTTAGGAATACTTGAAAGTATGCTTTTTGTCATAGATATAACATTAAAAAGATAAGAAAATTATTGTGCTAGACCACTTATATGATATCTCATTTACTTAACAGACATAAACTATTTTATCATCGCATTAGACTCTGAAAATTGCCCCATATTGCCAATAAGAAATACATCTGATGTGTAAGTATCAAAGAAAGTAACAGTCTTAATAGCTACTACTGATTAGAAAAGTCAAAAACCTGACTTTAAGCTTAATTCTCCACTCATAGCACAGAATTTGTGTCTCATTTTCTTACTACAGTTAGCATATTTTCAGAAATTATGGTAATTTTCTTTCTATTCTTCATTTAATAAAATATTTAGAAGTGGGTGATGTTTTGCAACATCATCACAATATCACTTATGTAAACATAAGCTTAAAAGTTTTCTTTTTTTCAATGATGCAAACCTAAAGTATATCAATTCCAGTTCTAAAAATTTTATTGTGTTAAAGGGTTGTGTGTTTGTGTTCTGATTCATTCATGTGGCCTGTACCATGGCCATATAATATATAAATACACATAAACATCATACATTCTAAAACCAGCCCCTAAAGAAATTTTTTCCTCAAAATACAATGGTTTGGAGTCAAAAGCTGGTGGGTTTGAATTATTTCAGAATTGTTCTCCTAGAAAAATTTGCTTCACCCAGTTTTGCCCAACTTCTCTGGCATTCTTCTAAGAGACAATGTATACAACTCTACATAGACAATCAGGTGAAAACTTTTTCTCACACTTTTTTAGAAAAAGAGTTAAAACTATGAAATGAAATCCTCCCATTTCTTCATGG
>JAWLRI010000537.1:0-19082 GCA_034781795.1 Crypturellus tataupa | reverse complement strand
TCACTGCCTCCCTTGAGGTACTTATACACACTAATTAGATCCCCTCTCAGCCTTCTCTTCTCCAGGCTGAACAGACCATGGCTTTCATAACAGTGACCACAGTGCAAAAGGATGCTACACAGCTCTCTGTTGTATATAGCAAAAGAAAAAAACACACACACACACAAACAAACAAGCAAACAAAAAAATACAAGCAAACTTGTTACTGTTGTCTGAGATAATATTGTTGAGTCAGTCAGTCATTTTAGGTCACCCTTTGGATCTCATATTCTTAGACAAAACAGATGGTGTCATGCACTAAGTGAAAAGGTTCCTCTAAAAGCATACTCTAAAAAGATTGTAATAAAAAGAATGTTTCATTTCCTGCCAGTTCCCAAAGAGACATACTTTGTTTTTTCTTCATTGTGACTTGCAGCTTAGGCATTTCATGTTCATTTTGAGTTTCTTAAAATAGATGAATAAAAGCTTTGAAGTTTAACTCAAAAATATTTATGTGTATTTTGATGGTGCATTTTTTGTTGACTTCAGTGGAGAAACACTGAAAACAAGTTCGGTACTGAATATCTAAGATTCATGTCACTAAATACATATTGGCAAACATACTACTATGTGTGTATGTAGACTGCTATGTATGTATGTACATTTTTCGCACACTCAAAAATTCTAAGTGATCGCCAAATTAATACTATACAGTGGATTGAATGAAATGCAGATGGAACTGTAATATAATTGTGAGATTGCCATTTATGATGGGAAATTGTGTGGGCAGCTTCCATTTTTGATTGGACAAAATTTAGACAGAAGGAAAAGCCCGTAGATTAGTTTTAACATTATATATGTACATAAATTAAAGAAGAAAAGTCTCAAGTAATTTCTTTCTCTTGGTAATAATGCTTCTATGGCTTTGGTCTAGAATTAAAAAGAATTTGAAACTTGTCACTTTAACACAAGTTTCTATGAGACATACTCTGCTAGACTCTTTCAGAGACTGAATTTCATTCATGATGCAAATACTCAACCTATATCAAGGTTGCTAGCTATCAAGAAAGGTTAAATAAAATAAAGATGACAATGTATTATTTATGTGCATAGAAATGTTTGAGATAAAGATAACCAAACATTTGTCTTTTGATAACAGGCAATAATGAAGATGAGATCATATTTCTTAATAGTATATTTCTTAATAGTATATTTCCTTAATTGTGAGCCCAGAAGGCAAAGACTGATTTTCTAGATTGTGATACACTTTCATGCAATATTCTGGAATTCAAATGAGTGCTACTGTAACTTCTTAATATCAAGCACATATATTTTTGCACAAAGGTGGTAAGAAGGTTAGGAAAACAACTTTCAATTAAAGTAGCATATTTCAAATATGCTGATTACTAGAAACTTTCAAAAGCATGACCTCAGATACATAAGCTCACCTTCAGCACTGCTCCTAAAATTTAGAAGAAACTTTTGTCAGCTGCAAGAATATATAACATCATATCATATTCTAGACACCTAAACAAACAGAGTACGAAAAATACACCATGACATGGGTAAGTAATACAAGACTGTTACATCTTTTACATTAGCGCCAATTAACCCAATTACCTCTCTTACCTGTACTCATCCTACATTTCTTTTTAAATACTGAAGAAACACCACAACTATGAAAAATTATATTATTATGATATGATGAATTGTCTATGATGTTCGGTTTCCTTTCTGTTATTGTTATGGTACTACCAGTTTGAATTTTCTTACTTCCTTCACCCCCTGTTCAGGGCTATCCAGTATTGTAACTTCAGGAAACCTTGTCTTTCTGGTCTATTTAGAGGTGTTAAGACAAGACCTCTTTAGAGGTCTTTAGTGCTAAAGTACAATGAAATAAAGTTTTATATTAGCTTGTCACTATTGGTTATTTGTAATGAAAAAGCACAAAATAAAAGATTAAACAAGAAAGCATGCTGGTGAATTGATGCAGCATGAGTGAAAAGACAGACATGAAAAAAGAAGCTTGAAAGTGACTTTCTAGAACAGACTTCGTGAAGAAAATGAAGTTTCCAAGCTTTCTGTTTTTCTTCCTTGGTTAGTTTTGCTCCACAGTCTTAGTGTGATTTGCATTTTTGGTTAACAGCAGCATCAAAAGATGACTACTCATTACTGTGATTGCATTTATTTTGTGTTTCGTCTTATTTCTTGTATGCAATAATTTTTGTGTGGCAAATTTATCCAGTACTGCTTTATTTTCTTCCTAATTTAGCCATGTTTTGGACATTGATTCACTCTGAATTTATTATGAAAAGCTTGTAAAAACTCAGAAGGATTTAATGGAAAGCTAAATGGGAAGTTTTTATTTTGGTTTTAGAATAATATTAAGGCTTGCTCCTGAAGTCATATTTAAGAATTTGGGGGCTGATTTTGCTTTTGTCATATAGTATTCATGCTATATAATATGATTTTCTTTGTGGATAAGTCTTTAGGTCATTTCTGCTTTAACTACCTTACTTCTATCTCTTACTGTCTGCTCTGCATTTTGCTGTCACAGTTATTGATAATAGTTCTTAGAAATTCTATATTATCCTTAGAGATCAATGTCTCCAACTTGTTACTATAATTCCAATAGTAGAGAATTTGAGGAAAGTTATTCTTTCCTTCTGTATTACACTATTTAGGCTGCCCTGGAGATAACAGTTTGCACCTCACTTAATAGGGGAAAGCTAAGGGTTTGGTTAGGGGCCTGTAGGCCCCTAACCATCTCATCTCCCCTTCATCTCTGTACACTGGGAACTGGGCTTATTTAGTCTAATGAACAGCCATAGAGCCATCTGATGGAGAACTGTAAAGATGATGGAGCCAAATCCTTCTCAGTAGCAACAGGGACATGAGCTAGAGACTGTGATTTGAGGTGTTCGGCATGCAACCTTGTTACCAGGATGGCAACACAGTGCTGAACAAGCTGCCCTCAGAGCTCAGATTTCTCTACCTGTAGTGATTTTCAGGACTCATCTAGGCAAAGTCAATGGTCCTCTTTCACTTGTGAAGTTGAGCTACATGGCCTTGAGAGGTCATTCCTAGCCATCATTTTGATTCAGAATGATTCTGGGATTCATTAACAAATAATCCTTACTAGCAGAAAGAATAGAGTGAGTGGATGACTGAAATTTTTAAACACCTTTACAAAATGGTTTTACATCCCAAATACGTTGACAAAATCATTCTGATTATAAAATAGAAATGCTGCATGGTTTTGAGAGTTATAATGCTACTTAATAGTTGAGCTGTCAGATGCACTTCTGATATTATATCAAAATTGAATAGATAATCACTGGAAAGTATTTTTAATCTGTAGCTTTTAAAACTCATGTTTGTTTAGTAAAGTGATTCTTAGAGGAATAACTGCATTTTTTGTCATATATCTTTTGTTTATATATATATATATACACATACATATATTTATATGTCAAATCAGTTTAAAAAAAATGTGAATTACTTTGCAGTGGTAGTAAAAGAAAAAGCCTGCCATTCATGTGAACAAGCAGGGGAATGCTAGCTTTTTCTTCCACCAGTTTGACTTGTCCCTCTTCAGTTTGGTTAAGAAAAAAATAAAACAAGCTAAACTCAGTAAATGTGGAGTCTGTCTATATTACTTTCTCTTCCCAAGTTTATTTTGTCCAAAGTTCTCCCAAAGTAATAACAATTTAAATGCAATGTTCTGGCATATATATATATATATTTTTTTCTATGTAGGATTCTGGAGAATACTATTTCTTGAGAAACAAAGAATTTGAGTAAATGGCTGGAGCATAGAGTCTTTAGAAATATTTACAAGATTTTTTTTTTTTTAATTTCCTCTACAACAAATCTGTAAATCATTTTTTCTTCCCCCTTCTCCATTCTCCCTTGAGACTTTTGACTTGAGAAACACAAGATCAAAAACATAAAATCTAAAATGAACATTCTGTTGTTTCTCTCCTGTGATTATGTTTTACTTGCAACCTTCCTCACATACCTTTATTTTCCATTCAGAAGACAATGGATGAGGGGTGGGAATCAGACATATGGTGTCATACTGGCAATATATATTCTGAACTTTTTTTAAAAAGTAGCTTTAATAATTATAAATTTGATCTATCTTAGCAACATATTCATATGAGGAAATGAGGTATAGATAGCTACTGAAAAGTAAAAACATTTGGAGTCTTTGAGCTCTGTAATCTCTGTAATCTGGGTCACGGGTGTTTCCTCGATATAGATGAGTAAAGATTCCTGAAAAGCAGCTATCCTTGTTGCTATTTCTGTTTTAAATGTCATTTAAAAGGTACTTGGAGAAAAATGAACATAAATTGTTTTATTCCATTAACCGGATACAATAATAGATTAAGATAAAATTTCCAACTTTTACTGGTACAAGAAGATTCTATTGCATTATTAAAGTAACTTCATGCAGATTTTCATAGAGATGTATATCTATACACATATGCATACATATATACTTCTACTTGATACAGATCAGTTAAGCCAAGAAAAATATATAGTGAAGCATAAAGAGTTTAAAATGTTATTTTAGAATTGTTTTTCTATTAATTTTCAATATTTACTTGAAACTCACTCTCTAAGCAAGCACAGAATAATTTGAAGATTAGCAAGATCACACTTTTCTCATTCTTCCCTGTTGGAAGCAAACAGGACACTATGTTATTGTTCCTTGCTAACTTTTTCAGCATACTTTCTCACTATTTTTGGGTGCAAATATTGATCCAAATGTGATGTGTAACAAAGTTCTCCTAAAGAAAAAAATAATGTTAAAAAGTATCATCTTAGTATGGTAATTATAGAAAAGAAAAGGAAAACAGGAAGAGAGTATTGTTTTATGAGGATAGGTTAAAGAAAATCGAAAGCATGAATAGAAAAAAAAGACAAAGACATAAGTATGACCTGGAAACTGATAAAAAAAAACTCTTAAATATTTAACCAAAATAAAATGTAGTTCTTTAGCTCTCATTAATTAATCACAGTTCCAATTATTGTGAATAGCTTTTATTTGCTAAAACTGAGAAACAAAACATGGAAGTTATTGACAGTAATGGTGTTATAGGCTTATTAAGATAAGCTCTCTATCAAGGCTGTTCATTAGAATATAGTTTGAAATGGAAGTGGAATAGCTATACTTATTAACTTTACAGTCAGTTTCTTTGTCAACTGAAGCATTTGTTACCTTATCTGGTATTCTGTAAATTTACACCTTCATGTACCTGGAGATAATTTGTATATGTTTGTTTTTGATTTGCTTTTGAATTGAAATAAAATTACTTAAAATAAATCACACATAGCTCATAGTTTCAGCAAAACTTGAATTAACAAAGTCAAATTTTTGAAGTAAATTTCAAAGTTAGATGTCTGCCTCATGCTAGACAAAAATTGGAAGCATCAACTCATATCCAGATCATAGAATCATAGAATCATAGATAGCGAAAAACACATTTGTTATATATCTATATTTTCTTTCAAGATCACTTTTTTTTTTTTTTTCCCTTGTTTTGTGGGGTGGGAACTTACAAAACTTTTGCCTATAACTTATTTTTACTCCTAATGTAAACTTGTTTGAAAATTGCCACAAGTTCTTAAGTTTGGCTATAATACCAAGGAAGGCTAAAATATATATTTGTCTACAGATTTCCTTACTCTTATAGTATTTTAAGAATAAATCTTGATGATGAAAACTCCAGAGAGTTGCTTTCCATACAGAAAGAAAAAGTAAGAAAATTAAGAAAGCAATAGCCACTTTTCAAAGAAGGTTCTCAGTAACTGTGGGCATCTGGAAGCTTTCACAGAAATAATACAAAACAGGCAGCCCCAGAGTTAAGGCCCAGTTTTCTAATCCCAAGTGAACTCCAGTGGGATTATTCATATGTTAAGGAAGGTATATACAAAGATGATTTCTGTAGAACTGGAGTTTAGTTAATGAAGAGTATTTTCAAGTCTATTTGAAAGTAAGCTTCATAAACTTATTTCAAAGAACTGTTTATAATTGTTTTCTTTAAAAAAATTCCTGACTAAATTGTGTAACTGTGGTCATTTCTGGCCTGCTTACAGTAAAATCTAATTATTTTTTTTTAATCTATTTAAAAAAATGTTTAGAATATTACAACTTTTTTTGATATACAATGACCTACTAGGTCTTGTTTTCATATTACTCATTCTTATTTAGTATGCTGGAGGTTGCTCATGACTAAAAATGTCATTGTTTTAGAAAAACCTCCAGGGAGTAAGTGTAACCATATAAAGTGAAAAGATATGTAGCTGCATATTGGTGCGAGGATTTTTTTCACTCTTGCTCTCTGTGATACTTTTTTCTATGAAGAGATTTGAGTTTTCAACATTGTGACATATTTCACTGCATTCCCTTGAAATAAATTAAATGAGAAAGAGGGCTCCTTATTCTTTATATGATAGGTTTCTTCCACCTTTCATGCATGCCAGATGTACAGATTTCTAAATAGCTTGGTATTTTTGAGGAGAAAGAAGTGAGGAAGTGATTTCCTGTGTAAGAATTGCACAAAATACAAACTCTATTTGGTAATATGAAACTATAAATAAGACAAGTATTATTTTTAAAGGGAATATTGCACAACAAGGTTGAAACATTTCTTCTTCTCCTTCTCTTCTTCAATTGTATTTTAAATCAAGACAGACAATTTTGAGCAGGATCCAGAAATTGTGAAGGTAGCACACTTGCAGTTTATTTTCAGGAGAGGAGAAAAGTCAATAGAAAGTCAAAAGAAGTTCCTGACTGAGAAACTACCAAACACTATTTGGTTTGCAAAATTCAAGTTTTGAGAACTGCCTTATGGTCAAAGACAATAGAGTGAGAATTATGTTTTAACCTAGATAATCTGTTCAATAACTACTTAATAACCGCATGCATGCAATTAGTTCAAATAAAATCATTTCCTCTTTAGGTCATAGACAGAAGAGAAAATGGGAAAATGATTGGTTTGAAGAAGAATTAAATATCTTATTAATGAATTGCAATAAGCTGAAAAACAAATGTCAGGTGTCCTAACTCTACTCTCTACTGTCCTGTCACTATTATAAATGAAAAAGGCACAGCGTCTGAAGAGTATGAATTTTTATCAGCAATGATCTTTAATTTCTTTACTGGCCTTTTTGAGAAAGATATTATCCTTTTATTTTTCACATCAAGACATATTTGCTTACACTGTGTCAAATTACATATGCTTTAATGTACCTACAATTCTGAACCTGGTAATAGTAAACTTTGACAAAAAGCAATTAGCACTTCTGCACAGTCTTCTAATTTATGGTATGCCAGTAACTGGTATGCCAGTTACTTTAAGTTACTAAAGTCTCTTCTTGTATTAATAGTGTTTCTGGTCCCCTGTTTTTAGGAAATATTTGAAAATAAGAATCCTGTAGATTTGTCTCAGCAAAAAGGAGTATGTTTTCTTTTGTCTGCTGAATGAAATAATTAAGAAGGAATACATTGCTGACTGGGGCATGATGTTAATGGCCTACAAAAGGAAGAACAGAGATCCAACTAGAAATGAATCATGCTGGAGAGCTGTAGGACACCTGAGTTTGTGTGTGAAGAGCAGAGGTAGTACCTAAATTGTCAGTAAACTGCAATGAGGATGGGGTTGTTGACTATAGGAGCATGCCTCAATGAAACACACTGCTGAAGGCTAGGTGATTTCATCTACCTATACTTGTCATGAAGATACTTGCTAGTATTAGTAAAAGACTCATTAATTCAAATTTTATGTGAAAAAAATTGCACCTTTTCAGACAACTTTTATGATGTCACAGTCTTCCACCATGATAACTTCTCCTAATACAGTCATAAAGACAATAAGGAAGGGATACAAATACATTTCTTTGCTGCTTGAATACATTAAGTTTTAATGGCCCATTTTACTAATTGTTATTAGGATGGGAGAATGTGGTTCATTCTTCATAGACAACTTCTCAAGTAGAAGTCATTCACCTTATTTAATTTTTGATAACATTGAAATACTTCATAATTCGTTGCTTAACTTGTAGTCAGAATGACTTAAAACTGAGACAAAGGGGTAACCTTGGGAAAGGGGTAACTTTGAGAAAGGGGTACTTAACTAATGATTTAGGAATCTTGGTTTTAATAGGGTTTTTTTTTTTTTGACTCTAAAGATTTAATTCTTACCTTCTACAAATGTACAAAAAAAATATTTATCTTTGATACAACATGCTTAAAAAGATGTGTTCCTTTTTCCTTTGATCTTTCAATTCCCTACCATATTTTTGGGAATGAGAGACTAAGCGGTGCTACTGCTGTTCTGGAAGATGAGTTTTCCATTTTTAACAAAACATTAAGCGAGGATGATGTCTAAGCTCTCTGTTTTCTCTTGAAACAGCAAAGACTTTTAGCCAGGTAGGAACTAATTACGTGATCAGAATTGATTCTGATTGCCTTCTCATGCAGCAAAAACAAAATAAAATAAAATAAAATAAAACAAACAAACAAACAAACAAAAAAAGGAAAAAAATCCTAAAGTATTAGATCATTTGGGCATCTTTGTTAGGTATCATTCTGCTCATCTGTTTAAGTCACTAGATATTTTCTGAGTCAAAGAGAGAATGACAATCTAGTCTTATGTTTAGGGGACACCTAGCAAGTCTAAATGTTTATTTACTAGTACAAAATGGAGAAGAATTAAGATGAGAATCAGAGGTGGAATCAAATGTGCCCTGTAAAGTGAGCTGAAAGTTTATGCCGTTCTATATTTGATTAGTTTTCTTTTGGCAAGGATATAACTATTTCTTTATGCTATTGCAAAAAATTACTTAAACAATTTTATCTATCCCTAACTTGGATCCTGTGTTCTTGTCTCTGCTGAAGGAGATTTACTTGTTGTGAACTCTGATAAAATCCCAGCAGAAACTGTTATTTTGTTTTGTTCTGCTTCTTTCTAAGGAAAAGGAAGTGGGTGGTGGTTAACTGAGGTGGTTTTTTTTTTTTTTTTTTTTGAAAATGTATTCTTAATCTCCCCCAAATTATTCCACCTCTGATGAACAGATAGTATTCACTCAGTGACTTCTATTTCCAAGGGGATCTTTGGATGTTAATTAAATAATCTTCACAGGTTCCCTAAGAGTGTAAACACTTTCATGTCACATGCCATTCTACTACTCTGTAGTTTGAAAGGGTAAAGAAGATGGTATAGCAAACCAAAGAGAGGTTAATTCAGATAAATATATATATATATAACTATTGTTACAAGGTTGTATTTTTTATTTTCTAACATGTGTTATTTTATATTCATTATTTCTTTTTTTACTGTTGCCCAATATCCGTTCTTTGAATTGTGCTTGAATATGTTTTACGTTATGTGCATTTGATGTTTTAATTGTATAATTTTACTAAGTTTATTAGAAATGAGATATTGTAAAATTATACCTAGGTATAATATTAGACAGATCCTCTATCTATGGATTCATGTGCACATATGGATTTCATCAGCACGGTTTTGTGCTGAAATTACAGCCTTGGCCTGCAGGTATTAAGCAGATCTGAAAGGAGAAATTAATCCTATCCAAATGGCTAGTTAAAAGGAAGAGTTATATCTTAAGCTAAGAGCAACATCGATATCGTTAGATTACCTTGTGATCATATCACACAAAGAATCCTATTAATAGTTTGATCAAAATGTTACAAGGTGACTGAGTATTGTTCTGTGCAGTAGTGCACCTATTCATCCTTCACCCTATCTACCTGGATGAATATTTAAGGAAATCCTAGCTGGTCTCCAGCTCAGTGTTGATGAGTGGACAGTGAGGTGGATTGAGAACTGACTGAATGGCAGAGCACAGAGCGGCAGCTGTGATCAGCAGTGCCTTCTAGTTGGAGGCCCAAAGCTAGCAGAGTCCCCCAGGGTCAGTATTGGGTCCAGTCCTCTTTGATTGATTCATCCATAATGCAGCAGAAAGGACAAATTTACTGATAATATGAAACTGGAAGGAGTGGCTGATACACAAGAAGGCTGTGTATCTTCAGAGAGATCTGGATGGCCTGGAGACTTGGGCAGAGAAGAACCTCCTGAAGTTGAAAAAAAGGCAAGTGCAATGTCCTACACATCAGTAGAAGTAAACCCATGCACCAGTACAGGCTGGGGGTGAGCTGCTGGAGACATGGGAGTCCCAGTTTCTACAGACTGACCATAGGCCAGCAAAGTGCCCTTGTGGCCAAGAGGGCAGTAGTATCCGAGGGTGAATTAGGAAGAGTGTTAACAGGTTGAGATGAACCCTCTGCTCAACCCTGGTGAATGCATCATACAGTATCCAGTTCTGTACTCCTCAGGACAAGAGAAATGCTGGAGCACATCCAGTGTAGTGCTACAAAAGATGACAAGAGGATTGAAGCATCTATTTTATAAGGAGAAGCTGAGAGCACTGGACCTGTTCAGCCTGAAGAAGAGATGCCTGAGAGGGAATCTTGTGAATGTGTATAAATACCTTAAGGGAGGATGTCAACAGGATAGGGCCAGACTCTTTTCAGTGCTGGTCAGCAAGGGCACAAAAGGCAATGGCCACAGACTTAAACAGAAGAAGGTGCTTTTTTTTGCCTGAGTTTGAGGAATAATTTTTTGACCGTGAGAGTAACAGAGCACTAGAACAGGTTTCTCAGATATTCAGAAACTACCTGAATGTGATCCTGTGCAAAATCCCCTAGGTGTCCCTGCTTGTGCATGATAATTTCCTGAAGGTCTCTTGCAACCTCAATTTTTTTGTGATTCTGTGAAAAGCACCACATTTGTGCTCTTGTCTTCCTAGGTTATATATGGAACTGTGGCATGGAAAAAGAAACCAGGTGAAGCTAAGTAAGGTGCCGTCAACTTTCTTCATTCCACTTGAAGGAAATCTGGATGAAATTAAAAATAATAATAATAATGCTTTGCAACTTTTAGATATGATGCATATACTAATCAAAGGTATTCTTATGTAGAAGTGTAGTTCTGAAGACTTGTTTATACTCTCTTCCACTTTATATATAAATGCATTTTTGAACATGGACTTCAAATTTCAGATAACTGGACAAAAAGGAGATTTCTTGCTGCTCAGCTAGTTTCTGTCTTTACTGCAGTCATTCCAGTTTTGGTCTTTTGTTGGACAAAGGACTATGCAAGTTCTCTTGGTCTGCACTGTTGAAAAAACAGTGAATCCCTTACCTGTTTCTTTAAAAACCTCCCTTTCAACTAGATTCTGAGTTTTTACCTTCCATACGTATGTGTACCTCTCAAAAAGAGTTATATGGGATTTTGTTTGTTTGTTGATTTTTACATAAAAACTCCATATGTGATACAGAGAACACATGGCTCACATGCTGCTGGAAGCTAAAAATACCCAGAGACTGGTTATCAAAGTTTAATAACGGAACTGCAGAATTTTCTTCTGGAATATCAGAAGAAAATTTAGAACCACTATAAAACAGTCTTTGCTACATCAATTTGTTACTTTTGTTATTTAGTATTTTCTTCTGATCAGTTTTATTAATGGCCTGTATGATGAAATAGAAAGAATACATCTTACGTGTACTGCTGTGACCTGTACTGAAAGTATGCTGAAGTATACTAAAGAACTGTGGCTGACCAATAAGCCCCGACAATGGAAAAAGCCTCAGAGGAGATAAGCAAGAGAGCAAGGTGATTATGAAACTCAGGGATAATGTAGGATATGACTCATTAACTACAGCTGCTGCCGAGAAAGCTGACTTTATCTTAGCGGAAGGGTGACCGTAGGGCGACTTTTGGTTTAGATAAGGAGCTATAGCAGTTAAGTGGATCAACTGGTATAAATATTTCTCCATAAGATAGCCAGATCAGCACTGGGGGAAGAGGTTCAGCCCAACACTGAGTATAAAAAATGAGTAACTACCCAAAAGGCTTTTGAAAGAGAGTGAGAGGCTTTAGCTGGCTTCAACCCATGTATTCCTTCCTGGTGATTGCATCCCAGCGTGGTAATAGTGAAAATATTATGAAGACTGGTAATGGGGATGCCACTGATACAGTGTTTGAACTATATTTTACTAAGTGTATACATTTGTATTATGATTTCAGTGTATTGCTATATCTCTGCTAAATCAAAAATCCCACATCCCACCAAATATCTTCAAAGTAAATCTATATATCAAACATTACACCCTCCTTGTGTATAATATCTAAAAGAACCAAATCAGAGAGTACTGTACTCTGACAAAGACAAGATTAGAATTCAAAAGTGCTAGAAATTTGAGAAATAACCTGAAGGATAGGGTGAATACTAATATGGACCACAAAAATCAGTTGTATAAGTCATGTTTTTAGAGAAGAATCTGAAATTTTAATTGACTTAGTCAACACTGGTGTGCTTCTGCAGAAAAAAATCAACCCTGCATTGCAGATAGACAGACACATGATGTAATCCTTTCCTGCAATTTTACAGACTCACTTTGACAATGAAATTTTGGGAATCACATTTCCAGAAATATTTAGAGACTAATTAGAAAAAGTAAGTAATTTTATATCTAAAAAACCACATGAACTCAGATAAAGGTTGCACCATTTGGAGTCATGGCTTAAATAACGAGGTTATTTTTGTGACTTAAAACGTGTAAGAGGCAGTTGTAAAGAGGATGGAATCATCTGCACTTTATGTCCACTCTATGTGAATGGGATAGATAATAATGGTCTTATTTTCAGCAAAGAAGATTTACTACAGTCCAGGTAGAAAAGCACTGTAAAGGTAGTCAATGACTAAGCACCTTTTCTGATAGATTGTAAAGTCTCTATTATTAGGTACAAAATAAGTTAGGCAGGTATCTTTAGAAGGTCTTTATGTTTAACTGATACTGCTTCATAGGAGAGTAATAGACTAGTTACTCTCTTCAAGTAAGTCAACCATGAATTCAGCCATGTGATTCTTAAGCAACTGTCAGGTGCAATGTAAAGTAATAAAAAACATGTGAAAAGAAGAATGTTTTAATGGGTCATATGAATGTCCCATTATATAGAATATACATGTTCAGTGGTTCTCATTAGTACAAATATATTTGAAAAAAAGCTATCTGGACTAAGTTTGGTTAAAATGTAGTACACTGCTGAACTGCCTTTTGGTATCCATTTTTTAATCAGTGCTTGCATGATTTATGCTCCTATGGAGTTCGTTCTGCAATAGAGAAACAGTTCTGTAAATTAATACTTAAACAATAATCTTCAACTAAAAATAAAAAAGAAATGAAGCAAATATGTATAGAGATCTGCTGCTTGAGTTTTATTGTTCTAAAGAATAAAATTGTCTCTCATTTCTATGATACTAAATTTCAAGGTGCTATGTTTCTACTGTTTTTGTGCAACTTGCATAATTCTATTTTCCCTCCTCAGTAAGAGGTGAATCACCATTCTCAGATGAAATAGGCAACTTCAAACCTCATCAAAAAGGTGTAAATTATAAAACAGTTAGCAAAAAAATAGTGTAATGCTCACTGAAATATCATTAGTTTTGCAATCCAAGAGACTCGTTAATTCTAATAATTTGTCAGTGTAAACTGCAAAATACTGATATTGTGAAATTATTACATTGTTATTTTCTAATAATGCAGCATTCTCTTTAGAATAAAAAATTATTTAATAGACAAATAGAGATTTCTCACAAGCCTGAAAACAAAATATTAGCAAACCTATGTTGAGAATGCAATATGTTTAGGAGGGAAAGGAAGAATAAATACAGTTTTAATCTAAATGCAATGGTTTCAAGAGTAAAGAGTGTGCAGCCCTGACTTCAGTGAAGCTCTTTACTTTAGCAGTATAAACATGGCACAATGAAGGACATAATCCCTTCATGAAAAAGTCAGATTTTACTCTTTGCAGACATGCTGTTACATCATTGCTTTTTGTTATGTTCTTGTGTTCGTTTTTGGATTATCATGAATCTATTGGTTTCTTAATCCTCTGAGATGACCATTATTTGCCTAGCCTAAATATAATGAATGTCATTAACAATGCATATGATTTTACAAAGCAGGATGCTGCAGCCAGTAATAAATATGACTTAAAAGACACAGAGTCTTAGCATTTGCTTTAGAATAAAGATAAGGCCTAAATATCCAGTTTTCTATCAATAAACAACAATAAAAAGAGTATAGCATATATTATCTGAAGTTCAGAAAGGATAATTTGATATCAATGCTGTAGAATGAACTCCCTGTTATTACCTTCTCACAGTCTGTTCAGTAGTACGTATGAGATGAGTAATTTGTCTCAGTTGACTCTGAGACCTGTGTACATTTCAGAAATAGATTGATTTGATTTGGCAACTAATACACATACAAAGCAAACTACTTAACTACATCCTGAAAATGAACTTAATGAATATGAAAATGGGGTATTGCTTCAGTTTTGTGAAGGATCAACTTCAAAATTGAATATCAAAGAAGTATCAGTCAGGCAGCCATAGTCTTGATTCTTTTTATGCCCTCGCTATCAACAGAAATGATAAAATCCAAATATATATGTTTTAAAATTTATATATATTAAAAACTTTTGATCAATTATCTAAAATTAAAATAGAGTAAATAATCAAAGTTGAATCCCATTGTTTTCATTCCTTTCAACTTCTCCACATTTTTTTTAATTTTGAAATTTGTAATTTTGAAATCTGATACTTACCTAAATATAGTTCAATTCGTATTTAAGGAATATAGTAACTTTATGTATATAAGTTGAAGGATCTACTGACTGTTTAGAAAACATAGAATATTAGGTTGTCTGACAAACTTTTAATTTAGACATCTTGGCATTCCAACATAAAGATTAACTTTATTATTTATTCAAAAAATGTTATAGAAATTTAATTCTTCCATATCCTCACTCAATAGTATTAAATCTTCAGGTAAATGTAGATTTCACTTCCAATTATACTATACTACTATAGACAAAAAATTTTCAGTTTTGTAGGTCCACAGTTACAGAGATTATTGCTTTGCTATCTTCTGAAGAATGCAGACACCAGTAATGTCAAATAATACATAGTTCTAAAAATAAACTAATACAACTCTCAAAAGCAATGGGCTTATATTGACAACCAGAGGCAATTCACAAGTATATAAGTTCTTCTTTATATGTTAATTGTGGGCTGAACAGATGCTTCTTGCAGATTTTGCTTGAGAATTCTATTAATCTGAATTTTAACAATTCCTTTGTTAAATTCATCAAAATTAAAGTTTCAATCCTGCACCTGTTTTACTCATCTTATTCAAAAATCAATACATAATCATTTTACGTGCTGTCTTATTAAAGACTGTTTCAACTTGTAAGACTGAAAATTGCATATATTAAAAAAGATGCTCTGAACAAAGTTTTTTCAATTTTTTTCTAAGTTCTTCCCAAATCGTATTTTTGCAGAGAGAAAAAAAAAAGAAAATATTACCCCAGATTAGAATTAAGGAAATTTCTCTCTGCAATTTGCAGTGTTGTATAGTATGTACAAAACCCAATGCATAGCATTTAGTACTTTCACTAATATTACCAATAATTAGTAAAATACTATTTTCTAATATTATGATTCCCACCAGCACTGTGTCTTGTGGACTTTTCCTGAGGACTATTTCTGTACTTTTTGCTGTTCACTGAGGTTTTAGGAAGCTCTTTGAAATAGAAACTGGAATCAAGGTCTCCTTCATTCTGTATGATTGATACTGTCTCTTTTCTAGTGTGTTTGTCCTTCCTAGTTCAATGAACCATTAATTCCTTTATGCAGAATGAATTAGTATAGATGTAATAATATCTTGTTAGAAGTATTTATAATCTCTTGCCTTGGGCATCCGTACAGAGTAGGCAGATTTCAATGATTCCCTTGGGTAGTAGGAGTGGAGAAGAGGGAGAATTAAAAGCCTTAGGTGTGTACTCTAGTAATTGAATTATCAAATAGAAAGAGATTGAGAAGGCAATAATACTAGTGCAACTTCTTCTCCTAACTCTGTACTTCAATGCAAATGTACCCCGCTCCATTTTGTGGACAAGGAAGGGAGGAGGAGAGGAGCTTAAAAGGGGAGAAAGGAAGGGAAGTAGAAATATATGTGTGTGTGTATGCAGTGTTCACAAAACTTACAAGAAGTTTGGTAGAGATTCGGGGAAAGAAGGAGGATTTATCACCTTTGGAAGAAGGGGCAGATAACTTTGGAAGAGTACAGTGACTTCACTAAAGTACATAGAGAGGAAATTAGAAAGGCAAAAGGTTGTTGGAACTCAATCTGTCTACTGCTGTAAAAGGAGACAAAAAATACTTCTACAAATACATGAACAAGAAGAGGAGGTCGAAGGAGAATCTCCATTCTTTATTGGATGCGACAGGGAACATTGTCACCAAGGATGAGGTACTTAATGCTTTCTTTGCCTCAGTCTTTTAACACTCAGATTGGTTGTCATCAAGGTACTTGGCCCCCTGAGCTAGAAGACACCTATGGACAGCAGAAGAATCCCCTGTAAGTCAGGAAGAAACAGTAAACTGTCAGTGACCTGTTGCTCCACTTGGACACCAACATGTCTACGGGGCCAGAAGGGATTCACCCAAGGGTTCTGAAGGAGCTGGTGCATGTAGTCATCCAGCCGATCTCCATCATCTATCAGAAGTCCTGGTCAAGATGGGTGGACCCACATGACTGGAAACTTACCAATGTGACATCCATCCACCAAAACGATCAGGTGCAGGGTCTAGGGAACTACAGGCTGGTCAGCTTGACCTCGGTATTAGATAAAGTTACGGAGCAGATCATCTTGAAGGCGATCACACAGCATGTGTGCGACAATCCGGAGATCAAGCCCAGTCAACATGGGTTCGTGAAAGGCAGGTCCTGCCTCACCAACCTAATCTCCTTCTATGGTCAAGTTATCTGCCTAGTGGATGAAGGAAAGGCTGTGGACATGGTCCAGTTAGACCTCAGGAAGGCCTTTGACACAGTTTCTCACTACCTTCTCCTGCAGAAGTTGGCAGCTCATGGCTTAGACAAGTGTATTCTTCACTGGGTGAAAAATTGTCTGGATGACAAGGCCAGAGAGTGCTGGTGAATGGAGTTAAATCCAGCTGGTCACTGGTTATGAGCCTCAAGGGTTAGTGTTGGGGCGGGTCCTCTTTAATTTCTTTATCAGTTATCTGGATGACCCTCAGCAAGTTTGCAGATGACACCAAGCTGGTAAGAGCTGATCTTCTTGAAAGTAGGAAGACTCTGCAGAGGGATCTGGACAGGCTGGATCAATGAATGTGTGAGATTCAGAAGGGCCAACTGGTGGATCCTGCACTTCAGTCACAACAAACCTATGAAATGCTACAGACTTGGGGGAGAGTAGATGAAAAGATCTGTGGCAGAAAAGGATCTGGGGGTATTGGTCAATAGCCAACTGAAAATGAGCCAGTAGTGTTCCCAGGTGGCCGAGATGGCCAACAGCATCCTGGCCTTTATAAGGAACAGTGTAGCCAGCAGGACCTGGGAAGAGATCTTTTCCCTGTACTCAGCCCTGGCGAGGCTGCACCTCGAATACTGTGTTCAAGTTTGGGCATCCCACTACAAGAAAGACATTGAGGTGCTGGAAAGTGTCCAAAGAAGGGCAATGAAGCTGGGGATGGGGCTGGAGCATAGACCGTATGAGGAGTGGCTGAGGGAGCTAGGATTATTTAGTCTGGAGGAGTTTCGGGGGAGACCTGATTGCTCACTACAATTACCTGAAAGGAGGTTGTAGTGAGGCAGGGACCAATCTCTTCTCCAGAACAGCCTCATGTTGCACCTCATTTCCTCATTTCCTGTTGATCTGAGTATTTTTTTCCCACTGATTTTTTCTCCTCCATCCATTCAGTTGGAAAACACTTCCTCATTTAAACTGATGTTTCTAAGAAAGAGTGTTATTTTGTGCAGGGCTTTCTTAGAAATCAAAACTCATCATGAATAATATCTGCATTTACCTTCTTATCTCTAAGTGACTTTTATTTGAAAAGATGTTTCCAATAAAAAAAGAAATCTTTCAATTCATAACATTTAATTTTTAATTTACCTTTTTTGTTGTTTTTGTTTTAAATGGTTTAGAAGGCAGCTTTGTATATGGTGTCTAAAGTTTGATGTATATATTATAAAAACCCATTTTCTCACCTTTAGGAACTCACTGGTTTATCTGAGATGTTAAATAACTTTTACAGTCATATGAGAAAAATTAAGATATCAAGATTTAATAGAAATCCAAATGTCTGAGATTGCCTGTTATTAGCTGCTATTTCCAACTTCTTTATCTGAAAGCAAATCTTGTGTTGAACAGCCAGTCTGTTGTAGACCTGGGTTTGGGTGCATAAACTTTTTTATACATAAGATTTTTTTATTGTAGATTTGAAAATCTACACTCTTTACATGGGTTGTGCTGGAGACATGGAAAATCTGATGCTAAGGGCTAAGTTTTTCTTTTGCAACTTCATCTAGTTAACTCTTTTCCCAGATATTGCACAGTTGCACAGCGTGTGTTACAACTACAGTTACTGTGACAGTTTTATTTCATTCCTGAGGTTAATTTGTGTTAATTATGTGTATAAGTTTTCATTACTGTGATACATTACATCCCTTCACCTTTCTCCCTGCTTTTCCCATCCATTTCTTCAAAGACCATCTTAAAGTATTTTTATGCATTCTCAATAAAATTTTATATATATTTTATATATATATGCATTCATTATTCTCCTCTCCTCTCCTCTCCTCTTCCTCTCCTCTTCCTCTCCTCTTTCTCTTTCTCTTGCTTTCTTGCTTTCCTTTTTCCATTCCTTTTTTATTTCATCTTCTTCCATCTCCATGTTCTCTTCTTTTTCTCTTTCCTTTGTGTTTACTTTTATATTTTTATTCATGATATTCTTTTCTTTATATCTTCTTCATTTTTATCTATGTTTGTTTTTTCTTCCTATTCATATTTTTCTCTTTCTTCATCATTTTCTTTTTTTTCTTTTTTTTCCCAACTTCATCTCTTCTCTTCTCTTCTCTTCTCTTCTCTTCTCTTCTCTTCTCTTCTCTTCTCTTCTCTTCTCTTCTCTTCTCT
>JAWLRI010000536.1:57600-71134 GCA_034781795.1 Crypturellus tataupa | reverse complement strand
GCGCTCCCGCGGGGGGGGGAACGCGCGCTCCCGCCGGTGATTGACAGCTCGCGGGGGGCGGGAGCCAAGGGGGAGCGTCACTGCGCAGGCGCGGCGCGGGGTGGGGGGGCAGGGCAGGGCGGCACCCACGTGGGTGCGCGGAGCGCACGCGGGAGGGGGGGGCTCATTCCATCCCCCCCCCGGGAGCATTTAATATCCATAAGGATAAGGTTTAAATAGCCCCTTTACCCCCCTTTCCCAGCAGTAATTTTTCCCGATTTTCCCCCCCTTTATCATTATTTGTGGGTAAAATCCACATTACTCGGCCCCCTGAGATGCTGCTTTTGCTGCGGACCTAAAATATCCCGCAGCCTCCACCCCTGAAACCGATGGCTGGATTCGCCGGCACCGTTTGGAGCCCCCTGGTACAAGCGTAAGCTCCTGTATTCCGGCAAAGCAACAGGCGGGAATGCTGGAATTGAGGCTTTTTAAAATTATTTTATGGGCTCGCTTTTGTGGCTCGTTTGAAGCCAGGCACCAAAATATACGTGGAGAGACCCTTATAAATAAGGGAAACTTCAAACCAGGGAAGAGCGTTTACATGGAAGAGGGAATGTTGGTTGTGCCTGTTGGATCTTCTTAAATTGTGGATTTGTGACAGCTCCGAGTGCAGGTCCCTCCCAGCAGATCCTGGTTTGGGGATTTGCTTGTGGAAAGCTCTTAAGGAGCAAGTTTGATGCGGCCTGTTCCCTGGTGGGAGGTTTTTCCAGAAAGCAACCCTGGATATTTCTGGAAATTAAGGGTTAATTACAAATACCTTTATGCAGGATCCAAGGTGGGGTGGGAAGGGAGTTGCTCCAGCTCCTTATCTGACCCCAAGCAGGCGGGTGCCTGGTGTTTGAATCCAAAGCTAAAGCAACCCTGCGGTTGGAGGTGTCCAGAGCCCCAGCTGACGGGAGGAGCAAGCGGATCCGTTGCCGTTTAAGATGCCTCCTTTCCTCCCGAATGAGGTGTTTTGGCCTCGTTTTTCCAGCCTGTGGCCGCTCTCCCAGCATCTTGATCCTTGCGTCCCGTTCCTGGGAGTTTCCGTTCCAAAGGGCTGCCCTGCTGGCAGCGCTCCGTCCCTATAGTCGCGCGTAGGTTGGGCCTTACGGAGGACGCGGAAGAAGTCCATCCGGACAGAAGCGGCTGCTGTTTCTGGGTGTTTTTGTCCCCTCAAGGGTGCTGTGAAGTCACAGTGTCGCCACTGTGATCCCGTCCCCGTTCCCACGGCAGTGCACGAGGAAGCACAAGAAGGACCCCCCCGTCCCCCCTTCCAGGACCCTGCGACCAAACTGGGGGGCTGGGGGGGGTGGGGGGGAGGGAGCAGCCGATTCCCCCATCCCAGGCTCCGGCGCTGCCCGTTTCCATGCAGGAGGAAGGTGCGTTCGGAACTGGAGCGGGAAGGGTGTCACTTGGCTCCTTTGGGTGCTCTTGTCAGCTGTTTCACCCCTTGCTGGTCAGTCAGCCCTGCTAGCGCTTCCAGGCAGGATTTTTTCTTGTAGAAGAAGCTGGAGACGCTCAGGAAGCGGCCAGGAGGGTGGAATGGCTGCGATACCTCCTGCCATTGCCCGACAAGAAACTTCCCTGCTAAAACCTGAACTCGAGGACAAAAAGAAGTAGAAGAAGCCCCAGTCGGGAGGTCTGAGGGCTAGGAAGGGGCTGGAGTACAAATTCCACTTCTCACCATCATTTTTCCAAGCCAAGTTTGTGCAGAGGAGGCTCACAGCTGTTACTGATGCTCATGGAGATGTGTTTGTGGAAGGACCATTTTTATCTGCTGTTTTTACCTATTTTCAACTGACCAGTCCCTCCCTGAGCCAGCTGAGCAAAGCGAATGACATGCGAGTGCTGCCTAATTAGAGGTGGACAATTAGGAGCCTGTAAAACTCCAAGTCCACCATTATTACGTTACTCAACAGCACTGTGACGTCTTTACCAATTAATTGTCCTGCTTCCCTTGCCAGGAGGCTGGTAAGAGATACCCATGTGATGTCCAGAAGTGCCAAACTTTATTTTTGCTCTTACCAAGTAATAATCCTTCTGCTTTTCCCCAGCGCTCTGGAGGAAACGTGCTCCGGCCGCGGGGGGGCAGCAGCACTTCCCAAAAGGAAAAACCCTGAATTTCATAACGGCCTCACACCCAGCTCCCTAAAAATAGCCTGGATTCTCCAGAGCTGCTCGAAGTTGGAGTGTGTCACTGTGCACGGCTCTTTCCAGATGCTTGTAAAGCCTCGACATTTTTAAAAAAAAACACATACAGAGCCACCGTCATTCCTTGCAGAGCCAAAATATCCCCAATCCTGCAGGAATTAGGGAAGCAGTTCAGTGGAGCAGCTGCTGATCCATAGCCCCTTTTTGCTCTGTGTTTCAGAGAGTCCGTTAAGGTGTTGGTCAGGATGGGTGGGATCGCTGTGAGCATCAAATCTTGGGATCGAATTGGGGCTCCTCCTCCAGATTGAGGCTCGGGAGGTGTTTTCCTGCTGCGTGCGGATGGAGGGGCCCACGGGCTCCTATCCATGGGTGTCCTTGGCTACGTGGCTGCTGGTGCTGGTCCGGTTTGGAGCCCGGTGGCCTCTGGGCGCCTCTCAGAGATACGTGGGGGGTTCGTTAGCGCGGGACCTTCGTGCTGGCTGGTGGGTTTGAGCCTTGAGCCCTTTGGGTGCCGAGGAGCCAATTCCTATGAGCGGAGCTGGGAAAGGTCCTGGAGCTCGGCAAGGAGTTCCCGTCTTTACAGGAGGATCCTGCTGTGTCCCAGGCTTTTGCCAGGGCTTCCTAATGAAGTACCGGAGGGCGGGAGGCGAACGTCCACCAGGAATTGCAGGGAAGGGTCATGGAACCGTCCGGCTCGCGTCTCACAGGGCAGGCAGGGGTTAGGCCAAGAGGCGGATTCCCCTTGGCCTGGGTGTGATGTCGCATCTTCAGCTTTGCCATGAGCTTCTCTTTCCAGCCCTTCTGCTTTTGGGATACTCTCCCTTCGAGATACCAGTCGCCCCAGAGCACCTGGAGGACAGTCAGGCTGGTTCTTATTTCCTCCCTGTAGCAGAGCGAGGCTGTTCCAGGACATTATTTACCTTAATCCTTCTCTCCCCTTCTCTTTAGCGGCTAAGAAGAAGAACAAGAAGGGCAAGACCCTCACTCTGACGGACTTTCTGGCGGAGGATGGCGGTGCGCCCACCTACATTCCCAAACCCGTCAGCTGGGCCGACGAGACAGATGACCTGGAAGGAGATGGTACTGTCATTTCCCAGCTCTCGGAAGTGTGCGGCTCCCAACAGCTCTTTTAACAGTAAAACCCTAAAAAAAATCTCCTGGCTTGCAGCATAAAAGGAAGAAATTCTCCATTTTGGGGCTTCCTCGCTGCATTTGGCAGCTATGCGGAGTCGGGTGGATTCTCCCCATGTCTCTTAAAGGACTGAGGGAGAAGCCTGGGTGTGAAATGTTGGTAACTACCCTGCTAATGGCCTTGAGGTATCCTTTACCAACTGATGATCCAAAATAAAACGTTGAAGCACTGTGAAATTTGCTAGTTGTTTCTTTTCTGGGTTAATAATTAAGCTCAGAGAATGAGCCAAGTCCTTGCTGTGACTGGGGCTCCCAGGCTAGAGAAGGTGACGAGGCAGGAGGTGTCACCCTGGCCTCCAGCACCTGCAGGGACAACAGAAATTGGATCAAGAGCTTTTTAGTGGCGAAACAGCAAAGGATGCGGCATGAACTGGAAGTGGAGGCTGGGCAAATTCACAAGGCAGAGAAGTTTAACAGTGAGGGTGATGACCCGCTGGAACGGGTCAGCACTTACAGCGAATTTTCTGTCTGAAACAGTATCAAGCTGTTTTATTTCTCCACAAGACATGCTGTAATTTAAACAGGAATGAATCCTGGGAGGACCTAATGCTTGGTTCAACAGCTCATCAGTCTAAAGAGTCGTTCTCCCTTGTGCTGTCTCAGTTTCTCCTTAGTGAAGCTCTCCTTGGCTGCACCTTCTCATGCCTTTTGTGCACTTTTCTTGCGTGTATTGGGGAAAAGTCACATTTGCACGTGAAAACCTGTTGCTTTCTTGTTTCTGGACTGTCAAACAGTTCAACCAAATGAAATCAGCTCAGGGCTTCAGCACGAAGCTCCGTAGTTGTAAAATAGCCGAGTTGCCACCGCTTGCACCGCGTGGGGCAGGAAGGACCTGGTAGAGTAACTGCTCTTCCGTTGTGTTCTGTTTTGGGTGACTCTGCAACGTTTCTCTCTTAGTTTCCACCACTTGGCATAGTAACGACGGTGACGTGTACCGGGCCCCTCCGATCGACCGCGCCATCCTGCCCACCGCCCCGCGGGCCGCTCGGGAACCCAACATAGACAGAAGCCGCCTCCCAAAGTCGCCCCCTTACACCGCCTTCCTGGGAAACCTGCCCTATGACGTGACGGAAGAATCCATCAAGGACTTCTTCAGAGGTCTCAACGTGAGTAAGGGCTTGGAGCGCGCCTGGAAGAGCTCCCTGCCGGCCTGGGCTGTCACAGGGTGCTGTGCCCTGTAATTCCTGTAATTTGGATGCTGTAATCCTTGTTCCCACCCCACTGCGTGGATAGTGAGGACACTATGAGTGAATTGAGTTGCCTGGGCGAATCTTAAAGCAATTGTGACTGAGAGGAGGGTTGTGGCAGTAAGTTTGTTTTGGCTTCTTCTGCCATAGCCCCGGATTCATCATGTAGTGTGTGTTGGTCCATCCTGCCCTGCACTGTATTGCTGCGGATTAGCCGGGAAAGCTCCCAACTCCTGAAAGGGGTTTGTGTCTGGAATTGTGAAGTGTCAGATCACTTGGGCCTCCTCTGCCCTCATCCAGAGGGAATGTCCATTGCTGGGGTCATCTTCCTGCTTTCTAATCCAAAGCAAAGTTGGCAGCAGAGCTTTTAGCCCACTTTCTTAAAGCAACTGAGTCAGCATAGACAGATGCCTCCTGTGTGTGTGCGTTGGATGTGAATCCGAAGGAGTTTCCCTCTCAGAGCTCACTCAAGATGCTTCCTGCCCCGTGGCTGAGAGTAGAAGTTGATCCTAAGGAGACTGGAAGTGCTGTGGAAATACATATTTTTTCCATCTTTTAACAATGTTTGGGCCTTTGGGTAGTTCAGGAAGGAGATAGGGAAGGTGAAGGGGAGTAGCAATGAGCAGTGGTCGTTTCCTGTGCAGGCCGGTGTGTGCCAGGCGGCTCATCGTGTCCCGGGTCTCCAGTCCCTGCTCACTTTGTCTCCTGTTTTCAACCTGTTTTCCCAACCTTTTGTGCCTGCTGAGGCAGCATCCGCTGCTCCTTGGGAAGCAGCAGTGCAGGAGCTGTGAGGAGGAGGGAATTGAGAAGCCCCAGACCCAATGCTGCTCCGTTGCCTGCTGGTTCCAGCGGCATCGCTGCTCTGCAGGCAGCCCTGGGCTTACTCTCTTGGAGCTGAGGGTGGTAGGAAACAACTCAAACTCTGACTGTGATGCTCCGAGCAGCACGGTCGGACTTTATGGCTGCTTGGGTGTTCACTGCCTTCCTGCCCTCTTAGAGTCCAAGGTGTCTCGGACCCTAAATCCGTATTCTCGCACTTGCAGAACAGTCTCTTGCTCCACATCAGTCACTCAAGCTCCCTGCGCAGCCTCTCGTGTTGCTTACGTGAGTTGGTGGCTCTTCACGTGCAGCTTGTGCAAATCAAATTGGTGCTTTTCCTTCACTAGAACGTGACGAGCTCCATGGGCTGCTGCTCCCGTTCCTTTGGGAGCACCCACACTCTGGAAGCTTAACTTGGATGAGGGAAGACTGTAAAAGGCATTAGTGCAGGAGACGGGATGGAGCCTGGGAATGATCCCGAGAGCTTAAAGCATAAATATTGTGTGAATGGAAGAGTAATGTCCCTTATAATGAACAGCCCAGTCTAAAAGGAACCTGTTGTGTGTTTGGAGGAGGAGTTAATCCTCCCTTTCCCTGCTTGTTGTTGAGGGCATTTATTCAAAGTCGTAATGCATTTCCTGGTCTCCAATAACTCAATCCTTCCAGTGGGCTGGAAGCATCGTATTAACAGCAGAGAGCCACAGTCTGATGAAAACTTCTCCCTTCTCTTTGCCTGCAGATAAGTGCTGTGCGTTTGCCCCGGGAGCCCACCAATCCCGAGAGGTTGAAAGGTTTTGGATATGCCGAATTCGAAGATATAGACTCCTTGCTCCAGGCTCTGAGCCTCAATGAAGAGGTGAGTAGAAACCTGATGGGAAAGATCCAGTGTGTAGAGGTCCCCAAGTGCCATCCTTGCACATCAGGCGTAACCCTGTGTGTGTTCCCTTGTAGAGGGGAAGCTATTGCTGCTGGAGAAAGACTTAAATGGGAAAGAAAGCTCTTTTTAGGGCCTTAAAATCCCCAGGAGAGCCCCCTGTGCTGTAAAAGCTGTGTGCACTGCAAGGCTGATTTACTGGTGGTGTTTTCAGTCTCTAGGGAACAGAAGAATACGAGTGGATGTTGCTGATCAAGCTCAGGATAGAGGTGGGTCTCGCACGGGATCACGATTTTCCCTCCGTCTCAGCTGACCCGGCAGCCGCGTTTTGCACTGAACTTTCTGAGCAGCTGGATTTTCCTGACTAAAGGAAGACAAACCACGAGCAATGTGCCGTATGCTCGAGATACGAGTGGCTTAAGTGGCAGCTTTACCTTCCTGATCCGGAAAACATGCGTGTGATTTGGGTTCACATCAGGCCCAGCGCTGGGTCCAAACCTCTTCTAAGCCATTGCCTGGGCTCAGCTTCTGCCTGCTTTGCCCAAGGACCCGGCTAGGATGTTTTTGCCTGCTGCAACTTATCTAATAATGTTGTGTTGGCGCCTCCCACGCCCATGTGCTGGCTGCATCTCACTAATTGAGGGCTGTTGTCTTTTCAAAGCGTTGGCAGTTCCTACTGATAACATTAATAGTGAAGTCAGAGAGGCTGGATTGTCCTCTGTGTGTTTTAAGGCACGATTTTCTTACCGTGCTGAATGAAACTGCTCTCTCTCAATTCACCAGTTTCGGCTGCTCTGAACTGCCTGCAGGCTTAAATTCCTCTCTCTTCCCACGCAGATCGGGACGATCGTGGCTTCGGCAGGGATCGGGATCGCTACCGTGACTCGGAGAGATTCGAGGGCGACTGGAGGGCCCGGCCTGCTAACGCTGACAGCTTTGATGATTACCCTCCGCGCAGGGGCGATGACAGCTTTGGGGACAGTGAGTTGGCAGAAGCTGCCTGTTTGCTCTCTTGCTGACCTAACGCAGCAGTTTTTAAGCTGAGGTTCTTCGGCCCGTCTTGAGGGGATCTGAAAGATAGTGAAATCCATTTGCAGACAGAGAGAAGGGTGGCGTATGCTACTTCTGTGTAGGGATTTGCATCCCCTTTGGAGAACTTGTAAGGTTTCTGCATCAAGAAAAAGGCTTCCAGTCTGTCGTGTCTGGTGTCTGATCAGGTCATCCATAATCCCAGGCACTTCCCTCCACTTTTTCCCTGGCAGGCACATTTCTTAGGGGACTTTGTGGTTGCTTCCCCTGCATCTGCAAACCAGAGCTTTCTTGGGAGCCTGTTTCCTTCTGTAGGGCTAGTTCTCCCTCATTTCCATCGTTTCCTCTGAAAATCAGCATTATCCTGATGTCCAGGTGTGCTTTATTGTGCTCTGTGCGACTGGACACTGCCAGAGCAGCCACTCATGACCAGTTCTGTGTTGAGGTTGTTGTGAAGGGCAGATGGGTCAGCTCAGGAGAACAGTGAGGAGTTTCCTGCTTTGCGAGGGGTTTGCAACCATGACCATAGCAAGCACTGGAAAATCTTTGCCAGAATCTGCCGTGTGAGCTCTTGGATGACAGGTGACACGTTGGCATGGCACGTTAGGGCTGTCACCTTGCTCATCCTGCACCCTCTTCTCCCGCTTCCAGGGTATCGGGATCGCTATGACGATCGGTATCGCGATGGCCCCCGGAGGGATATGGACCGTGGCTTTGGGGGCAGGGATCGTTACGACGACCGCAGTAGGGATTATGACCGAGGTAAGGGGGTTCAGAGGGGCTGCTGCGTGTGGGGGGTGAGGAATTGCTGCCCGCAGGGTGCGAATCCTGCTGCTGTGTTGGCGCATTGTCCAACCTGGCACGATTCCCCCTTCATAATTAGGGGAAAGGGGTGTGGAAGATAAACAGCTTCTTTACCCCTTCAGGCAACTTTAAGGTGCCCTGGTCCTTATCAGAGCCCTGGTGTGGTCCCACTGGGAGGCCTTTGTGTGTAGAAGACCTTAGTGTGCAGGGAAGGCCCCTTCTCTGCATCCCGGCAGCCTCGGGGATAGCAGAGCAGCAGGAATAACCGGACAGAGTTTCCGTTCCTCCTGCAGGCTACGATTCCAGGATAGGCAGTGGCAGGAGGGCCTTTGGCAGCGGCTATCGCCGGGATGATGACTACCGAGGAGGCGGGGACCGCTACGAAGACCGCTACGACCGGCGGGATGACCGCATGGACAGGTGGAATTCCCGGGATGATTACGGCCGGGATGATTTCCGGCGCGAGGACAGAGGTACCGGCTCCGCTTGGGAGGGCAGAGGGAAGATGAGATCCAGCAGCAATGCTGGGAGCCGGTCGGGGTGGTTCTGTGCTCACTCATCCCCATTTTCCTCCCTCCCAGGTCCCACTCAGAGGCCGAAACTGAACCTGAAGCCCAGGAGCGCGCCCAAGGAGGAGGAGACCTCGGTGGCCCCCGCGCCGCAGTCCAGCCGCGCCGCCTCCATCTTCGGGGGGGCCAAGCCCGTGGACACGGCTGCCAGGGAGCGCGAAGTGGAGGAGCGGCTACAGAAGGAGCAGGAGAAGCTGCAACGCCAGCTGGAGGATGACAAGAGGATAGATAGACGGCCCCGGGAGAGGTGGGCAGGGAGCAGCGCTGGGGCAGAGGGTGGCTTTGCCAGGGACGTGCTGGGTTAAGGGATGCGGGATGTGCCAGATGGATGCTTCACATGATGCCCAGGGAGCTGGGTAACCTCTTGGACAGTCAGGAGCAAAAGATTGATGCCATGGGCTTGTTTCTGCGGTTATGCTTCGATTTTTCTTTCTCCTGGTGCTGGTGACCTCTCCCAGGGTGCTCCAAACCCCTGTCCTTGCACATGTGCTCCTGAGCACCCAGTGAGACCTCCTCTCCCTCCGGCACAGGCATCCCAGCTGGCGAAGCGAAGAGAACCAGGAGCGCCAGGAGCGGTCGCGGACAGGGAGCGAGTCTTCCCAGACCGGCACCTCCGGTCCCCCCGGCACCTGTGCAGGAACTGGCCCTACAGGCAGAAGTAAGTCGGGGACACGGTGGCCCTGAGCTCAGCCATGGACGTGACTTTGTGCCGCTGCTCCGCTCACTGCCACCATCTCCCCCGCAGCCACACGAAGGAGGGAGAGCGAGAAATCTTTGGAGAACGAAACCTTTACTAAAGAAGACGATGCCCCATCTCCCACCTCCAAACCTCGGGAGGAGAAGCAGCCTCTGAAGGTGATGCCTGCCCCGCCGCCCAAGGAGAACGCCTGGGTGAAGCGAAGCAGTAACCTGCCGGGGCGCTCGCAGAGCTCGGATTCGGAGCAGCCCTCTCCAACAAGGTCAGTGCCAGGGCTGAAGCGGCGTGTCCTGGGCCTTGGCTTTGGCCGTCCCTTGTGCCAGGAGGCTCTTAAAGCCACTGCAGTCTGCTCTTCCCCGGTGACAGTAAGTGCTCCGCTTGCCTAGGCTGAGATTCCTGCTCTTTATTCCCCAGTGGCAGCCAGACAGCCCCAAGCCTGCCCTTGGAAGATGGGACGCCTCCGAAGAACGCTCACAGGAAAGGTAAGACAGGCTGGAGGCAATGAGCTCGGGCGAGGAGTTTGCAGCACTCGGCTGTAGAAACACGAGATGTTCTGGCTCTAGGAGTAGCCGGTGCATGACTTGAAACTCTCGAAGCAAAAGTGATCTTAAAGCTTCATGCAGGGGTCTGCTCAGGGCTCATTTCCATCCCTGGAAGCGTGTGGGTAGGATGAGGATCCTCCTCACACAGCGCTCGGTTCTTGCAGTTTGTGGCCTCTGGGCACTTGCGCGGTGGCTTGAGGGGATGCTCTGAGACCTCCTGGCCTTTCTCCCCACTCCAGGAGATGAGAACAAACCAGACGGTGGGAAGGAAGGTGGTTCGAAGGTCCGAAGTGGGAGCTCCAGCCGTGGGGATTCAGATAGGTAGGTGGTGCTGGGCTCTCGCTGCAGCGTCTGCACGGGATTTTCGGCACAAATCCCGGCCCTTGAGCATCATATCGTTAGCCCTGGCTCTGGAAAGCAGGAAATGGCCAAACGCGGCCCCGACGGCAGCCCATCCGGGTGCTGAGGCCAAGTCTGCACGTAGACTTGCCTTCCCTTTCCCTCTGTTCTGCAAACGGGGACTCTGCTGCAGTCCAAGTTGATCCCAGCCCTGTTTGGATGCAGATAAGGGCTGGATTAAGACCTGGGCTACCTAAAACGCCCTGATGAGCCTGCTGGGAGATGCAGGGCTTCCTTGCGCCCACCACACCGGTGCCTTGTGCTGGGCTCACCTGAGTGTGACCCGATAGCAAAGCGACCCCCTCGGACAGCACCAGCACTAACCGGCGTCTTATTCCTGCAGGAAAGAAAGCAGAAAGGATCATGACCCACGACCTGCACCTGAGCCAAAGAAACTCGATGAGAACCCGGCCTCCGTAAGCACCTCGGGGCTCCAAAATGGGGGTGTCGGGTGGCAGGAGGGCACTGAGGGGAGGAGAGGTGGAAATACTGAGTTCGAGCAGATCTTGGCACCTCCAGCTGCTGTCACAGCCTTGGGCTGGAGTTCGCCCTGATGTTGTCCTGTGCTGGGGCTGAGTATGAGGCAAAACAGGTCCCTTTTAGATGCTCCTTCATAAAGACACCATCGAATCCCTTTGCAAATGCTTTTTGCCTGGTTTCTAACCTAAAACACGTCTCTCTGCCCCCTCTCTTTCAGCAGTTCAGCCATGCTAGCAAGTACGCTGCCCTGTCAGTAGACGGTGAAGATGACGGCGAAGACGAAGAATGCGCCGAATAAAACCTACCAGCCCTGCGCCGTCTCCTAACCAGTTGCCACCCGGGATCATTTGGAGAGTCAAAAACCAAACCTCTATCCAGACAAGACAGAAATAAAGCCTAAAACTCAACATCTCCTGAAGACCTTTCTTAAACTTTTTTTTAAAAGAGAAAACAAAACAAAAACATGAAAAACAAAGAAACCACCTCACGAAATGCAAAGTACAAAACAGGAAACCTCTTGCATGCTGCTGCAGTCGTTAAAATATTGAACTAACTGGAGAAACCTCTACAAAACGTAGCGGGAGAAGTGCAGGGGTAATTTTTTTTTCCCAGGAAAGCACCTCTGGCTTGTCGCGGAGCCGAGGACTCGGAGCAGCTTCCGCGCGGCCAGAGGTGCCGTCACGTAGTGCGGCCGTAGGACGCGGTAGCCGGGCACTCTGGAGAGGCGCGAGCGCTTGGAGCAATAGGGCAGCCAAGGAAGAACTGGCTTTTCTCCCTCATCTTCTTGCTAGCCTAAAAAAAATGGATGAATTCTGCAACGCTACCTTAAATAAAAGATCACCTTGAAGGTAGGGACTCGTAGTGTGAGGTTCTTGGAGTTGCTCCGAGGGACGGGCTCCGTGCGGCAGGGGCTGAGGTCCGCGTGCGCGGGGCGTCGGATGGAGCCCGTGGCATCGGGAAGATCCCAGCTATCCTGGGGTTCTCCCCGGTTTCGGATGTTCCACCTGGGGCCAACCCGTTCCAAAAAGATCTTCCCGGGGCGGGTGGGGAGTGTCGGATGCCTCGTTCGGGAATGACGGGAGCGCTGCGGATCCTGGGCGCGTGCCCAAGCTGCCGGGGGCTCTGCCGGCGTGCGGAGCAGCAGGGAGCGACTTCCAAGGAGGTATCTGGTATCGGCATCCCCACGGGCATCCCCTTCTCCTCTCCCCGATGATCCTGGAGCATCACTCCCCTTATCCAGCATCTGCTTTTCCCAGGTCTTTCTGGAAATCCTCTTGCCCCAACCAGCCGTGAAATAACCCCAAATTGGCACCGTCTCCAAATCTGGTCTCCAAATTTGCCGTTTTAGCAGAATTTCACCCCTTTGCCAGCTCGTGTCCCGCAGGCATGGGGTCCAAAACGGACGCTGGCTGCCACTGGGTTCTTTCGAGGACATTGGGGACGTTTTATTTTAGCTAATCCAAGAAAAGGGGACACCGAGGGCCCAGCCTTGTCCTAGCGCTGGGGCTCGGGCCACCTTCACTCCTTGCGTTTTCCACGTTCTGTAAAATTTGTACAAAAATATCTTCTATGGAAATGGTTTGTAAGCGGTGGTGGCCTCCCTGGGAGCTGTCTTTTATGATGTACCCCCCTCACCGGGATTCCGTTGGGAATTTTTGTTTCTTTTGTTTTGTTTCCTCCAATAAAGCGAATCTTGAAATCACCCTCCAAGGCCGCCAGCGTCTGCAAGTCTCTCGCTCCGCTCCTGGCCGGAAAACGGGAGCCCCTTGGAGCTGCTTTTCCAGCCCGGCCTGGAGGGAGGTCGCTGTGTCCTGGAGGTGGCTGGTCCCTTGTCCGACCTCATTCCAGCCTGTCCCTCGCTCTCCTTGCAGATCCCGGTGGGAGCCGCCCGCTGATCCCACCCTCTGGATAAGGAGACTGTGGCAAACAAACCAGAGGGTCCTGGAATAATCCTCGTGCAGAGGAGGTGCATCCCTGGCTCCCTGCTTGGAAAAATTAAGCTGGGATCAGGTACCTGGATTTGGCCTCTGGATTCCTCACCTGCATCCCGGAGCCCCTGCGGATCGCGAGGCCGGAGGCGGCTCCTGCCCCTGCGTGTCCAGTGCGAATCCGCAGGCAGAGGCGGTGCCGGATCAGCCCCCCCGGAGCCAGGGAACAGCGGCCGCCTTGTTGCTTTAAAGAGGGAAAAAATTCCCAAGGCGGCGCCTGGGGCCGCGGCCCTTCCCTGCGGCCACAATCGGCCTCTGTCCTCGCTCGGAGCCCGGGCGCCTGCGGGGACTTTTCCAGCTCCGGCTTTTTCCAGCCTCCCAGTGATGCTGGGGGGGTCCCTGTATCCCGCCTTGTGCCCGGAGGGACTAGGGGGTCCTGGAAAGAGTCTGGATGGGGGTGGATCTGGATCCTGGATCTGTTCTCTGTAACAGTGCCCTAAATCCGTGTGTCTGTATCCCGCTTTCCATCGCTCCCGTATCCCGCTTCCCATTGCTCCCTGCAATCAGCACCGCGTTTTCCCCTCTGATCCCCCCACTCCAGCTCTCGAGTCCCAACAAACTCGATCCATCCCAGACACTGGAGCCAGCAGGGAAAGCTGGCTGATCCCAAACGTGTTTCCATTATCCCGGCTCCCTCCGGCTCCTAAATCCCCGTCCACCCCGAGCTCTGCCGGTGCCACCCGCCCCGGTGGCACCTGCGCGGGGACGGGGCTGGCACCGCTCCGGCTGCCGCGGGAGGAGGAGTTTGGACGGCGGCTTCCAAGATCGCCAAGAAGGAGGAAA
>JAWLRI010000535.1:33770-54617 GCA_034781795.1 Crypturellus tataupa | reverse complement strand
CCAATTTCAGGGGTACTTTCCTTCCCTTCTAGAGGAGAAGCATCCTTAGGAGAAGTAAATTTGGCCAATGTAAAAGAGCTTTCTCAACATACCGGGCACTGCTCCAGTTCCTGGCCAGGTTCTTCCCTCCTGTGCTCAGTGCTCCGAGTGGGAGGAGGTGACAATTTCAACCAACCCTTGCAGTTTGGGGATCTGCTGGAGTTGAGGGCACAGGCTCTTCAAGGACCTGCACATGGTGTTGGCCCTGAGCTCATCCATTGTTAATGCTGGTGAAACCCCCACTTTAGATTCATATATCAGAATATCTGTCTATATTCACACCTTATCTGAGCTGAATCACACTCTTTACTTCTTCCTTCACTGCTAGCAACCCAGCAGTATGCAGTAAATACCCTGCTATCATTTCTGTACAGCTCCTTATTCTTTAAATGACATTTAATACAGAATAACTGTATTGGAGAAATGCCACGGGGGCCACCAAGTCAAAATGCTTCCTTATTTTCCTCCAGACTTAATTTTATTGTCATTTTGATGGCCTTTTTTTACCGGACCAAATGCTATTTACTTGGTAAGGTTATCAGTGGACTGCTAACATTTCTTTTTGCAGCAGAAATCCTGATGATCCATCAGCTTCAGCTTACAGCTGCAGCTGAAAACTTTGGGTTGAGTGGCTCCGGGAAGCTGCTGGTGAATCCGATTTACTCCAAAAACAGTTGAAACCAGCCTCTTCCCAGGAATATCTAGTGGTGGGACAAGAGGCAGTGGGCAACAACGTTCATTTTCCTGGGTTATAGATGGTCCTCTAGAAGGTATGGTGAGAACCATCCCAGGACACCTGCGTTTCGTGCTGGGTTCCCACGAGGTTGCAGCGGTTTTGGCCCACACAGAAATGAAATAAAAGAGGTCTCCAGAGAGCTGGTTAGTGGAAAGTGGTGTTTGTGTTATTGGGTAATGGCACATAATGCCTTTCTGGCTCCTATTCTTTTGTCAGTGCAGAGTTATTACAACCTGAACTGTAAATGGATTTTATTTACTGGCTTATTAGTGGCATCTGTTTTCCCAAACAAGCGTCTCGGCTGCTTGCGCTTGTTCAAGGGGACTGGGATAACTCATTGCATAGGTGGCCTGTGCCATCTTACATGCCCTGGCTGGAAAGGGAGTCCAAGGACGTGATCAAAACTGTATGTTTTCATGTGGAAGGTACTTGTTTGGGCTGTGGGGAGGTACAGGTTCAGTGCCCAGCTCCAATAACCTCCAACACCTCTTTTCCCATGTGTCTACGTCACTGCCCCATGCTCTTCTACCATCTTCCCAGAGGCTACAAATGTGCAATCTTCTCCAGCAAGTGATGAGTGATGATGGGGGCCGGGAGAGGGATGCTTGCTGCTGCGAAGAAGCTGGCTAAAGATGCTGGAGGCTGATTTTGTTAAGCAAATTTTGTATCAGTGCAAGTTAAGCAGCTGCAAATTCAGCTGAGAAATCACTGCCTATGGGGCATAGCAGGAGGAGAGTGTCTGAAATGGGCATGTAGTCCATCAGTCCACAGGCAATTCTGCCCCCTGCACTGTGACTGCAAGAGAAGACCCCACGCGTTGAGAACGGGGGTGGAAGCTGACGCTGAGCAGCATGACTCAGCCAGGCTGGCAAACTTGGGCTTTGCATTTTGTGCTACTGCTCCTCAGCAAGGTGCAGGAGCGCTGCGGCAGGCTGGTTAGCTGGGAGGCTGCCAGGCGCGGTGCCACCTCCTCCTCCCTGCAGTCAGCTCGCAGGCGGCTCAGCCCTTTCCTCTCGTCACCATCTCGAGAGAAGAAATGACCTGCCGGAGGGGGACGTGGCGCTGAGCCGCTCGCGAGTGGCACAGAGGAGCGTGCGATGCAGGAGGAGGAGGCTGCGGGACAGGTAGGGGTGATTGTGGCTGAGCTGGGGGTCGGGCACAAGGACGGAGGTGGCTGGTAGCCGGTTTGCGGTATCCACAGCCAGGGCTTTGTGTCTCCGTCCCTGCGGGTGCTGTGACCTCCCTGCTGGTGCTGAGAGGGGACGTGATGCCCTGGGCTGAGCGGATCTGCGCTGCCCGCAGCAGTGCGGGCGGATGGGTGCTTGGAGGTCCATCCCTTCCTCCCGGGGTGCTCCCCAACAGCATGTGGGGGGCACAGCGTGTGCAATGGGACAGGATTTGCCTAGGGCCGTGGATCTCATTACAAGCAGATATTCTGGGCATTTCTTTTCAGCACGACTGTGTCCCACCCCAGGGTGCCCATGGAGGACCCAGTGGGAGAGCCCTTCCTGCATGTGCTTATGAACTGCTTGTGAGCAAGCCATAGATCCCCACCTTATGGGGCCAGGAGAACTGGAAATAAAAATTAGGGGTGTTCCTGCTGTTATGTAGGCAGCTTTTTCTCAGATGATTACATCTGCTTTCAGTAATGCTGATGCAAAATACCAGTGAGACTGGAGGAAAGAAAAGCCCTTTTCTCCCTGATCCTTGGCTGGGGCACCAGAGGGAAATCCACCAGCAGGTCAAGACAGGGATAAAACACAATATTAGCCATGATCTTGCTCTACTGCTCCTCTTACAACAGGAAACCCCACATGTTCCTCCTAACCTCTAAAAGGTTGAGTATGAGGCAGGGTCTGGTTTGCAGAAAGCCCCAAGTGTTCATTAAACCCACATAGATGCACCAGGGCATCACCCGAATGCTTTGCTTCCTTCACTGTCTGATCACAGCTCCCTTGAGAGCAGTGACCCGGGAGGTCCCATACGGACCTTTCTGCTTTGTTCTTGTGCCCTTTCCAAGGCGTGAAGCGAGGACCTACCACACTGTGTCCCCGCTTGGGGTGACCGTGCATGCAGGGACTTTCATACAGAGCAATGCTGCAAGATGCGGTGCTGCAAGATGCTGCATAGATGCGACCTCTGCAAGGACATTAGATCCCCACGGAGAGGCCTGCAGCCAGCACACTGATACGGAGCGAGGGCACCATTCTCCACGCAGAGTCGTGCTTGCTTGCACGGGAGACCTGCTTTCTGGGCTGCCAGAAATAACCCGGCTGCCTGGAACAGAGAGAGCTGCAGAGCTGCAGAGCAGGCTGGGGAGCGCTGCGCTGGAGGGCTGGATGCAGCAGGCTCGGGAGGCAGAGCTGAGGGGCTGAGCGTAGGACAGCAGTGTGTGTCTGCAGCCCTTGCAGAGGGTGTTGGCTTGTTCCACCCCCAGGCAGCAGGGCACGGAGGTGATAAAGCTGGAGCCACCATGAGCCGCCTGCAGAGAGGTGGTTCATCTGCAGGGATGCACCGAGGCTGCTTTGCTGCCTGGGTAGCTTGGCAATAGTTCAGAGCACCGAGGTGGACAGGGCACGACCCTTAGTCCTCTGTGGGGCTGGCAATGCTCTGCTCACTGCATTAGGGTCTTAACTAGGGTGCAACAACATTCCCATTCTCTGCATGGCCCAGAGGACATGTCCTGGCCATGTAATCGTAGAATCATTATGACTGGAAAAGACCTTCAAGATCACTGAGTCCAATGCCAGCCCCTCAGCACCATACCTGTTAAACCAGGTTTCTAAGTGCCTCGTACACACACATTTCTCGAATGCTGCCAGGGATAGTGACTCCACCACTTGCTTGGGCAGCCTGTTCCAATGCCTCACTGCTCTTTCTGTGTAGAATTTTTTCCTAATATCTAACCTGAACCTCCCCTGGTGTAGCTTGGGGCCATGTCCTCTTGCCACAGATTTGCTCCTCGAGGCAAGGTCCCCGATGCACTCCCTGCAGCGGGTGCTTCAGGGTATTCCCTAGGCCGGGATTCTTCCCCTCCTAGTGTTTGGGGCTCACAGCTGGCCCTGGGAGGCCCTGCCATGGCTCCGTGCTAGCCACCCATCCCTGGTCTCATGGAGGGAGAAGGTTCTGATGCTTTGGGAAGAGTGACCGAGCCTGGAAATTGTGGAGGTATCTGAGGTCCTAGGTGCTGTTTCCCTGAGCAAAGCAGATGACATTTCCTGGGGACAAGGCAGGCGTTTGTGTCCGTATCTCATGGCAGGTGGCCACAACATTGGTTTTGTCCTCCTGTTTCGGATGGCACCTGGCAAAGCTGTTTAAATCCCACAAAGCCTCACTCTCTGGAGCATGGAGACTGCAGCAAACCCGTTTGTCCTGCACCACATCCTGCAGGTTTGAATGGAAATATCTGTCCTCTTATTTCTAGAATGGAACTATCTGTCCTAGCATGGACAGCAGCAGGGCGGTTTAAAGAGAGGCTGTTGCCAGAGAGTATCCCACAACTGCCACCAAAGCAGTGCCAAGCAGGGTGCGTTGGTACTTCCCAGTTCACATGTTTTTTTTTTTTTTTTTTTTCTTTTCCACTGCCTTCAGGATGGAGATTTTGAGGACCTCCCAGCCTAGGAATGACAGGAAGCGGCCGGGGCAGGGTGCACCATCGCTGCCATGGCTGTGCGCGGCCGGCACATCAAGGTGCTGCCCTCCGAGCTGAACAAGGTTTGTCCTGAGGGAGGGGACAGCCCGGCCGTGCGCCCCGCGAGGATGAGCGACTTCGAGGTGCTCCCCAACCTGCGGCAAAGCAGCAGCAGCGTCTCCAAAAGCAGGCGGAAGGCACATTTCCCCTGCAGCAGCAATGAGAAGGCAAGGGTAGGAGGCACGAGGAGAGGTGGGAAATCCCTCGAAATATCACTGTGAATCTCTGGTTGGGGTAGGGGGGAAATAAAAGATCACTTTAGTTTTAGGCATGTGCAGAAGATAACACCCAAAGTGTATCTGCATGCCCAGCACTTGTACCATCATTCCATGGAGGACGCTTGACTGACTTTGTCAAGTGATGAATTTCATCCTTCCTATCACAAAAAGTATCCAGATGTTACCCAAGAACCAAGGTGTCTCAGGCCTCGCGTATCAGAAGCCCTGAATATCTGCTGCTCTTTTTACTCCCTTAGGAAAATCTCATCTCGTGGATTCCTGAAAACATCCGCAAGAAGGAGTGCGTGTACTTTGTGGAAAGCTCCCAGACATCAGACTCGGGGTAAGTCCGACTCCTCCTTCATTCCCCTCCCTTGGTAGGAAAGCAGAAGGGGCATTTGGTGAAAACCTACAGCACTAGAAAATCTCATATTCACCTTGTGGTTGATATCAACCTTCACAGTGCGTAGCCCTTCTGGTGCTTTGACACGCAAATGTTTTCATCCATGCTTCATCCACACTAGCCTTTGTATATCATAAGCTTTAGCAAGTGAGAATTAGATTTTTTTACTGATTTTACACACCAAACAAAGTTTTCTCTGTGCAATTTCTGAGCTGGAGGGCAAGCTGGGTGGGAGATGCTTGTACTCAAGTCATTCTTAATGCAAAAGCAGAAACCACTGCTTTCTCCTGAGCGAACTAAGCAGGCCACCCGGGTTTTGCCCTTGGGTTTTGCTTGCGCTTGGACAAGCTGGTTGTGCACTTTCCAGGAAGGTTGTGTGCGAGTGCGGCTACCTCAGGGAACAGCACATAGAAGATGCTGCGAAGCCACCCATCTTCCTGGGGAAGGAATGGGACCCTGGCAAGCACGTCCAGGAAATGCCGACAGATGCCTTTGGTGACATCCGCTTCACAGGCCTGGGGCAGAAGATGGGAAAGGTGATCCGGTTCTTGCCTTTGTGGTGTGCTGAGACCCAGAGCTCATATCTTGGCCCTTAGAGTCCATGGCAGAGGAATTGCGAGCATTTCCCTCCCTAGTGAAAGGAGATGATGAAAGCATTGAAATGACCCAAAGGCAACACAGACCCACAGATGTGACAGGATCCCTCCTCTCTCCCTACCCTGTATCCGGTCCTTTTATGAAGCTGTGAGACTGGCCTTTATTTTGTGAAGCCCATGCCCCAGGGAATGACTATTCCTTGTCTCTATGTGTGTCTTAATCATGTTGAGCCCAGAGAAGTGAAGAGAAACATAGCCCATAGGGCCTGGGGCAGCAGCAACAGGACTTTGCTGGAAAATGGTGGGAAAAGTCCACTGGGACAGGAAAAGTGGATTTGGAAGTGCTCTTTTCCCTTGCCTCTGCGTATTTTACCCTGAGTGCATGTGTGCTCCCTTTCCGCAGTACGTGCGCCTCTCCTCGGATACAAACCCACGGATCATCTACCAGCTCATGACGCAGCACTGGGGTCTTGATGTGCCCAACCTCCTCATCTCCGTCACCGGGGGAGCCAAAAACTTTATCATGAAGCCAAGGCTGAAGAACATCTTCCGGCAGGGGCTAGTCAAAGTGGCCCAGACCACTGGTAAGAGATGTACGGGTGGTCCTGGAGACTACAGTTAGAAGAGTTCCTGTTGTGTCACTGTCACAGCTGCAGTGAGTTTGGCTGCTGTGGAGGTATATGAGCTGGTCTAGGATGACTGTAGGTCCCTCTCTGAAATACTAACGCCAGGAATAGTCCATCCTTGCTGCAGACAGTCTCATACGGAGAGGGACTGAGAGATTCCCTGTTGTGTGGAAGAAGACATCTCTTGTGCTGCCACGGCTTGGTGTGTTGGGAAGGGAAAATATCTTGAGGATAGAGCACTGCTGAGGACTAGGTCTTCCTACTGCTGTGTAGGGGAATGTGAGCAGATCACTGCGAGCAGACCCCCTCTCTTCCCAAGTCTCTTTCTGACCCCCAGGGGCTTGGATCATCACAGGGGGGTCCCACACTGGTGTGATGAAACAGGTGGGAGAGGCAGTGCGAGACTTCATCCTGAGCAGCAACTGCAAGGAGAGCGAGATTGTCACCATTGGCATAGCCACCTGGGGGACTGTGTACAACCGGGACAGCCTCATCTGCCCCATGGTGAGAGGGGCTGGGTTGCAGATACATTCGTTTTGCCCATGCCTGTGCCACCAGTGAAGTCTTAAGTGATGGGAAGGGGTGCTCCAAGAGTCGCTGTAGTTAGTAGTGCTGGCAAAGGGCAGCCAGATGAGGAGGGATGGCCCCTGGCTGTTGCACTCCAAGCAGCCTCTCCACCATATCCAACGTTACTTCTCCTGGAAGGACCCTGGGGTGCCAGGGAGGAGCCTGGGAGGGCAGATGGGGAAGAGACAGAGAGGCCTTGGGGAAGGCTGATGAGCCCTGAAGAGAGAGCAGAGTTGTTTGGCCAGGCTGGCCCGGCATGCTGACCTGTTCCTGTTCCATGTGGCACTTGCTTAGGCATGCAACAATCCACATGGACCCCCTCAGGTTTTGTGCAGTGTCTCTCCTGTTGTGCCTTGCAGGGTGGCTTTCCAGCTGAATATGTGCTGGACGAGGAGAACCAAGGGAGCCTGTCCTGCCTGGACAGCAACCACTCGCACTTCATCCTGGTGGATGACGGGACCCATGGGCGGTACGGTGTGGAAATTCCCCTGAGGACCAGGCTGGAGAAATTCATTTCTGAGCAGACAAAGGTGAAAGGAGGTAACAGCAGCAGCTCTCCAGGACTGAGGCAGGGGAGCGAGTGAGGAGGGATGCAGTGGCCATTAATAAGCACTGCCCATTCCAGCCCCTGGTGAGAAAGGAGGCCGTGAACTGGCTTCCCTGGCGGGTGGAGTTTGTACAGAGATTGAGAGGATGCTCATGAAACAGGGACCATGTTTCCAGTCAGTGACCCAAATCAAGGAACATTTATCTGATAGAGGATGGCTTCAGGACATGCCAGGAAACTTTTCCTTGTCCTTCTGGCATGCACTGGGCAATGCCTCCCCTCCTACCTTTTACACTTCATTGTTCAAGGGAGTAGTTCAGCTGCAGGGAGGCTCTGCTCTTTGTAGAGCTGACCTTGGGCTCTGCTTCTCCGCAGGAGTTGCGATCAAGATCCCCATCGTGTGTGTGGTGCTAGAAGGAGGCCCTGGCACACTTGATGTGAGTATCTTGTCCTGCCCTCTCCTAGCAGCGCTGAGAGGGTGAGATGCAAAGGAAAACCTGCCACATGGACAGCCAGGGTGCAGAGCAGCAGGACTGCCTCTTCCTTGGAGATGCTGCTCCTCTGGTGCTGGTGAAGAGTTGGTGTGGCCATGGTCCTACATTAGCCGAAATGCATTTGCACAGGAGTGGTGCAATGAAGCAGGAGGGTTTTCAGGCTCAGTGAGGGGTCTTCTGGTTTCTGGACGGGACTGGAATCAGCATCCCTGCTCTGTTGCAGACCATCTACAATGCCATCTGCAATGGGACCCCCTGCGTGATTGTAGAGGGCTCTGGTCGTGTGGCTGATGTCATTGCACAAGTGGCCAGCCTGCCCGTCTCCGAGATAACCATTGCCTTGATCCAGAAGAAGCTGAGCGTGCTCTTCCATGACACCTACGAGTACTTCACTGAGAGCAAACTGGTGGAGTGGACTAAGAAGGTGAGGCTCTCATGCAGACTGCTCCCCTCCCTGAGCATGTGGTGATCTAAAGGGACCTCATAATTCTTAGCCATGAGCAGCAGGTCTCCCTGTATGAAGTTTGGGGCTGAGCTTCCTCCCAGCTCCCTGGATCCCCTGGCTATGCTCAACGTTGGGCAGGTGGGCAGCCTGTGGTGGTGGTCAGGCACCCCTCCAATGCCTGACCAGTTTGGTTAGGAAAGTGCCAGATGGGACTAACTCCATCCACACGGGGGAAGACACAGGTCAGAGGACCTGCAGACAGCCCAAGAGGATCAAGGCAGTGCTCCAAGTGGGACATGGATTCACAGAGGCTGTAGGAAGCAGCAGGGAGGAGATGTTGCTGTTGCTGCAGTGTAACTTGCCCATGGTTTTCCTTGCAGATCCAAGACATAGTGCGGAGTCGGCAGCTCCTAACAATTTTCCGAGAGGGCAAGTACGGCCAGCAGGATGTGGATGTTGCCATCCTGCAGGCCCTGCTCAAAGGTGAGAGGCTGAGCATGGGTGCACAGGGAGAGGAGAACGGGACGGGGTCCTGAGGCACCTCCTGCAGCCGCCAGGCTGATGGGCTCTCAAAAGCCTCCCAGACCTCGTGATGATGATCAGGGCAGCTCGTGGGGTTTCCCCAGAGACAGAAGTGGTCGTGGGTTGTAGGCAGGGCAAAGGCACCTCAGCAGTGTTCCCACCTCCTTTCCTATGCAGAGAACTTCTGGTGTGTGGTGAAGATACTCTCAGCACCAAGTACTTGGCTTGGTTAGTCTGCACAGACTGTAAACAAGATGAGGGATATAAGGATTGAGTGAAGAGATTTCTTTTTTTCCACAAAGGGCCTAGTTTCCACAGGGGATTCCAAATAGCCTCTTCCTGCAGGATAAATATCTTCTGTTCTAACCCATACACTTTGAATGCAGCATCCCGAAACCGGGACCACTTTGGCCATGAGAACTGGGACCACCAGCTGAAGTTAGCTGTGGCCTGGAACAGGGTGGACATTGCTCGGAGTGAGATCTTCACGGATGACCATGAGTGGAGGGTGAGACAGGCCTCCTCACATGCCTGTGCTACTTGTCTGCTGCATGGCTTCCATGAGAGACAAAGAGCTTGGGGCAATACTCTGTGCTCTGGAGTAACACTGTACCCCCATATGAACATGGAGCATGATGTGGTCCCACTCTGTGGCCCCAGAGCCCCTGATCTCTTCCTCTGGCCTGTCAGCCCACAGATTTGCACCCCATGATGGCAGCTGCCCTGATCTCCAACAAGCCAGAGTTTGTCAAGCTGTTCCTGGAGCAAGGAGTGCGTCTCAAGGAGTTTGTCACCTGGGATGTCCTGGTTTACCTCTATGACAACATAGCGCCATCCTGCCTGTTCCACAGCAAGCTGCAGAAGGTCCTGCTGGAGGAGAAGGAACACGCAGCTGGCTCCAAAATGCCAAGAGTCCAACTGCACCACGTCTCGCAGGTGCTGCAGGAGCTGCTAGGCCACTCCACGCAGCCGCTCTACCCCAAGCCCAGGCACACAGAGCGGCCCCGGCTCTCCATCCCAGTTCCTCACATCAAGCTCAACGTATGCATCTCCACATTATGTGCTGGTAGGGTTGCCCTTGGGAGGGGAGTCAGGTTTGGGAAACAATCCCTGGGCTTGCAGTCAGCTTGCTGGCCTCTTGCCCACTCAAGATTCCTCATTTAAAGTCTATTAAATCTCTATTAAATCTCTACCCAGATGAATCCAAGGTGCAATCCCCATGATAACTCTTGTGAGCTTGCACTCACGTCCTGCACCCATGACACACAGTGACTCTGGTGGGCAAGGGTATAGGACAGAGACGCTTCTGCACAGCACCAGGAAGCAGAAGTAGTGGCTCTTCCAGGATTAGCCCAGCCTTGATCGCTACCACTGTTTGCAGAAAATGTCTTTCCACAGCACAGCACAGAGGGTCTTCTGTGGAGAGGTCTCATCTGCTCTTGGCTGCCTGTTGGCATGGGGAGTGGGTCTAACTGCTGCACATCCTACAGGTTCAAGGATCGAGTCTCCGGTCCCTCTACAAGCGCTCTGCCAACCGAGTTGCCTTCACCATGGACCCAGTCCGTGACCTGCTCCTGTGGGCTGTGGTACAGAACCGCAAGGAGCTGGCAGAAATCATCTGGACACAGGTACTACAACCCAAAGTTCTTGGTGCCAGCTCAAAGGATCAGATGGAGCCAAACCTCCCATCCTCAAGAGGCAAGATACCAGTTGCTGGGATTCAGGATGGCAGGCGAGTCACCCCCAGTGCCCAAGCCAAATGAGAGCCAGTGAGCAACCCTGTGACAGCTCCCCACTGCCCATGTATGCTTGAAGTTTAGTCCCAGCTGAATACTGTGATCATGCCAGGCTCAACAGCAGGGTCACCTGTCCCATCACCCCCAACTCCCAGCACAAAAGCACAGTTGTCCCCAGATACCCAGAGCATCTGCTCCCAGAAGGGAAGGCTGCTCAATCCCTGGCATGGAAACCTGTCCTCATGCAGCAATCAGCTTGGGAAACCCTCGTCCTGTGCTGCAGGAGACCTGAAGGGCTCAACAGGTCTCCTGGGAATATGTAGAATGGGGTCAGTATCCCACCCTTTCCCTGGCCTCTTCTGTCCTAGAGCCAGGACTGCACGGCAGCTGGTCTGGCCTGCAGCAAGATCCTGAAGGAGCTGGCCAAGGAAGAAGACGACACCGACACCACAGAGGAAATGCTGGCGCTGGCCGAGCAGTACGAGCACAAAGCCACCGGTGAGCGGGAGAGGGACGGCAGTACAGGGTTGTTCTGCTGTCCACAGGCTGTACATGGGGGTGATGGGTGGGGAGGACGATATTACTGCGTGCCAAGCTGGCCCTGGAGCTCACTCGTGCTTCCCTGATCTCTGTCTGGCTAGGGGTGTTCACGGAGTGTTACCGCAAGGATGAAGAGAGAGCCCAGAAGCTCCTCACCCGCGTGTCTGAAGCCTGGGGGAAAACAACATGCCTGCAGTTGGCACTGGAGGCCAAGAACATGAATTTTGTGTCTCATGGGGGTGTGCAGGTGAGTTTCCAGTGGTGGTGCCTTTGGGGGACGTACATACATTTCCCTTGCTCCAGATTAAGGGTTTATCACTTGCAGAGCTGAGACTCAGATAGCTGGACTTAGAGGTTGATACCACCCTGCACCCCATGGGGAGCTGTGCCAGGTTTGCGATGGGCCTGCCTGCTCTGTGCTGGTCGCACTTGTCCCCAGTGGATCACTTGTCCCCAGTGCTCCTGCAGAGCTGGCCTGGTCTCCTCAGGGGTTAGACCCAGCCTAGTGTCTGTCTCTGAGCCAGACTAGCCAGCCGTGCCATGAGTTGTGGCCTGTGTGGGAGAGGCTGTCTATAACCGGTGTTCCTCTTGTTGCAGGCCTTTCTAACCAAAGTGTGGTGGGGGAAGATGTGTGTGGACAACGGGCTCTGGCGGGTCATTGTGTGCATGCTGTTCTTCCCGCTTCTCTACACCAACCTCATCACCTTCAGGTACCTCTGACAGCTGGAGGGATGTGCCCTGAAGCACGGGTTTCCTCTAAGCATCACCACTGGGCTGGCTCACGGTGACCACACTGGTCGGGAGCTTTTCCTTCACAGAGCCAGTCCCGCATGCACCCAAGAACAGCTTGTGTGCCCACATCTTCAGCCCCACTGTGGTATCTGTAGCCCCATAGGAGGTTGAAATGCCCCCAGGATCACAGCGGGCATCATCGTTGGGAGGGTCAGTCTACATGGGGCACTACAGAGGTTGGAAGAAGTTATTGTAATGTCTCCTTGAGCAATGTGTGGCTTGGGAGCAGATGAGCCAACAAGATCTCCCTAGCAGGCCATTGTGGGAGCTCATTATTAGCAACACACTGCAAGACTGAGGCAGTGATGCTCATGGGCTTTGCTAGCACATAGGTCTCAGATGGCTGACTCATCCCTTCATTCATCCCTTCCTTCCTCCAGGGAGAAGAGGCTGCAGTCCCTGGGCTGCCTGACCCGGCTGCGGGCCTTCTTCACGGCGCCCGTTGTCATCTTCCACATGAACATCCTGTCTTACTTCACCTTCCTCTTGCTCTTTGCCTACGTCCTCATGGTTGACTTCCAACCATTGCCATCCTGGCGGGAATACCTCATCTACTTCTGGCTCTTCTCCCTGGTGTGCGAGGAGACCCGCCAGGTACAGCGTGGGCAGGGAGAGGCCTCTTGGGAGGAGGTGGCAGGACCCAGGCTCAGCAGCCGAAGGGAGAGCAATGCCTCTGGTTCTCATGGAAAGTCTCTCCGTAGCTCCTGTGCTGCCTCTTGTGCATCCATCCACTCAGAGAGGTGCTAGCAGAAGAAACTACTAGCTCTCTCACATTTCCCAGGCCACAGAATTTCCTCAGCTACAACTGGCCTGGCCCTGGGTACTTGCAGAAAGAGAGTCTAGCGTTGAGTATGTCAGGAACGGAAGAAACTGCTTCTTCCCTTGGGCTTTTGTTGCTAGGAGCATTTCCAGGCTTTGCTTTGCGTTTCCTTTTTTTTTTTTTTTCAGTTTTTGTTTCAGCACCTCTCTCTGCCTATCTTCATTAGACAAAGGAGCTTCTTTATTTCCTCAGATATCTCTTCCCAAGCTCCTTTCATGCCCTTGTAGAAAACCCTGTAGGCTAAGGTTGACTACAGATAAGCAAGAGAGTCCAGCTGATCTGTGCAGTCCTCGTTCTGTACACTATATGTGAATATCCTGCAAGGTTTTCACCAAATTACTAACCCAGCTTCTCTCCCCAACAGCTGCTCTATGACCCAGATGGGCTTGGGATCCTGAAAAAGGCTGCCCTGTACTTCAAGGACTTCTGGAATAGGTTGGATGTCTGTGCCATTCTGGTCTTTATCACAGGGCTGACTTGCAGGTGAGTTGTGGGGCTGTTTGCCTGGCAGCACAAAGATGGAAAGCTGCTGTTTGAGGCTTCAGGCAGTCTCAATCTGGGGCTGTAGAATTATGCATGTTTTCTAAATTGCATTTTCTTCTTCAAAAGGCCAATGAAGTTTTTCATGGTTACATGATTAATTCTTACTGACATCCCTGTGTTTTCAGCTGCTTTTAGGAGTGATATTCTCCCTACTTCAACTCTCACTCAGTATTCTGGGAAATCTCATTAGTTTGGTAGAGCTTTAATACTATGAGTTCAAAAGAAAATCCATCCCGGTAGCGCTGAGATGTTTCCTTTCCTCTGTTCTGTGCTCAGGCTGATCCCATCTACTTTGTATCCTGGGCGGATCATACTGTCACTGGCTTTTATTATCTTCTGCTTGCGCCTGATGCACATTTTCACAGTCAGTAGGACGCTGGGGCCCAAGATCATCATTGTGAAACGCATGGTGAGAGCTCCCCTCCACTCCGCCAGGCCTGGGCTCCCAGCTCGAGCAGCCAGACGCCTGCATGGGATGTGCCACCCGTGTTATCCTGTCCCAAAGAGTGGTTTGCTCCAAGACACAATTTTGCTTTGCCTGTGTCTTTGCAGATGAAGGATGTCTTCTTCTTCCTCTTCCTGCTTGCAGTATGGGTGGTGTCTTTTGGGGTTGCCAAGCAGGCCATCCTGATCCACAATGAGGAACGCGTGGAATGGCTTTTCCGGGGAGTCGTCTACCACTCCTACCTGACCATCTTTGGGCAAATCCCCTCTTATATTGATGGTAAGGGACACTTGCTTGTCAATGCAGGTGGCACAAGCGATGAGGATCTGTGACAAGACTGGGGGACACCATGCTCATCCCGTAGTCTGTCTAGCTCCTGCCCTGCTTGCCCATGGGAGTCCTACAAAAGACTGTCCTTCTCAAGCATATCATAGGCAGGAGACCAAGAGAGACTAATAATGGAGCATGGAGCTGGAGTCCTACTCTGGCACGTCCTGAGCATCCATATGATGCCAAACCCAGGGGCTGAAGTGGCCCATCTGGTTGAGATGTCACATTGGCAGTCATGAGAGCAGGTTGCCAACGGGGATGAGTTGATCTCGTTCAGTGTCACAGCTATAAACCCCGTGGAAATAAGCAGAGCAGTTGGGACAGAGTAGTTACTGCAGATCAAGCTCAGGTCTGGCTGTGGCGGAGTTGTGTTGTGCTTGCTTGCAGGGGTCAACTTTAACATCGATCAATGCAGCCCCAACGGGACTGACCCCTACAAGCCCAAGTGCCCGGAAACCAACGAGGACAGCAAAGAGCCCATCTTCCCCGAGTGGCTGACGGTCATCTTACTGTGCCTGTACCTGCTCTTTACCAACATCCTCCTGCTGAACCTCCTCATTGCCATGTTCAAGTGAGTCTGAACTGGCCCTGTGGTCTTGATGGTGCCTCAAGCTCCCTTTGCTCATGGGCCTCACATGCTGTGAGAGTGCAAGGAGGGGCTTTAGGACACCCTGACTGGCCCTTAGAGGTGCTTCATAGGCAGAGGGGAGAAGTATAAAGTCAGAACCGGTCAGGGAGGTAGGGCAGGAGCTGTGGCAGCATACAGGTGTGATGAATGCCCTTACAGCATGGCTGATGTCCAGGCTCTGCCTCCGCAGCTACACATTCCAGCAGGTGCAGGAGCACACGGATCAGATATGGAAGTTTCAGCGACACGATCTGATCGAGGAGTACCACGGCCGCCCTCCCGCGCCGCCCCCCTTCATCCTTCTCAACCACCTGCAGCTCGTGGTGCAGCGCGTCCTGCTCCGCAGACCAGCCACACACCGCAAGCAGCTCAGTGAGAAACAATCTCTCTCCTCCCCTCCCTCTCTGCCTCCCCGGCATGGTGCAGTGCACCGAGGCACATGGATTGACCTCGGGGCTGTGCTACCATGGCCGGAGGTGCTCAGAGATTGAACAGTTCCCTGCTCTGAGCACCACCATCCCCTTCCTCTGGCAGAAGAGAAGCTGGAGAAGAATGAAGAAGCTGTCCTGCTCTCCTGGGAGATGTATCTGAAGGAGAACTACCTGCAGCACCAGCAGTGTCAGGAGAAGCAGAACATGGAGCAGAACATCCGAGACATTGCACAGAGGTACCAGCACTCCTGAGGCAGGGATGTCTTCCTGTCCTAGGGCAACCTGGGCAGGAAAGAAACACTGGTACTCGGGGCTGTTGTAATCATTGCTGTGCCTGTAGGCAAGGGAGGGAATGCTCACAGGACCCCTGAGGATGGGGATGTGCTAACGTGGAGTGGGCCTGCACCAGGCCCAGCTCCAAAGGAGACTCCTCTTTGTGCTGCCCCTTCAGAGTTGATGTACTAGCAGACTTGCTGGACTTGGATCGGGTGAAGAGGACGGCGTTTGTGGAACAGAGACTTGTCGCCTTGGAAGAGCAGGTGAGACAGAAGCTGAGCAACTGCCCTGGATAGGTGGGATTGTCCAAGGGTCAACTGAACTGCATCAGTGAGAGAAAACTCAGTCCAGACTCTTACTTCTCTCCCAAAGAGGCCTTTCTTGGCAATTTCTAGTCCAAAGCTGAGCAGGGCAGTGCTGAGAGGGAAAGGTCTGTGGTTGCCCCAGTGCCTGCTGGTTCTAGCACCATCAGAAGGGGTTGATGACCTCTCCTATCCCTTACAGATGCATCAGAGCGCTAGAGCCTTGAACTGGATGATGCAAGCCCTGCACAGCAATGGCTTTGGTTTAGACAAGGACATGCCTCCCTTGGGTAAGCAGAGTTAGTCTCCAGCCTGCCCCTGATGACCAGGGCAGAGCGGAACCTCACACCACTGTGTTAAACAGCAAAACACAGACTCTGGGCTCCTTTGGTCAGGGAGGTTTGTGGGCCACCTCATGTGACAAATGCTTGACCTGCCTCATCCTTCAGACCACTTGCAGAACTGAGGTCTCTGTGAGATGGTCCCGCCTGTCCTGTGGGCATTCTAACCCTCAGCTCCCCACTTTGGGGCCCTCCATGGAGCCCATTAGTGAGTCTTCTCATGGCCAGCAACCGTTCAGCAGAGCCACAACCCACAGCACCAATATTACTTTGGATCAGCACTCAGTACGGTGGGATCTTGCTCTCTGTGTCTGCCTTGCAGTCTCCAGCAAAGCCTCAGAGATGAGAGAGTTTGACCTGGAGGAGAAAAACGAAGAGATGAAGCCCCCATACCATGTGCTTGCTCGAAACCTCCTATATCCAGGGTCTCACACCATCCGCTTTCCTGTGCCAGACGAGAAGGTGCCCTGGGAGGTAGGAGCTCTCACTCTTATGCAGAGCTTATGTTCTCCGCAGTCCTTGCACAAGCAGCCTCATGAGGAGCTGCTAGGACTCAGCAACAGAGAGCTGAGTGTTTGCCTGGCAGAGGGCCCATCCATGGCCTGAGATGCCTCCTTTGGGAAGTGCTGCAGTTGTGAGCAGGAGAACAGCACTGAGACTCGCTTGGCATGTCCAGAGCTGCTTCAAAATGGCAATGACCCTGCTTTTTTTCACTGCCTCACACCAAATCCTGCACTGGGGAATGGCAAACAGCTCCTCTGGAGCCCTCAGAGAGACAGGGAGAAGCAGGCATCATTCCTGCTGGGACCTGTAGTGCCAGAGATGCCAGGTATATGCTGTTAGGAGACAGAGGGGGAAAAGTATCTCCTACCTCATTTCCTGAATCAGGACTTGTTCTGGGGCCGTGTGGGCCAGCAGCAGGGTCCAGCTGGCAGCAGCTGCTGTGGGTGCACAAGGGAGGCACTGGTCCTTCAGCTAAGACCCTGAGTGCAGCCCTGAGAGGACAGAGCAGGACCCTGGGCTCTACACATCTCCAGGCTGGTACCAAGAGCTAGATGAAGCAAGGGACTGGGACAGAAAGGGACCATGAGTTCTGGTCCCTGCCTGCCCCCAGAGCAGGGGTGTGAGCTGAGCCTGATGCCACCGTATGCTCCGCAGGTAGAGTTCCTGCTCTACAACCCCGTCTCCTACTCGGCCAACCACAACGATATGTCTGTGCAGGACCCGTTCAGCCTGTGAGTGTCCTCCCCAGCCCTTTCCCCAGAGCTCCTTGCCCTTCCCCCTGCCCTGACTGTCGGTGTCCTGCTGTCCAGGTCCTTAGAGTCGCTCCTGAAGATCAATTACAACGCCATGGATGGGCTCATCAACCGGCAGAGCTTCCACGGCCTCTATGCAGTGCAGGATGGGCTGCCACTGTGAGTCTGCCGGCCATGGGGATGGATGGGTGAGGTGGGAATAGGCAATGGGGAACATGTGCCTGGGCTGATGTGCTTGTGCCACCAAGAACCTTTGCAAAATGCCATTAAGGGCAAAAAAATGCTGTCCTGGCCACATGTGGCAGGAGGGCCTGGGTATATCAAATACCTCCCATTTTCCAAGCAGCTAATGAGCATGCTAATGAGCTAATGAGCATGGAAATGACATGTTTTCTTCAGGGCCTTTCGAAAGCATCCGCAGAAGCTCAGAACACCCACAGTGCTGTGCTGGCAAATTCTGACCTTGGTCAACTTCACAGTCTGAAATGAGGCATCCTGATGTCTTCTCTTGGCTTTTTTCCTGCTAGGAATCCCATGGGCAGGACGGGTCTGCGAGGCCGTGGGATTCTGCACTGTTTTGGACCCAACCATGCCCTGCACCCCGTTGTGACCCGGTCAGTGCATGGGAACTGTGCGGTTCCTGCTCCAAGACTGGTGTGGGGAGGTGGTGCCAGGGATGCGAGTGGGGAAGGGGACACAAAACCATTCCAGGGAGATGGGACGCTCTGGCAAAGCCCATTGCTGCCCTCTCAAAGTGGGAACCTTTGCCAACGTGCTGGGGAAGGGGGAGTCAAGTTCTGCTGCAGCATCACAGGGGTCTCTCACAGGTGGAGGAGGAATTCAGATGGATCCATTATCAGGAAGAGCTCCAAGAAGATGCTGGAAGTCTTAGTTGCCCAGTACCCCCTGTCAGATGTTTGGGCTCTGCCTGGGGTAAGATTTAGTTGAAACCTACTGGTTCAGAAGGGTCTATATAGGCCAGATGCCCATCTGAGGCCAAGATCCGCTGGCTTAGCATCTTGGGGAAAAACAACAGAAAAATGGAGGTGGGTTTCCCAGTTCTCTCTCTGGTGAGGTACCTTCTGCCCACAGCAGAATGTCTGACCATAGGGTCTCTGATGCACCAAACTGGCTGCAGTGAAGTTTGCCCCATAGTCAGGCCCCTTTGGTGCTGTCTGCTTTGGTGCAGGGGTCGCTGGAGCCGGGCGAGCTGCTGCCGCTGAAGCTCAAGTGGATCCTGCGCCGGGAATTCTGGCCCCAGTTCCAGAACTTGCTGAAACAAGGCACGGAGGTACGGGGCCACACAGTGTCACAGCACTACCAGGGCTTATAGCAGCAGGACAACAGGGTGAAAACCCTTTTGCTGATGCCCCTGCAGAGCCCTCAGGCTGGGGCAGGAATAGTTGGTGGAGGAGGAATGGCCTGAGACCATGTGCAGGTCTGAGAGGTTCCATTGTAGCAGAGTGGTGGGTGTCTGCACCCACTGCAGTCATTTGTCATGACTGCAGCTCAGAGGACACCAAGTGCAAACAGGTCCTGGCTCTGCAGCAGAGGCAGAGAAGTGCTGAAGCAATATCCCCCTCCACCTCAGCACGTGCACCCAGTCAGTTATGAGACACCTGGGACCCCTTGGTGCTGTCAGAGATGTGTCCAGGGCTCCACTAATGCAACAGTTGTCTTCCATGCACAGATCCATAAGGGCTACCTCGACGATCCCCGCAACACAGACAATGCCTGGGTCGAGACTGTTGCCATCAGCGTGCACTTTGATGACCAGAACGATGTGGAGATGAAGCGGATGAATTCGGTAAGGGCTTCTTACCTCCATAGGGCCTTGACCTGTCCCCGAGCAAGCATGGAGCAGACAATACCACAAGCAAGGCAGATCCTCCCACCAAATCTATTTGGTTCCAGACCCAGACCTTACCCTCATCAAAAATGGATTTCTCCAGCTGCGTGAGCCTTCTCCATGCAGCAGAAACATGGGGCCAATCATGGGGTAGTGTAGCCATGGAGAATCCCAAAAGAACAGGCAGGAGGCCGGGGGCTCGATACCTATGTCTGGTATGTTCCCTTGCCTGCAACATGCAGTATCTTTTGTCCTTTGCAGTTCCTGCAAGGCTGCGACCCAGAGCTGTGCATCCGCTGGCAGGTTCTGGACAAGCGGATGCCTCTGCATGCCAACCACAAGTTGCTCCTGCACAAGGTCTCGGCTCTCCTAGGCTCCTACTACTGAGCCCTCAAGCAGGGCTCATACTGCCCTGGACCAGGACCATCTTTGGGACTACCCCAGCCCCACTGTGAGGCTGCTGATGGAGACCAGGTTTCTCTCTCCCTTCATGAATGTACATCTCAGGTCTCAGGGAGAAGAAATGCCCTTTGCCTGCCACCATTCCCTGCAGTCGTCAAGCTCTGCGAGGCCAGGGCTGTCTGGGCAGTGCCCACGCAGCATGCTGGTTGCCGCTGGGGCAGGAACCCCATGGCCCCATCCTTTGAAGGAGCAGAGCTCAACCCCAGCCCATCTCTTGGTGCTTCCACACCAGCCAAGTCATTAGCCCAGGGGCAAGCAGATTCCCAAGACCATTCCTGTAAGGATTCCCTTTGCTCAGCTCCACCTTCTGTTTGCCCTGGTGCCAGCGCTGGAGCTTTTCCTGCCGCAGCACCCAGGGCATCCCCTGAGGCATCTTTGCTCCCCTGTCCCTGCTCTGGCCCTGGCAGCTCTATTGCCCCTCTTCCAGCAACCCAGCCCCAGCACCATGGTCCCAAATGGTGCTGCAGTGCTTCTTGTGAAGGTGTGAGTGCCTCCCTCGCGGCAGATGTGCTTCTAGCTTCACACCTCCGTGCAGGTGCCCCCCACGCGCACTCCTTTGCCTGACCCTGCCCGCATACACCACATTGTAGTTGAACTCCTTCCTCCTGTGTGAGCCACAGCACGACTGCCCGGTGCTGCAGGGCACCTGCCTGCCCCAACTTCTCGCACACGTGAAGCAAAGGGGACAACTTGCTGGGACTCAGGTGGCCGAGCTCTTTGACCCCTTCGACAAGTAGGGAGAACATCAGCGGGGCCATCTCAGACATCTCTGCTCTTAAGGGGTCCTTCACTTACCTTTTCTGGTGCAAGGAGAACAAGACATAGCAGGGGCAGTCTCCAGGGGCTCTTACTAACCCCAGAACAGTCCCATGGGGACTGTTCCTATGACCAGGCTGCTCAGCAAGGGGTTTTCCTTCCTCCAAATCCTCCCCAAGGATCGGACATTGGCCAGATGGAGCCATCCTTCCCACGCTGGTGGCCGTCACAGCACAACTGCAGCTTCCCCGGTGATGCACTGGGACTCGGCGAGAGGGGCAGACCCAGCTCAATAAACTCTGTATTAAATAATTATCAGCTGTGGTGTTGTAACCGTTTAATCAGTGGACATGTCCAGAGGCCACGCTCAGAGCCAACTCCTGGGATGAGCCCAGCATGCACATTCCCACCCTCGGCTCCCGGCACCGCCCCGGCTCCCCCCGCCCCGCGCCGCCC
>JAWLRI010000535.1:4815-20229 GCA_034781795.1 Crypturellus tataupa | reverse complement strand
GGGGGGTTGGACTAGATGACCTCTAGAGGTCCCTTCCAACCTTAGGCATTCTGTGATTCTATGATTCTATGATAACATGCTGTGCACGAGGATGGGTCTTATTTTTAAGCACTTTTAAGGGACTATGGGAGTTCTCAGGAAGAGCTGCACATCTGCACTTTTCCTTCTCCAATCCAAGAGCAAATACTGGCAGGCTTAGAGTCACCTATTAAAATGCACGAATTAGTGATGACCTTCCTGAGGCCAGACACAGAGATCTCAAGACCTTCACTCAGAAGCAAACTGGGTCCCATGTGTTGGTTCTTTCATTTTTACACTTTCCCTATGAAACATTAAGTGGTTGCTACTGCTTGACATCTGCCTAGAAAGCATCTATAGAGCAATCCTAGTGTTTTAACTGTGTCAGAATATACCCCTTGACTCCTTTAGCTGAAGTCAGCACTGGACTCTCTTTACCAATTATTTATCCCTTAATAAAAAAGCAGAGAAACACAAATGCATATTTGTAAGAAAGGAGAAAATATAATCTCTTTATTTTCAGTATACAGACTAAATCCCACCATTAAAATAAGGATAATGAGTTTGCACACATGAATAAAATACCTCGCACTTAAAAAAGAGCCCGGTTTTGCGATGTTTGCTTCATGAAGCGCAAGCCTTGGGGCGCACAGACCTCTCCCAGCACCGTTTCCAAAAGCGGCTGCATCGCTCCGCGCCGCCTCTTCCAATATAGAAATTGGCTCTCCATTTGCACATGAACGCTGTAACGTGTGCCTGTAAGCCCTCAAATACTAATTAGGTACAATACTAAATTCATTATCTCTCCGCTCCCAATTAGGTTGGGTCCCCCTCGCCTCAGCCCTGTGCATCAGAGCTGGGTTTACTCACACACAGAGGGGAAGCCGGCGAGCTGGAGCGATACGGAGCCTTTGGAGGTGCCGAATGAGGTTGCCTAGTGACCTGCAGTACGTGAATACGCAGCAAGCCATGAAATACTGGTGAGCTCTGCGTGCGCGCCGCTTGCTCCGCACAGCGGCTCTGTCGCGAGGAAGCCCTTCCTGAAGCAGTTTTCCGAACGGAGCGCTGTATTCCTCACCCTCCTGCACGCTGTCCGCACCACTGTCGGCACCCTGCGATTTTAAACGTGCATCCTTTCCCCTCCTAAAAAGCAGGATCGAGGTTTTCCCCGACCCCGCTTCAAGCGTGCAAGGGCAGCCATTAAAAAGCATCTTGCAGTTCACTCAAAATCCATCAAGTCGGTCTTTGCTGGAAAAAGAAAAGGATGATTTGGGCTCTAACGGCAAAGCCCATCAGTGTCTAGATGTGCTCAACACTCTGCAGAGGTCTTGTGCATCCCCCAGCACACAAACACCTTCTGACTGGGGTTTCGGGATGCAGACAAGCTACCCCTCGGTGCACGGGAGCAAAATCTTTGCATATTGCACATCTAATTGCGACGAGAGGTTATACTCAGTGTCTTTATGGGATAATACAGCAATTTGGGGGACTTCTAAGCAAACACTGACTCAAAGGCTCAGTACGGATTCACAGTGTAATATGGGAATTTCAGCCTACTCTAGACCACCACAGCAACTACCTAGGTCTTCTCTTAAATGTCCACGGTGCAAAATCATGTTCTACACTAAACTCTTCTTGTTATATCCTTGTTTTACAGCCTCTCTTGCTAACCCAAATCTTCAGACGAGTTCCAACTGCAAACGCCGTCTCTAACTCCTCTCAACATAAAATTTATAGAATTATTTTCTGCCTACTGATGCTCCAAATGCAGCGTTGCCTATACGAACGCAAAGCTAATTCTTCCAGCAGATGAGCTAAAAACAGTTTTGAATGCAAAGAGCAGGTGGACCAAAGTGGGCTCTAGATTGCCAAGTCTCCAAGCTTCCCATACCACGAAGTGAGGTAGCAACAAACAGCCTTTGAAACAGGACTGCTCGCATTATTTTTCTTATAATAAATCCCTTTGCCACGCAATTTAGTGAGTGAACTAGAGGCTTCTCTGGAGCAGTGGAAGCAGAAAAAAATGAAAAGATGGTAAATACGGGATGAACGAGAAGAACTAGGCCAAAAGTTTTGCAAAGTTTGCCTTTTTGGTACCAGCACTGAGCACTGCTCTTTCTCAAGCGGAGAGAAATGCCGAACGCTGCAGTCTCTTGGGGAGCTTAAAGTCCGAGCGATTTCTGCACAATCTGCTTGGCAATTTTGTTAAACTGTTCTCTATCTTCTCGCCACATCTTGGAGGCATCTACATTGGCTCCACTTTCATCATTTGGCTCTGAAATGGAGAAGATGGCAAGATCAGTGGCCAGGCAGGCAAATGTGGCAGGACCCTCTCACTTTTTCAGCAATGCTGCCACACAGGCACCTTTCTGTGGCTTTAGCACATGCCCTCTGCTTGGGATTATGGCAATCTTAAAGGAAACAAACTAGATCATGGAAGACCTCTTAGGTTCCCGTCTTTCTTGACACCACACAGATAATCTGCTATTAAAGGGGGGACTGAGGGGTAGGTCGCTCAGCTGGGTATGCTGCTCACATTGACAACTCAGATGGAATCTGCTGCTTTGCCTCTCTTCAGCTTTGCTGCTTCTGACTTCCAAACCTTTATCACATAGCACTGGTTATAGGCAATAGAAAAGGTGACTCAAGAAGTCATCTTTCCCTCTTCCCAAGAAGGCTTCCTCTCCTCAGAGCTGACAGAATGGGGTATGTTTCCCAGCCTGGCACACTGACACATAGAAACAGAGGGAGCTGGTTTGTGGATCACAGGGGACTCCAGTTGATAACCTTTGTGTTAAAGCTAAACCGTGCTCAGGCAGGTAATCAAAAGCTCTAAAAGACCCATAAGAGCTGAACAGGCATCATAGCAACTATAAAGATGTGGTCCTTACCTGCCAGCATGCTCACGACTGACAGCAGGATCTTCTCAACGCTCTGCACAGGACTCCACCGCTCCGCGCTGCTCTCGTATCCCATGGGATCATCGCCAGGAGCATGGAGAATAGAGATACAAACTCTCCCATCTGGGTAAACTGCACAAGTACAAGGGATTGACTGTTACTCAGAGGAAACACTTGGCCCCTCCAGATCTGTAGCAGAGATTTTGACTGGAAAGAAAAAAATAATCTAGCAAAACCATCCTTTAAGGAGTTCTAACAAACCAGGGTCATCCTTCCCCAGCAGAAACCTGCTAGGCCACTCAAACCCCTTCACATCTGTGACAGGTTCCTTGGGAAAAATTAAGAGAGGCCACTTGGTGGAACAAGCTGAGTATTTAGGCACAGATGTAACCCCAAGGAGCTGAGCGGTCCTGCTTAGACCAAAGGTGATAGTCAAGCAGCACGGAATGCACATTTGAGTCTTTTGCTGGGCCCGAGTCTGCACTGCTTCTGCTCCTTTGATGACCAAATGTGTATCATTGCCAGGAATTAAAAAAAAATAAAAATAAAAAAGTAAATGACCGCTGGAAGCAGCTCCTCTCCAGCTGCTTCCGCTCACCCAGCTAATATCTACACACGTCGGCAACACGTAGGTTTTCTGAGAGACTTTTATTCTATTCACACCCCCTCCTGCAGCCCCAGGCTGGGGATTGGAGCTGGCCTGGCTATAGCTGGAAGAGACAAAAACAGCACATGCTGCATCAGCACTTTCCCCTGCGCACCAGGAACACGGTGGGAGAAGCCATTTCACCTATGTGTTGCTCCAAGGAATTTTACGCAGAATCTCATTTAACACACTTGGCTCCCAGGGGTGCAGGCAAGACAGAAAAGGCAGATTGCAGGAAGAAGCCTCCCCTTCAGTCGCTAAAAGCCAACAAAAGGCTTTTCATTAATTGCTACTTTGAAGTTAGCTTGGCCAAAGCATCCACTGAAACCATTTTATTGCAAAAGAAGATTTCATGGTGTCTCCGTTCCCACTATGCACAGCACAAGCACTGCAAAGCCAAGAAAGCCATAGCGGATGTTTTAATTTTAACAATTTCCTTGCAATTTCTGACAGATGGAGTAAGCATTTAAGGGATGTGGAAAGCGCAAAATGTCTATTTCTATGGCCTTTATGGGGGACAACCATCTCAATCCCAAGCGAGAAGAAAGGCTCGAGCATCCACTTTTGGTGAGCGCAGATTTCCCCCAACACAACCCAGAGCCATGGGACTTGACACAGCTGGCACTGACACAGCCCATGCCGTGGGCAGGGATCCTCAAGCCAAGCCCAGAACAAGCAAATCCAAGTGTTGCAGGGACCTGGATTTGCTCATGGACAGGTGGGTGCTGCCAAGAGGGTTGGATGAAAGAGTCCAGCTGGAGCAATGTGTTGACGCTGGCCATTCTGCTTCTGTAGACATCCAAGGACATAGGTGATGCTAAACTAGTTTTGCACAGTGTAGATGTGCCCTTGAGAGGGGACCAGAAAGATGGGCCTGTTCACAGCTTAGATGGGCAAGAACCTGTGTCAGGGGTGTCCTGAGAAGGGAAAAACAGAGGAACTTCAAGAAATTGCAACATCCCTTGGAATGGGATGAAATAATCTTAGCTGGGAATCTATTTAAGATTTGTATTATGCAAGTGCAGGAATGTCAGCTTGAAAGGAAACACCAGGCAAGAGGGCAGCATTTTCCCTTCGTTGCTTATAGGCTGCAGGAACCTAATAGCCTAGAGTATGGATCCAGCTCATCAAATCTGGGTGATGGCAAACAATCTTTACACAATTAGTGTTGATCTAAGATGCAATAAGTAGCAATTTCACAAAGAACACCGCCAAGGCCAACATCAGAAATGAGAGCTCTGGGTTGCCAAGTGGGATTTAGGTGTTTTTATCTGCTCAAGCATGTTAGCTATCTGCAGAGTATTTTAATTCCTTCACTCAAAGGCCTTAAGATAATGTAGTTGAGATACTGTCATCACCAGAATTGCAAAGGAAAGGTCAATAAAATGTTAAAGACCTACAAATTTGCCAGCTGTTTGGATTGTGTTTCAGAGAGATCCCATCGGAGATGTTACTAAACCCCTCATCTAATGGGAAACAGCATGCTGTAAAGCTGCATCCAAAGTTTAGTCCATATGAGCAGATTTTCACCTGTTAAAATAGTACTGAGCTACTTAAACACCAGTCACAGAGGAACACGGAGAAGAGCCTACCCTGACTGTATCATTTTGCAAAATCTCATGTCATGGATGGAACATTTACCTTTGGACTATTTTTGCAATAGCTTCAAGTATTCCTGGAATGATCTTAGAAAACAGTCAAACTGTTGGCATCTTTATTAGACTATGATCAAAAGATACATGAAGATTAACACGATCAAGAGAGCATGACTCTACGACAGGGTGAAACAGCCGGGCGGCCAAACCCTCCTACGGCATTCTCAAAAAAGGGAAGGCAGATGGAGCAGTCTCAGTGAGCAACACCAGCTGTGCTGCTGCTGCAAAAAGGTTGTTTCTTTACTGTGCAAAACCATCCCAACCCATTTCATACATCAAACTTACTGTTTGGATGGAACATCTCACACGTGAACCTCATCTTGGGAGGACTTAGAGGATAGTCGAGTGGAAAGCTCAGAATAGCAGGGAAAACACCATACTCAAAGCAGGTGTCTTCAGGCCCCCTGGAAAGAGATAAAAAGCCATTCAGCAGAGTTTTCAATATTGCCTTCACCCAAATTCTTGTCTAATGGGACATCCTAGGTTTGGGCTGTATCACGGTGTTCTCAAGAAGACAAAGAGTTAACACGCTCTTACCTTACACCTCCAAAACTGAACTCCAAGTAGGGGATAGGGGAGGGAAGGGGGAAATCAAAGCCTGCACACTAAATTACTAGGAAGGTCACAACACTGCTTAATTAGCAGGGTGTGTTGGGATATAATTGGAGTATCTGGCTCCAAGGCATGTTCCAGGATTTGAGAGCCTACATGTCAAGGGAAAGCACAGGCAGGTGTGGAAGCCCTGCATCTTTGAAGATATTCTTATGCTGCATAGACAGAGATGTCAAACACTGCAGCTCAAAAAAATAATGATAATATAAAACAAGGATTAGGCAAGGAGTCATCTAATTGAGCTAAAAAGATTCAAGTTGCCAGGACAAAGCATAACCACACAAACACTTATCACTATCTGATGCAAAAAATACATAAAATAAACCAAATACAGCAATGTTTGGTGTTTGTGTTTTAAAAACAAAACGCAGGGGCTGTGATTGCAAGGTGTAGAACCAACATGTTTCTTGACAGGCTTCAGGTGTTTAGCTTTCACTCCCCGCTGGGTCTCTTGCAGCAACAGAGTTTTTTGTGTTCATCATCTAGTTCAAAGTGCAATCAGGGGAGAACATAAAGACACTTATTTTACCCTCTCTACTCAAAACATATTTGGAAGATGAGCAAAAGAGTTAGTTTGACATGATTTATTCAAACTTGACGAACCATTTGGAAGTTATAAAACAAACACAATCTCTCTTGATTGGAAAGATCAGTAAACAAGCTTCACTGCCAAAAAACCCTTAGCCAAGGAAACCTCATGCACTGAGCAGAAAGCTCTTCCAAGCAGGGCTATATTGTATGGAAAATAAAGCTTAGAAATATATACGTACTTCCACCTCCCAGCCTACAAAACACACTCTCCATGCCGGTAAGAACATAAAATTTCTAAGGCAGCCTTAACTCTAAGGCGTCAACGACGCCTTAGAGTTAAGGCTGCAACAACAATCTAAAGTCAAGAGCAACAAAATCTAAAGCCCCAAGAGCTTCAACCTTGTTAAATTCTGGCACACGAAAGACTTGACTGGTAAAGCTAAGAGAACCATCATCAAAGGTAACAAGCATTGTAAACCTGAATATTGGCATTTGCATGCAAGATCAGACAAATACCTCTTTGTGCTGCAAGAATCAAAACTAAAAAAAATACTCCAATCATTTTTGTCCCCTTTCTAAGTCTTTCCTCTATTTATTCAGGACTCAATTCTGAGCATCTGAGAGTAAAGACAACACATTTGTTTTCAGAAGCATTTTGATGCCAGCTGCATTTTAAAGGCTCATTGTTGAACTTCTAAGAGTATGTACATACACACATTGAAAAGCTGGTGGGTGTCTAATGTTCTCTTTTGAGAGCAAACCCACAGCCTCGAGGGCTCTTCTGTCAGATACGTTAACCAAATATGCTCCATTTTTAGGTTTTCTATTAAGTGCGGAAGAGGCTTTTGTTCTAGCCACTGGTTACTGCAGTTCAAAGAAATTAAGAGTTAATCCAGAACAGCATTTGCAACTACAAAACCCTCAAAAGGGCCCAAAACTCAAACGTGACGGCGTCCCTTTCGGTTCAAACACGGCATCACCAGGGCCAAAGAGGTGGAGAGCGCAACACCTTTTGTAATCACAACACCCGTCCCGCAGAGATTTCAAAGTACTTCGGATTTTCAAAGCCTTCATGCTACGATCTCACCTGAGCTGCTAGTTCAGAGTTGGGAGAAACGGATTAGGATTCCTCCATGAAAAACTCTGCAGAAGATTAAGCAAGGATTACCCTAAGCAAAGTTTCCAAAGCCCCAGAAGAGAACGATGCCTATTAACCCTGTGTGAGAGATGCTGAGGATTTGCACAAAGCCCTTGAGAGCATCCAAACAGTCCTGCACAACCAGCGTTTACTTCATTTAGCCCTTTTCAGCCCAAAGGATCACTAGGAAACTTGCAGACTTCTGTAGTCCAAGAACAGTCCTCCAACCTCCACAGATGTTCAACCACCAGCAGCAACATCACAGAAAGGATTCAAAGTAGGAGCTGAAAGAGTGATGTTCAGCTAGAGAGGGAGGACATTAAGTAGCTGGTACTGAAGCACTCGATCTCCTTCTGACCCAGCTCCTGTGACAAGCACTTATTTCAACTTTTCCTTCCCATTTGTGTTTTCATTTCGTTGAGATTCTATATTGCTCCAGGAGACTAAGACAAGGACCCCTGTGTGAATATAAGAAGCTAACAAAGGTTATTTTATTCCCATACTACATGTAAGGATGTTGAACCAAATGCAGAGAAAAACATGTTATGAAGAACTCTGTTGACACGTGGACATAAGAAATTCTCAACTCCATGAGCTGGATATTAATTATGAAGGCGGGAGAGGAGAGGATGGCAGCTGCCTGCCAAAACAGAGGGAGAGGCCAGTCAGTAAGGACAGTTAAGTCTATAATCACACCTTCAATGTAAATGGCTTCTTAGTTGTAAAAGAAGCTGTAAAAAAGACCTGTGCCCACAGTCATCAGATGCCAAAAGGGGAATTCCATGCTAAGCAAAACAAAATTCGTAAGCCTGTAAATAGGTCTAATTACCTTTCTCAACAGTTTCTCTTTTTTGATAAGACGGCTTCAATCTATACTGTTTTTCAAGCTACCTTTAAGCTAATGAAGGTGTTAACAGTCATGTGTTCTTATGTGTTGTGAAGATACATTCAATAGCAACACACTCTCGCATGAGCCAACAGTTTTAAGTTTCTAAGCCTGGTCAAAGAGGACAAAGCCACTTGGACCTTGCATGCTGAATTCACGAGTTTGCTCAACATGATGCAGCCTGCTGGACCCCACATGGTCCTGAAGAGTTAAACGGTATTTTGAGGAATCCCTCTGACATGTTTTGACAAGATTACCATTTACTCTGCACTTCTACTTCTGGATTTGCCCAAATACACCTGCTTTGAGAATATAAGAACTGTTCTTTCATGCATGCATGCTGGTACAACCTTTACATTTATGCTACTTCCAGCAGCACTGCTGCAGGTAGGAACATGGGAAATACAAATTATTATTATTTTTAAAGAGACTGTTTTATCTGTAAGTCAAGCTTTTACCTCAAGCTCCGTAACATTTCCCAGCCCATTTCTGCATTGATAAATAGATGATATCTTGGATTTCTCTCTCTCTCTTAGGGCCCACTTCTTCTTACTTATTTGAGATTATATATGCTTTAAACAAAGGAGGGGTAGAGAAGGAAAAAAAGTGCCTATTCTGTTTCTTTAATATGCTCCTTACTTATCTTTTATGCTTCATCTGTCTCAAATCTGAGGCTGATCTTGCTTTAATTTCCGCATTTGCACTTCTGGTTCATTCCCAGCATCTCACACAGTACATTTGGGATTACGAAACATTACAGAGGATCATCACAGCCAAATACAAACCAGTTATTTAGCTTGCTCTCTATATATACCCAAACATTTCTCATTAAGAGAGCTCTGTCAAGGGATGAAAGTAACCAAGCATGTTTAGGGTAAACATGTTGCTATTGTACCACAGCTTCAAATTTTAGCAGATGTTAAAATATCATCTTATTATGACACAGGTCTACACGCACATAATGCAGAAACCAAAATTAAAGCACCTCCGCCCCTCAGTTTGCGCTGACAAAGACCTCAAGCTCAACACTCAGCACTTTAGAGGGCTTTCAAGTCTGCGAGCTGCCCATCTGTTTAACTCCTTGTTATGGGAAACCTGGGGGGAAAAACTGTTTTCTATGCAATGAATTAAACATTAAAGTACTTCTGCTTGGAGGATCCTCCATGAAAGCTCTAATCAACCACAAAATCTCTGCTACGAGAAAGTATTGATAGACAGCAACTTCCTTCCACATTCCAAGAAATGCACTGAGTTTAGGGATCCCAATGGATTTAAAGCAACATTCAGCTGTCCTAATGGACATGTCATTCATCAACAAGATTGTGCTTAAAAAAATAGTAACTACCCCACTTAAAGAAAGAACAGAAAGCATTAGACAGTGTAGATTTCTGGGGGCTGGACAACTAATATGCCTATTTCTGTGTTAAGTATTTGTCTCCAGGAGACAGAACTATCTGTAATTTGTCAAAAATACTCTTACCAGCAACCTCAGGGGCTACTAGAGGACCACCTGGTCCTTCCTAAAGGAGAGTAAACCATTACTTTTTCCTTAAAACACTTAAAAGAGACTTAAAAGTTGCAAATGAAATCCTGAGTTAACTCTAAACACAAAACTGTGGCAGTTGGATAAACAGTCAGGACTCACAGAGGTCTCTTTTCATGACGATTTAGAACTTGAATTTGTAAGAAGTTGCCAGTTATTCCACACATTCAAAACCCCAAAGGAAAGGCACATCATGAGCAAGTTAACCAGGAGAGACTTGCAAGATGTTGGACAAGAAGGTTGTCCAGAAGATTGCCTCTTTTCAAGCTAAACCTTGCTGCAAATAGCTATACTCTGCACCAGACAATCCCTTTTCTTGAATCATCTGATTCAATAAGTTTGAGGAATTTTAAAAGGTTTTAAAGATTTTTTTTTAAAGTTTGAATGACCTTTCCTTTTTCATTAACCCAGAAGAAATAAGAATAAGTAAACTGATTTTAGACACAGATTTTTGTTTCTCCTATCACTGCTAAGTTGCCTATTTTGTTCTACTGAGAACAGGAGAAAACACATGCTGTGTTTGCAGATGAGCCATGTTCCTAGTAAGTTAGTGTAACCTACTAACAATTTATCATTTCCTACAGTACACGCAACATAATTCAGTGTTGGCCACATGGAGGTTCCTGTAAAATGTGAGAGTTACCCAGGTGGAATCTTTTTTTATTATAACTGCTACACAAAGCCAGCACTAGGGATCTCCGCTTAAGACCAACCATGAGCCTGTCACATTTTAAATTCCAAGTATAATTCCTTGTCTGGAGTTCCCATGCAAAGACAAGTCAAAGTGCTACGCAGAATTAGGATGTTTATGTTCTTATCCTCCTGGAAGCTAACAACATACAAGTGATGATTTCAGATAAAAACTCACATAAGCAGAGCATTAACTCACATAATCAGAGCTTCCCACTCAAAGAAGTTCTCTTCATTCATGGGACCTACAAGGAAGGAAATTAAAACAATGTTTAAAGTCACCAGAAGGCAAAGGCTACAAGTCCACAGTGCACAAACTCTGTTCAGTTCCTCACCTGCAACTATCCCTTCCGGAGGATTCAAGGTCAGCTCTGTGAAGAGAAAAATACAGGCAAAGTTAGCACGAAGGCACCTCCAAATCTGAACATTTCGCATGTTTGGATGGCCACATCCCAGCTCTGAGGCAGCAGGAGCAGACAGACACCCATGGAGGGAAGCTGGAGAAGCCCACGGGCATGGTGCTCTGCCACGCTTTACAGGGCAAGACTTCACAACCAGAAGGCCCAGTTTTTCACTGCTGACAATTTTACTTCTTCAGGTAAAACCTAAGTTACTGAACAAAATTATTCGGAATCTTGGGATTTTCTCCACAACCTGGAGAGAAAGAGGTTTCCGTCCCCATCAGCACTTTGCACTGATTCATCCTTCACAGCATCTTAATGCAAAACACCAAATCCAAGACTGCTAAAGGGCAGCATTCTGCACGTGGATGATATATTGACTATTTCTTTCTGCTCTACAACGAAATACCAATCAACTTTCCTTACTGCTCATCTCCGGAGCTGTTAGTAAGGCAAAGTTCACCTGGGCACAGACACGCCAAAGACTTCGGAAGCTGAACACCACTTGGGCAGCCCGTAGGCAACGCGGGAGCAGGCAGAGCTCCAACAGTGACAAGATCAGAGGAGGTGACTGCAATTAGGCCAGCTTACGGGCTCCGAAACGCTGACCCGGAAGAGCGTTACCCAATCGAGCATCCATGGACAGGCAGCAATCCATAACACTCAAAAAGCAACCACAGAAAACAGGGTGCACGTTGCCTCGCGCGTCAACAAGCACAAACACAGCAGGAGCCACCGAGCGAGGCGACTGCCCCAGCTCTCCTTTGCTGAACAACGAGAACCACGACAAGCACAGCACAAAGCAGAGCCCAGATTTTCATCTCGAAACAGCTCAGTGGTTTTTGGTTTCGGGTTAGGTTGACAGCAGAGCGAGCAAAACTTGTCACCAAGATTGCAATCAACTCCGGGGTTCGCTCGGTTAATTTCAGAAATGTGGCGGCAGATTCAGCTTCAGCGTTATGGTTTGAGCCTGCATCCCAAATATGAGAACTGGGGCATTAAAGAGCAGGTTTTTCCAGCTGGAGAGTTGGGTCCTTTGAACAGCTTTTCCCTGTGCCTGGTTTTTAAAAAGAAATAGGGAGATGTGAGACTGGGAGTTATTTTGCACCATCTAGTGGTCGTTTCTGTAAAATGATCTCTCCAACTGCAGGTCCAGGAGGAAAACCTCAGACAAGCGGAGCCTCGAGACGATCTTTGGGACAAGCGGAGCTGAGTTTTCCCATCAGGGAGCACTGGAAAAGCCCTCCTGCCATGAGCTGGCACCACGAATCTGTCCTCCTCACCTGAAACTTTGGGGCCACTCTGCAGAGCACCACAGCAGGTGCTCGAGCTGTTTGTGTGGGGGACCTGTCCACACCACAGTCTTGCAACACTTGAATTTTACACAGGACTAGTCACCAGCACGAGGAACAACAGGATGCAGGAGATTAACAGCTATCCGGCACGGCCCTTGGATTACCCTACCAGCAGGTGAGCCCAGACTGCTCCTGAAACAAGTTTGTCAGCAGCAAAGTCCTCCCGGGCATGGACCAGGAGACTCTATGGGCAAAGGTTCCAACAGGCAGCCAGAAAAAGGATCTTTTAAGTAAATAAATAAATAACAATTTGAAAAGAGGTAAAGGGAAATGTTATCACAAAAAGAAAAGCATCTGTGGGGCACAAAGGAGCAGCAGAGTCACAGAGAACTGGGAGCTTGGGGATTGCTGGTGCTGTAGGTGCGCGCTGGAAACGCCCGTGGGGATTTGGAATGACAGATCATGTCCTTAAAGGAGAAGTTCAGCAGCTTTCCAAATCTCTCTCAGTTTGGGCCATCTCCAAGGTGACAAAACGCACAAGACTTGGGAAACACCAGGGGCAACATCAGCACCCAATGAGTCTGGACTGTGATGCTGGAAATTGCCCTCTTTTTTTTCCAAGCCTGCAAATTCCAGTTTTATTCCCTCTTCCCTGACTGAGCATCTCCTTGTCACAACAGACAGAGACCTTGTGCATCCCTCCATCCAATTCGCAGGCAAAGGGAGAAAAGAGGCAGCAGGAAAAGTCCTCGGGTTTCAGATCTTGCAGTTCGCTCGTGGCAGAGCAAAAAAAAGAATTTTCACCACTAAGCTCTCATAAGCACCTGCAGAGAGACTCATTTCAGATTTTAACACCATTATTTTAAATTTACAATTAGTACCTAAAGCATATGCCCTAACAGGGGTTAAGTTGAGGTTTCTTATTTTTGCTGAACACTGTAAAAAACAGGTAAGAGATAGCAAAATAAATAAACACACTCCAAAAATGTGTCTAAACAGAGATAAAAAAACAAAAAAAAAAAAAAAAAAAAAAAAAAAAAAAAAAAAGAGTCTTATCTTCTCTGGCTGTCCACAGCCTTTTAGTGATCTTCCTTCTTCCCAACGAAGGGAAAATAATGATTTCACAGCAATGTCCCAAAGGGCACTGAGGCTCCAACGGGCTGAAGCTCAGACATACACATGTAGAAATCAAAGGCCTAAACTAAACTAAAACCAAATTATTCAGGCCTACTTTACTGTGCTGTCTCAGGTCTCCAGAAGTATCATACAGTTTGACATCGTCCATTTTTCCTAGTAATGCATTAAAGTTGGGAAATTACAGAATAAAATCAGAAACAAGATGTTATCTCAGTTCCTGGGGAGAGCTGCACCAGCAGCTATTTGGGGATGATTCACATAACACCTCGCGCGAGCATTAAATCCATTTTTTTTTTAATGCTACATCCCTGAACAATTCATTCCTCCAAGATACTTCAGCAAGAGCTGCTTTCAGCGGATATTTCAGCGGAGTTGCTCAACAACAGAGCATCAAAACCTGCCCGTGGGGACAGAGCAGGGCTTATTGAAGAGATAAAAGCAGGGCCAGGGCTTTCTTTTGCTGCCTGCTTTCAGCTCGGGAATTCTGGATAGTGACAGAAAAACGCAGGTTTCTAGGACACAGCATCAGCATGAGCTTAACCCACGCGATGACACCAACAGGAGCAACAACAGTGTTTGCAGAAGCAACAGCTCCCACCTAGCAAAGACACAGTCCATTTTATTTCCTGTTCTGTCTCCTTACCTTCTACAAAAGCCACATTTCAAGAACTGAGAACAACCAGGTCAATGAAAAACAATTGCATTTCTTGCAGGAGAAATCCTCACACCAGGTAAGCAGCTGATCCGGGCCAGACTAGCAGGAATCTGCTGTGCATTTCCCATTGAAGTAGGAAAAACAAAGCAGCCCTATTGCTCCCTCTGGTGGGATCAGCCAGGAGAAATTCCACTCACCCAGCACAGCAATTTCTCCAGCTGGGGACCTATCCACAAGTCACAGCTCCTTATTTTAACAAATAAATCTGCATTGGAAATCACTAAAGTCTACCTTAAACATTTTCCTCACTGCACGGAGTCCATCAAGTTCTTGACCAAGCACCTTAGCCCTCTCCCAAATAAGAAAAGTGTGAGGCAGGGGCAACCCCAGGTGCATTTTGCTCCACCTGGAAGATAAAACTCAGCGAAAATAAAACAACTTGGCAACTCGCCCTGGATTTCAAGCCCTCTGCCACGATTAAGCTCCCAGGATGGAGAAAATTCCAGCGGAGCAGAAGCTGCCCCAGAGTTTCGTGGCAGGAAGAGGTAGCACAAGTGGCAGCCAAGCCGAAGGCGGATTCCCTGCCAGGGACGCTGCCACGTACACCAGCGCCACCGGAGATGGAGAAGAGTGAAAACAACTCACAAGCGGCAAAAAAACCTAAGAAATGACATCGAAGAGGAAAGCGGTTTCGCTCCTGCTTCGCTTCCCTCTCTCCCATTCGCGTTTTGCAGGCCAGGACGCCCAAGGCTGCCTGAGGCCGGAGCAGACGGCGACAGTGACGGGTGTTGAGGAGGCGCCGGCACAAGCCCCTGTGCTGCCCTGTCCCCCCCTCCTCCAGCCTCTGCCCCCCACAGCAGTTCCCTGCCCCATAGCACCCCCCTGCCTCACAGCAAACGCCCCTGGAGATGTCCCTGCCCCACAGCCACCCCTCAAAGCCGCTGCTACCCAGGCGAACCCCACAGCCACCCCCTGCCCCACAGCAGCCCCCCCTAGGGCTGCCTCTACCCCTCGGAACCCCCCTGCCCCACGGCAGCCTCGCTGGGGCTACCCTTGCCCCACAGAACCCCCCTACCCCACAGCAGACAAAGCTTCCCCTGCCCCACAGCCGCCCGTGCCCCACAACAGCCCCCCTAGGGCCGCCTCTCCCTTACAGGGACCCAGTGACTCACAGAACCACCCCCGGGAGCTGCCCCTGCCCCATAGAAACCCCGGACCCCAAAGCAGCTCCCTCTTCGGGCTGCCCCTGCCCCACAGCAGCCCCCGAGGCTGCCCCACGGCCGCCCCTGCCCCATGGCCGCCCCACG
>JAWLRI010000534.1:0-22230 GCA_034781795.1 Crypturellus tataupa | reverse complement strand
GGCTCGGCCGAGCCGCCCGCGCGGGCAGGAGGAGGGAGGGAGGCCGCGCTCGCGCCCGCCGCACTTTTGAACACAAACACGGCGCCGTGTGGCGCCGCCCCGCGCCGGGTGGCACCGCCCCGCGCCGCCGCCATGTCGCGCCGCCGGCGGACCGCCCCGCGCCGCCATGAGCTGCGGGGCCGTTGTGAGGGCGTTAGGTGGAGAAGGGCGGGATTTGCTCAATAAACGGACTCCCTCGAATCCCTGAGTTTAAATGAACATCCCTCAGGGCGATGGCCAGCCTCAAGGTCCCGGCCTTGCCGTAGGAGCGATGCTGCGGACACGCCCGTTTCCCCCTTCCCCGCAGCCCTTGCCCTGGGGAGGCCGTGGCGGGACTGGCTGCACCGCGCTGCGCACAGCGGGGCTAAACGCGCTCCTCCAATACACGTGCTAGCTCCACACGTGGCAAATTGCACAGGCCCAGGGTTTTACCCCAAGCTGCCACGAGAGGGACCACAGGGGAGTTACTGCAGCCCATCCGCACGTTTTCTTGCTGTGTATTTGGCTCAGCACAGAGTATCTACTGGGGCAAACATAGCACCAGGTTGCATGTCGCACGTCCAACAGCTGGTCCTGTTTATTCTTGGCACATTGTGGATGTCGCTAACCTGCCCCTTTCACAGAACACCCTTTCCACACTGCCCTATTTAAACAGTGTAGACATTTGCCATATGACACTGCAGATGTCACTTACTTGGGTTTCAACAAGCCACTGGGCAACTGCATGCAAGTAGAAGTCGAGCAAGAGAATTAACTGCCAAACTGCACTGAAGTGGCAGGAGCCAATAACAGCCCAGGGCTAAGAACCAGGCTTATCTTGGGGAAGTCACTTTCCCTCTTGTCACCTTGCCACATAACAGCAGACAGGCTAGGGTTAGCTGGACTCCTGCTCAGACTCGGCACTTTGCGACAGTCACTTTTCAAGCCAGCTTGCCCATACCAGCACATGGGCCCTGGGTAGGTGCGACTGAAGGAAACACGGGCAGTGGACATAGCTTCTGGAAGCAAGCAAAAAGCTGCATGGGAGATAGAAGGTTGCTGTGACACCTGCCAGGACGACACCTTCAGAATCAAATGCAGCTCAGTTACCAGCCCATAGCTAGGAGAAGCAATGGGGAAGAGCCCAGCTTGCTGCTTAGCTTGCTACAGAGGCAGACAGAAATTGTAAGAAAGGCCGTGGGCATCTAATGCTTCTAGGAGGCCATCCCCAAGCTCCGTTCTCTCCCAACAGCTGCCAGCCTGGCTTCTGCACTGCAGCTCTGGCAAAAAGAGTAGACACCGGAGCTGTGCCCACCACCATTACCTTTCGCAGCACACATCTGAAGTCCAGACTTTGGAAACAGAGCGGTAAAATGAAATAAGAAAGCTCTGCACAAATTCTGTAAGCAGCAAGAAGATAGTTTCCTGGAAAAAGCTTTGTCTTGTGACAATATATCTGCTTTTATAACTTGAGTCATTACAAAGCATCAGAAGCCCAAGGAAGTGCTGGTGTCACCGTCCCTGGCAATGTCCAAGGCACATGTAGATGAGGTGCTTAGGGACATGGTTTAACAGCAACAGTGTTGAGGGACTTACAGTTGCACTCGCTGATCTCAAAGGTCTTCTCCAACCATAACGATTCTATGAAAGAGGCAACATTATGTTCAAGTGTTAGAAACTCATGGCTATTGTTTATTTGGTAAGCAGCTCAGATCAGAAGTAGAGTCCTAAGAAAATGGATTGGCTTGTTCCCCTCCTGTATTCACACCTGGAACCTACAAGTGCAACACGTTCTTGCTGCCATGTTAATTATGCTGATGCACAGGCCACCATCAGTGATCCTGTCAAGGACAGTCCTGCATGCACCGCAAGGGCAACAGCAGAGTTTATTAATTTGCATTGGGATTTCTGGGCTCTAAGAGCAAAAATGTGGTGTGAGGAAAGAGCACATACAGGATCCTTTGTGCTTGCCATAAACACTGCATATGAAACCCAAGACAGGCTTCTAGCAGGCAGCAAGTCTAGATTTTCACTGCTCCATAATCTTACTTCTGAATACTGATAGCTTCTCTTACAAGCAATTACAGTTCATCAGAAAACACAGTGCCGAGACTCCACCTTCCTTGATAGCCAGTCATCTCTGCTTTCAGTAGTTTACTCAGCAGAGAAACCGAATACCTAGAAATGTAAAAGGATCATTTAACTTGAGCCTGATAACACACCTCAGGATGCAGGTTTAATACCATGTTGTTCTTTTCTTTTAATTTCCCTTAGCTCAGCAGCATTGTTTCCAAGCAACCAGAGAAGGCTTCAGCCGTGCACAGTCATAGCCTAATTCCCTGGCACGCAAGCTCAGGGACAGAGGCAAGAAAGGAACAGCAGCATCCAGAGGGAGTTCCTCCTCAGAGATACCTGGAGTCAGGGAGGCTCCACATCTGGATCCTGAGGCCTATTCCAGAGAGTTTGACACAGGTAGTGCATGATTTCTTGTGTACATGTGTGGCTGAGAAAGAATAAGGAGACCATATCCAGTAACACACACAAGCTTACCAAGCATGGTGTATTTTTCTTTCAATATTTGTAATAATGTATAGGCACATCTTTTCTGAACAATCCTGTCCAAGCTGGAAGTATTCCAGATGTAGCCTTTTGCTGCCAAGTGTGCTGTACCTGTTCACTGCTTTGAAAGCTTCTCCCCAGTGGCACTACAGTTATAAATGCTGGGCAAGCACCTACTGTAGTGTTAGCAACCCTACAGGTTTTCAGCAGCCCTGTGCTGACTCCTACTAACTGAGGATCCATCCCAGAATACTTGGTTACCTGCACTTCCCTGCAGAGCAGAGAGAGTTTGGTACCTGTTTGCATTAGAAAACTTATGTATTGCTGCTTGTTTGGGCCTCTGTGGTGGCGAATTATGGAGCTGGGAACTATACACTGGTTTTATAATTAGTAGACCAAGGTGCTGGCTGCTGACCTTTCTATATCATGTCTAGACAGCTGCTTCTTTTCTCCTCCAGACTGTCCTCTTCCAAGTCCATTCAGTGATCTAGAACCAATTATTTGCCTGTCTCTAGCCCTTCATTTTACCACACAGGTGGGAATAATACACACAGTGGGGAAGAAATGCCACATGCTAAGAACTTGGAAGGAGCAGCAAGTAGAGACTGCAGTAAACCTATAGTATGAGAGAACATGCATCACTGCAATAGGGATGCAAGAAACCTACTAGCTGACAAGTGTCATATTCAGGACAGAAGTTCATCATAAACAGGTGCATCCCACCCCTTTGCCACCACCAAGCTCCTTGCTCTCACTTTCTGTGCTATGTGTGGTATCTTTTTCTTGACTGTTTTCTCTCTGGTTTTGCTACTTGGGAAATGGTTTTGGTCAGATTGTTGTAGGGGTTTAAATGTTCCATACACTTTTGTGTTTTTTTCACTTTGCTCACTGTGAAAGAGACACTTGGTCAGATGCACCTTCTCTCCTACATTTCAGTGAGCCATTTACATTGCAATAACAACCAGAACAGCTCTGGCCATGGAAAGAAGATGCTTAAAGAAAGAGATTGAAAAACTCCTGTAAGTACTCTCTGCCCACAGTTTCCTGCACTGAATTTGAGATAGACTTGCTTTAATTGCAACAGGTTGTAGGACTTAGCTGGATGACAGCTGTAAGTCCTTGGTCTTTTCTTGCTGGAAAGCACAGCCAGACTTTTAGATGCTCCTAATTTCCTAACATGCCCTACTGTCTGCAGCGTGACAGAGCACAGGTGGAAGCAGAGAGGTCTCACTCCCACTAGCACAGAGCAAAGTCTGGCTTGTACAGGGAGTGCAGGGTTCCTCCCTTGCCATGCATCCAGCAGATGTTGAGGGCAGCTACTACAAAGAGGAGCCTGTTAGTTCATGCAGCAGAGCCTTGTTCTCCAAGATGCAGGAGTACCCAGCAGACAGCTTGTGGGGGATGTAAAATGATGTTTCCTCTATTGAATGCCAAGTCCTTGCTTGCTCTCCTGGCACACATCAGTACTGCTCAGTCTCAGGAAAAGTTGCAGACCCTCTCTTAATAAGAAAACTCAGCATCAGTGAAATAGCTTTCTGTGCTTTACTCTTAAATCCTTGCTGCGAGGCTCCAGGGTCATAATACTTTATTTACTCTTATATTTTGAAGCATCTAAGGAAGACAGCAACAAGTCTGCGAGAGGATAAAACTGTCTGTGATGGAGAGGGGAGAGAGAAAAAAAAAAAAAAAAAAAAAAAAAAAAAAACACCACCACACACACAAGCAAAGAAAAAAAACAACCCTAATGTTTCTCCTAATCAGGATGGGGCCTACAGGGAATCTCACAGCAGATTCCAATCAGCCCTAAATTTACAGTGACCTTAGAGTCACATATTGTATATTCTCTCATATTAAACTGCTTAGAATATGTGGTAATCCAAAGTTGCTCTCTTGCTTTAAGGAGTGATTATGTTGGCATCAGACTACGAGAAAATGAATTTGATCCAAGAGGACAAAGGCAGTCCACCTTTCTAGATGATATGGTAATCAGTCTTATTTCCAGTCCTACATCCTTTATATACAGGGCCTGTGAGAACTTTGAAGGGTATCTGGTACATCTAAATATGCTGTTCCTTACAGAGATCAGTAAAAGCCTGTCACTCTCCCGTCTAGAGAGACTGGCAGTGGATAACACGCGGGTGAAACATATGCAAGATAAATTGAATTCTGGCTAATTGTACAGCTAGACTGAGCTCATCAATAAAGGACACTTGAAAAGGTTGAAGTCAACCACCAGAAAAAGACATGCACATAAACTAGCATTATCAGTGCATAAAACCTCTTTCAACTGAACTTGGAAATTCTTCTCAGGCATGTTTAAAGTGCCTCAAACCTCAGCAAGTGTCCTACAGTTGGTGAGATAATATCTGCATGCATTGGCCTGCAACCTCATCTACCCCTGTACTCCTTCCATCTCTGATCCTTTGGTCAAGTGGTCTTCTCTTTTTCCAGGCTCACTACAACTTGGCCCTCAGTGTTGCTTTGCTGTGGCTAAATGACTCAGATGCTCAGCCTCTGCTGACAAAAGAGGACATGTGAGTATGGCAATGTTAAGATCCTAAGTTGCAATGGGCTACAGCAGCATGAAAACAGTGAAAGCAACAGTGAATCAGTCCAGCATTGTTTTGCTTGGGCTAATTATCTTGTTCAAAACACCTCACAGGAATTTGGCAGCTTGCAGCAGATATATGTATCCCAACCGAACCGAGAGAGAAGCTATGATATTATCTTCATATGCTGGAATATTAATGGTAAGAAAGCAAGAAAGATACCAGAATCTTTTGCTCTATGACAGATGTTGAAATACCCCTTGTACCCTGCATGTCTTTGCTTATAGATAGCACAGCACACAGTTAATGCAGAGGTCACAGATCTGATTCATTTTATCAGGTAGCCATTAGGTTTTGTTCAGCCTGAGAAAGCAAAATAGGCAGTTTCAATAGGTGACATTGCAAGCATGTATCAGTAGTTATCTTGTCTCACCCCTAAGGGGTGTCAGTACAAAGCAATGATGGAAGCAGAGCACAAGCAGAGTGTAACAATCCCAAATATACCCACCTTAAGCTCTCATAAGGAAGCAAAGGACTCACTTCCTTGTTCTGTCCCCCAGATATTCCTGTATTTATTTCAGGCCCTCTAAGAGCAAGTTATAGGACCAAGTCTCAGTAAGATACATACTATGAACGTAATACTAGGAATTCACATGAAAGCTGTTGCAAAATTTAAAGGAAAGGGAGGTATTAGCTGGGTTTAATGTACTCACTCTAAAGAATACTTTGAGAGCTGACTCTTCACCTTACCTGTTTTCCCAGAACAGCATTCCTGTTGAAGATATCTTTGAGATTTACAGCATGGGGCCCTCAGCAACACGCTGGCAGAGATCTGCCAAAGTGAGTGATTTGCAGATGTATGTCTTGTAGGGCTCTGGGTGAAGATCTTACCTACAGCAGCCTGGTCCAGCACATGGGACATCAGGCTGGCATTCTGTGCCTCTGCCACTTCTCTCCTAAATCCTTCAGCACTTCCCTTCCCCTTCCTTCCCACTCAGATTAAATCCTATCCGACTGGCCTCGTTGCTCAATTCCACACTTCTTCCATCAGGACTTAGGGCTGTGTGCATGGCCTCCATGTGAGGTAGCAGTTATACACAGTATACCTCAGCCCCCCTGCCAGTCCCAAGCATCAGTGAAAGCTACAGAATCCAGAGCATTTCTTAATTTCTTGCAGGTCATATTGTCTAGCCATTACAGCTACTGTTTATCTCATTTTCCCATACTAAAAAAAAGGAGATAAGTTAATTGCTTTCTGCAGAATCACTACTGTTAACCCAGTAGTGGTTTGGGGACAAAGCATGGAAAATACTAATAAGCTCTTGTATCTCCCTGTTGCATGAGGGTACAAGCATTTAGGTATGCAACATCATGACTTGTATTTGAAACAGGTGCTTGCTGTCTTCCTTTGGGATTGTTCTATGTCTGCCAAAGATGGAATATGTCTGTCTTCTTCCCTCATACACTTGGGCTTTGATCCAGAAGTCTTCACTCTCATTTGGGATTGCAGAAGACTCAACCTTTTCTAGCATTTGGCCTTTGGCCTCACACTGCCCAGTCTCATTAAGGAGTCAGAGATAGGTCACAGCATATCCTGTGAGCATTTCCTAAGGGAGCAACAGACCTACATAGCTCACCTCTGCCACACTTCAGCCCTTGCCTCTTGCACAGCCTCTGCAGATCCTTCACCATCTTCTTCATCCATTCTTTCTTCCTTTATGCTGATAAACCTTCCTGCCAGGTAAATGAACAAGTGGTCTGAGATTAGGCATTTTTCAGAAGAACCAAAAATGTTAAATGCCACTTTTAAAGTGGCCATATTTTAAAATGCCATATTTTAAAAGTTTGGCTAAAGACTTCTAACATACAGAGACCTCTTTCTATATCTCCATTTCTCAGTAAGCTACTTCTTGTTGCTTGGCAGGGTCTGACTACACTTCAGATCTAAGGATCCCAATTTTAGGCAATTTCATTAAAATAAATAAATAAATAAAATAAATCAGTGCTAGGTTACAGAAACCATCTCCCAAAAAGTAACTCAGAGCAACTCTCACATAAGCATTACATGACACTGTTTAAGGAGATCCGGTATCTGCACTCTAGAAATCCTCCCTGAATCCAGTGACACCCCTAGCACCCCTCAGAAAGCCTTAGCTTTTATCTTTGATACAAGAAAGTGGCAAAGAAGAGAACAGTGCCAAGGCAATTTTTCTCTTGCAGTGAATTACAGTCATGTGCAAGTTGGACACAAATTAAACAGAACAAACCAGCAACTGACTGCAAGATTATCTGTTACCCATCCACCTGCAAGGAGCAAATACTCTACCAGAGTCTGGAGATACCCCTGTATCAGATCATACAATAGGAAAAGGAAAGTGTGACCAATGTTTTATTATTCCATTACGACAGGGAATAGAAGTAATATTATCCTCCTTTACTAATGATTGACTGGAACAGATTAAATGACTTGCCCAAGGTCAGAAATATCTGTGGCAGAGACGGAAAACTTTTCTTTGCACTTAAAAGACTTTCCTGAGAGAAGCAGAATATATTTCCTAAGCACAGTGCTTTGATAATATGGTTCACTGTCAGCCCCTGCATCAGGGCTGAATATAGAAGACACCTGTACCTCATCAAAAACATCCGCACCTTTAAAAAAATCCTACAGTGGACAAAAAGGAGAACAACTTAGCTGATTCGATCTTGTGACAGCCCTGAACATTTCACCAGTTAAGGTTCTTCCATCCTTCCTTGCCAATGTCAACAGTTAGCCCCAGTCTTAAAAGGGATAATCTATTCTCAGAACTCCTCACAAGGCTTTCAGCACTGCTGGCACCACACACCTTGCAGAATCTACCCCAAATAAGGTTGCCCTGCAGGTTCTGTGGCGATACAAGCTACTTCACAGGGGCCTGACCTGTGTTCAGACAAGCCTGTGTTAAAGCAGATCTAGAGTTTGATTGTCCTCTAAAAACACGGAGGGAAGGTTATATTTTTTAATTCATAACAACATCACAAGAATACTTTCTTGTATGACCTAGCTATTGAACAAAGGAGCATTTGTGCTGGAATAAGTAGTACTTATTTTCAGTAATGCAAAGTTTATCACTGTTTTCCAAGCCATCATCAAAAGCTGTTGTGGAATTGTAATCAGACTATAATAGGCAATTCACATGTAATTCACAGCATTTCTGAGGCTCTTGTAAAACACTTATTCATGTTTAGACTTAATATTAATGATGGACTGCCACCCAGCGTCCAAAAAAGGCTAGAGCAGCACTAACTCAGTAATTACATATACCAACAAGAGCCCTGGTCATGACCTCTCCTGACTGAATTATCCCGTCCAATCCTATTGAGGGGCATTTCAAAACCTGTTCTTTCAGCACATGAATCTTCCATATTGCTCCAATGTGAAGGTTTTGCTGTGAACATTATACTGTATTTTTACTATTGTGCCCTTATGGCATGATTTTTTTTTCCTATGAATTTTCAGTTCAGGATATTTTTAGAAACATCCCTTCTCAGGATACATCACAGACTACAGAAGAATGAGGTTTTCTTGTAAATTTTCTAGCTAGTCATGTTTTTTTTTTTTTTTTTTTTTTAAAGCTTCAATTCATATTCTCATATTCCCAGTACAAGGAAGGAAGTCATGTAACCTTACACTTATCTAACACCTGTCTCTGGTGGGGTAGGGATGCTTCTTTGATAGTCATGAAATTGCCAGGTTATAAATCTTCTGAAGAGGAAGACAAGCCACTGTTATCAGGATCTCGTTTCCATTTCAGCAGGTAATGCTGCTTAGTTTTAAGTCGGTGCTTAAGCTCATTTGCACTCTGTGAGAAAAGAACAGAAATGCTTTGCTGAATTTGGAGACTAAGGGTAATTCATTTTCCAAAGTCCTAATCAGTTTAAGAGGTTAAAGCTACTGTTTTTGTTAACAGTAACAAGCACAATTGTACTAACCTGTGAATTACTGTCCTTCCAGAACCACTGGATTCACCCTTTCAACCTGTCCCTGCACCCATTTGCCATGCTGGCTGCCCCACAGGCTGCAGAGCACGCCCGGAAGCACAGTGAGCATATTCCACCCCTGTTCCTTGCAGAGCCAGGGCAGGGGGACACAGGGCAGCAGCTGCCTGTCCCAGCACTGCCACCACATTACAGCCCACAGAGCTCTAACAGCTACATGTAAAAAGGATCATTTAAACCTTTCTCCATGCCCATTCCGGGCATGGTGATCTTGCCACTGCAGCCTAGAAACAGCATCTAGCTCAGCTTCAAGTTTATGATAATTGCAAAAGGAGTATTTTATTCTCAAGTTGAGGTGTAACATTGTATAGGTAAGACTATCCATTTCTGCAATAGGGTCAGCCTTCACATCTGACAAAGACTTGTTTGTTCTAAGCTTGGACAAATACTTAAACTTGCACAATGGTTGGTTATGCTATCAGCAACCTTCCTTCCCTGCTACTTCTCCAAATGCAGCAAAAATGAGAGAAAATTCAGCATAGGGAATTTAATACTGGTACCCTTTACCTCCAGCCATTTAACACAGCTGATCCCATGCCCAGGGGTACTTTGTGGGCCCAAAATGATGCTTGGCTTTCTTCCCTTCTAAGGCTTCAAGTACCAGAGAGTATCAGCAAATAAAAAGACCAATCCTACTTCAACAAGGAGAGCTAACAAGGACAGGAAGCAACTTGACTCACTGACCCAAAGAAAGGAGCAAGATGACAAAGTAGGTCAAAGTTTCACACAAGTCAGCAAGCCATTTTTGCCATAACATCACAGCTAGAGTGGCCCCTCTGGCCACCCAGAACCCACAGAGCCTTTACAGGCCTATCTTAATTCTCCATAACATGAGAAGTTTCACAATAGTGCTAATTCATATATAGTATCCATCCTAAATTTGACATTCATGACAATCATATCATACCTTGGGTGTCAATCATGAGCCAGAAAGTCACATTCCTGGAATATTCTCAATACACACACATGTTAAGAACTCTTTTGGATGATATTCACTGCTATTGCTTCTAGGGGAAACAAAGTAGTTGAAAACTATTTAAAAAAAAAAAAGAATAAAAACTTGACTCCATTAAAAAATGAAAAAAAAATGGTGTTAGATAATTTAGCCTAGCCTGAGCACAAACTGGATACATCTTTTCTATTTGTATGTGATTTGCCAAAGCCTGTGGTTGGCTCCAGCTTTGCAATGCAAGGGAGTAAGAACACATTCCTTGTAGCAACAGCAGGGATGTGAGTGGTGTAAGGAGCCCCCCCCGTACCTCCAAGTTCCATGTGCACTGTATGTCACACAGCAGGACAGATGCTGACTACTGTGCAGGCCCCCCCTCTCCCTATTCCTTCAGCCCTGCATGTTGTGCTTGTGCTTATTAACATTTGCATCCTGCAGGGAACTACAGAGGCAGCAAAACAAGGAACCTCTCCAGAGAAGTCCGGAACAAATCTGAAAGAAGACAATGCAAAGCAAGCTAAGGCATAACAAGGATTTGGATTTCATGTATAGCACCTAGCTGTACGTGAGCCAAGTGATGCCTTCTAGCAGTTTGTTAATGCACTGTTCTGTATTGTTTTGTTTGTTCTTTTAAGTCTTAGACATTCCCTATTTGTAGGTCTCTCAGGGTTTGCTTCTGCTTTGTCTGCCTTGCATAGCCTAGGAGGACTCCAAATCCTTCAGGGACAGTCACAACCTCCATTCAAATCCTAACTCCATTTTGGGATCAGAGTTGGGTATGCATTGTTCTCCTTCCACCTCCCTCTGCCTGGTGGCCTGAGCACAATGCAGCCTGTTTCTGTATTTGCTTCCAGACAAGTTTCAAGATTGAGTAGGGCAAGAGAAGCACTGCCAAGAGCATATATAACAATTTCAGGGCAGAGAGACTACATTAGCGCCTTTTACACATTAAAGCAAATAAACAAAAGCAAGTGGAATTAACGACTTCAGTTTAGTCTGAGCCAGGGCATAGCCAAACAGCTGTCCAAAGGGTCATCACACATTGTAATGCTGCATTAGCCCATGCCCTGGAGATGCTCCTGTACCCTAATGCAGAAGTGCTCAAGAAAACAAATAAATATCTGTGAAACAAAACTGTTTTTCCTTTTTCTACTCATTGGTTCTTAGGTACTGACTCTATTTATAGGCACATCTGAAAACTACACTGCATAGAAAAGCCTGGAAAATGGTTAAAAGTTATCATGTGTCCAAAAACTTATGGGTTCAAATGGCCCTTTAGAAATTTGCAAAGCTTGTTTTCAGCTCATCTGGCCTTTTTTTTTTTTTTTTTTTTTAAGCACTAAACACAAATTTCCTATTAAAATGTACATTTTAAAGGAAGGTGCAGTGCACTTGGGGGGTGATCTCCTTGTGCCAACCTTGACAGAAGTTTCTGTTTTCCTTACATCATTCATCATCTTTAAGGACTATCCACAAAAATTTGCCACTGTAAAGGCTCTGAGGCAGTGCAGAGAGCTCAGAAGCCTAGGCCTGGGTATACGAAAGGGGACAGTAGGATCTGTTTGCCTGCTCGGAAGCGGTGAGCATGCTGTAGCCCTATCATTTAGGGGTGACAACCAAATTGCTTGTTACAGAATGTGGCAACCATGTTCCACTTGCACTTTCCATGGTCCAAAAGTAGATCCTTAACGAGAGCTGAGAGAAGCCAATTTGAGCATGAGACTACACTAAATACTTCCCCCTCTCAAAGTACCTGTGTCTTTCTTTTCTTTACACAGCACTAAAAGACCTCATCTTTGGTCTAAAACGATGTAAGCAAAGGTGTGCTCTGTCTGAGCCTCCCAAACTTTCCCTTGCTCTCTGCTGCAGTCACACACAAACACATTTGTTCTATCACAGGCAGAGAATGTGTAATTGCAAAAAGAGCTCTTTTAAATAACCTAGATCTACTAAGATGTTCATATGCACACCAAGGTAATTGATGAATCACATTGACAATGTCTTCACATGCTTGGATGAATTTCCCCAAACAGATTTATGTTCTTACATTTCTTTTGATGTGAAGCCTCACCTAGTGGTGACATAACATGTTTGTATAACCAGCTTTGCATATCCCAAAGTAGCCTGTTTTTAGGAGCCTAAGATTTTGGTTCAAGAAACTGGTAATCCAAACAGAACAAGTCAAGGTTTGATTCAGCCCTGCAAGCAAGCCAACAGAAAAGTGCCAGAGAAAAAGTTCCAAAAAGAAGGAATAAGTTTTTCCACAGCATACTAGCTCCATTCTGCTTTAGTGTAGAGACAACAATCCTTTCTGGCTACAGCTAGGGAGCAAATTCAGTTGCAAGTAGTTCATTCCTCTGACATTTTAGAGTAGACAAAGAAAAACTTTCATACTGACTATCCCAAACTGGTTTTCAATATTAGTCGCTAATCCAGAAACACTGATAAACGTTTAATAAAAACAGTTTGATTCTCTCCCACAGTCAATGCAGCCTTCCCTTAATTACCATTTCCTCCCAACAGACTACTGACTTAAAATACACACACAGGGAAATAGGCAAAAGCCTACACCATGATACGAGATGGAGACATCTTCCCACTTCCAGAATAAAGCAGATGACAACATACTGAAAAGGAAAAACTTTGTTTCCTTTTTTTGGCCCTAAGGAAGAGTGAAACATAGGCCCACTGAATTTTATAGCTTTTAGGCAAAGGAGGCACTATAAAGAACAGAAGTTACATACATATTCCCCACTAGAATTTGGGTCAGATTTGGCACATAAAGAAGTTCACACCAGAGCCCAACCCATAATTACACAATTCCTTTGAACTCATTATCAGCAAAAGCAGCCCAAAAGGGGGACAGAAAGGAGTCCATATAGTAAATATGGTAAACACCACATTACAATAAAGACAAAACACACAATGCAGCTGAAGCTCAGAACAGGCCCCTTTTGTGTTACTTTTTGCAGGGCAGTGTTTGCTTACAGCTTTCACCTCAGTGAGCTGTCAAAAATGAGAGGGGGAAATGGAAGTCCCAATATGCCAGTATCCTAGTTGGACACATGTTACCAGGATGGGCTATAAGTCTTTGCAAATGTTCCTACTGCAAATCATTTTTTATGAAGTTCTAAGGGTGCTGTTACAATTGTAGCATTGTCAGTCCTGCATGAAACAGTGCAATTTATCTGGTGGAAAAAGGCAGCTGGATTGTATGTGAAAATTCAAATTACCTGGGACACCAATACTTCTTAAAAAAGTGGAGACTATCCTGCCCACCAGAAGTGGACAAGTCTCAGCAATTCTGCCAGGTCTTGCCATGTCATCCTCCAAGTGGGTTCTTTTGCCTGGCACTGTATCAGTGTTGGAAAAATTGGAATTATTTTGCCCTTTAAAGACAGTTATACCATCCCTTTGAGTAGTCCCTGAAGGCACAGGCAACATTTAGGGAAGCAGTGCAAAATTCCCCTAGAGATGATGGAAGTTACCTGTCAAACAGTAGTGTCATTTCTAGGGCCTGCTCATAACTTGGAGACACTAAAGGAAAAGAGCGACTATTTCTAGGTAAGTAGTCTTTTTACATAGAGAAGGCCTAGTAAGGCCAGTTGCTGCAAAGCTCTACTTTAGACTGATATATATGCAACTTGCTCATGACCACAGCATATCATAATTCAAAGTCAGAAGACTATATCAAGTCATATTTGCAACAGTTATGCCTTTCCTAAGGCAAAGAGAGCTATGTGGCTTACAATAGGCAGAGTTTGAACTTGTTAAAGCACCTCTGTGGTTAGTAAGACATACTAGAGGGTGTTAGTGGCAGAAGCAGGAGCCCTCCAGGTACCTGCAGCAGTACATGATAGGAGAGGAAGGAACAGCATAGCAAACGTGTTTCAGCAGCGCGGTTACGAAGTTACAGCATTACCAGGTCATGAGTAAACAACACAGATCATCTCAGTACATGGATACATTTTGTCCTACAGGTGAACACATTTTATCCTACAGCTAGAAAATAGAATCCCTATAAATTCCACTGCAGCGAATAATAAGTAGCCTACTCCATTTATTTCCTACTCTACATGTGCAATGCACAACTGCTGGCATTCCTGAGCCCCTCAAGGTGGGCAGGAATGAATCCTCTTTTATTAACTTCATAAGAACAGATATTTTAGCAATTTCCTAACTACATAAGGCAATACAGTTTCTCAGAAGCACACAGCAAAGGCTGTGATAAATTCTGTGATCAATCATCAGAATCAGGTAGATTTCAGTCTTTCCTACCTTTTTGCCATTTACCACTGCAGAATTTTGCTTCCCACAAGATTCAGCTCTGAAAATAAATAAATAAATAAAAAAGGATGAACTCCAAGGCCAAATGTTAGAATCATAGAATCCTTAAGGTTGGAAGGGACCTTCAGAAATCATCTAGTCTAATCCCCTTGCACACACAGGGTCACCTAGAGCATGTGGCACAGGGCTGCATCCAAGTGGGTTTGGAAGATCTCCAGAGAAGGAAACTCCACAACCTCTCTTTACAACCTGTTGCAGTGCTCTGTCACCCTCACTGTTAAGAAATTTTTCCTTAAGTTCCTGTGAAACTGACTGTCCAACAGTCTCAGACCACATTCATTTCTCAGAGACTCACTCCCTCGACATTTTAGATGGCTTCTGGGTCTTGTACAAGATGCTCAGTTTCAGGGGATAACTATTTGTTGAAACCTGGGGAATACAGAAGATTCCTCAAGTAAACACCAAAGCTGACTTTTGCAGAGGCTGGTTGATTTGCACTGAATTATTTTACTCATGCTAAGTACATAGTGAATGTATTCCAAACCCCTTTTTCAATCTAATGTTCTTTCAATACTAAAAATGAACTACAACTATGCAATTCCAGTGTAAAACTTGGTTTCTCTCACATTTTGAGGGGAGGAGGGGAAGCAAGGTCTTCAAATACAAACTGCAAAAGAGATAGAGCTTAAGTCCCCATTAACCTCCAGCTTGATAAGAGGCTAAAGTGATTTTTTTTTTTAACTGTATTCACAATTAACCAACTATTCCACAGTACATGATAGTTTAAATTGCTGTTATATATCCAGCTATGTATTGCTAAGCCTGGTAAGTACAGAGCTGGAATCTATTCCTAGTTCAGAAATGGTAAAACTGAGGAAACATTGGAGAACAGAATCAGAACTTCACATTAATACTTACATTTACTGAGGTACTGACAGAGAAGGAAAATATCAGTCAGATGTAGAAGAACACAGAACAGTGAAAACTGTATATTTAGCATCAAAATCTTCATGCCTCAAGGTACAAACAAACTTCTGTATTGCTGACCTACTCCTTCAGTAGCTTTAACCACTGTGACGCCAGCTGTTCTCAGGTTTCTCCAAAAAGTTTTTCCAAGTCCTTGAATCACACCATTTTTGTGCAATGCCTTCTCATGAAGGTGTGCTCCACAAACTGGTATCAGCTGGTGTCAGTAATCATGGTTCCAAATTGAGAGCTGCGCTAATCTGTTCCAGAGGGAGATTTTAGCTGTGAGATTTGAATGGATATAAACATCCATTACCCAACACTTTTGGATATGTAATTTTCTACGTTATACATATGCTTACTGTTAAACTAAATTGATAGCAAGCCTTAGTCTGAAGACCATTGAAAATCAGGGCAGTTTTTATTACTGTACTGCACAAAGTGTTTTATAGCATCATCACCAAGAACCCATATGATTCAGAAAGCTTTTGTCTTTCATTATCAGCAAGCAGAAAGATTAAAAATAAAATGACATGAAATAACTCTGCCGCAGCAGCACTAGTACTTTTACTTGCATGTTCCCCTCAATAAAATAATGGAAATATTGTCTGATCTAATCTTTACTTTGATCCTTAACAGTAACAAAGTCAGTACCCACAAACCATTGTTATTTTCTTTTACTTAGAGAATGACAATGGAAAGGGAGGGAAAAAAGTGCATTCCTTCACTGAGAAAAAAAAAAAATCCTTTATCCAATTCCTGTGGATCCAGCACTGTGCCTTCTATATAAAGGGCTGCTGACTCCTCCTGTGCACCAAAGTCTTACAGCTAAAGTAAGCAAAATTGGCAAAGGTTAGAATAGCTCAGCAAACAGAGCACTGAAACAGCCAAGCACATGTATAGCTCTTTCTGGGCAGGTGTGGTTGCAGTTTGTCAGTATACCAACAAATTAGCAGAGAGGAAACCCCAAGTGGTTGTTTGATTATCTAGGTCTTTGCTTTTGTTTTCTAAATAATGTCTTTAGTATACAGCAAAGCTTTCAAAGGTAAAAATATTTACATGTAATAAACTTTTGTTTTTATTTTTCTGACTGGTTAGTTTTCTCTTGAGTTTGCTGTTGAAAGGTCAGAGTTAATATATTCTTAGACTTATCAGACATACAGGAAAATGCATTGGCAGTATTTTCTGTATTATAAACCAATGTACTAGATACCAAACAATGCCATTGAATTTAATCGCCTGTAACCAATTTTTACTTGAACTTCCTGGTTAATATAATGCTGCCCAGTTGAACCTAGAACGCTAAATGATTAACTCTTGTTGGCCACAATGGTGTTTTGTTCCTTCAACCATTAAAAAGAGCAGAAAGCTTCAACACAGTTTAGGTGCAAGAGAATTACTCCCTCCCTTGTCCCCAGGCTACACTGCAGAAGATTTACAGAAGTCCAGAACTGGGTGAAGGGGACCCAGAGTTGAACAACTGCACAGCAGAAGCCACCTGTCCATGCAGCCTTGGGTCAGAGAGCAATTTAGGCTGCACTTGACCTACCAGTTGCTGGATATCAAGAGTTTCTGGGAAAATGAGGAAAAATTCAAGCATGAAGTTATGATCAAAGTTGGCCCCCTTCCCAGACTTCGAAAGAGATACCTTCCTCCTGTTTGGAATAGTAGAGAAATTAAGATACCAGTGATGAGCTGCCAATCCCACCAAAGATGGCACCAGGGCTTCACTAATCTATAGGCCTACCTGAGCTGACCCCACCTCTATGCAAGGTCTCCCCTACCCCACAAGACTCATTCCTCAAAACTATCAAGTTTTACTAAGTAGAAGTTGAAAAGATTTGAAAGGTTTCAGTATTCTGACATACAAGGTAAAGGATTTGCAGTTTGGCCCAGGAAGAGTATTGATAAAACATGACTTTTCTATGTTCATGAATACAATTTGTCTAAATTCATGCATGTTGTAAACTCAATGCAGAAACAAAACTTGCTCTGCCTGGTAGGAGCTTCATAGCTCTTCATCACAGCTAGATTACAGCTATGTTACATATACTTAGGACACTGCAGCTGTTTTCCTCTGTCATGCATTTCCACAGGAAATGGGAAATTTCTACCCTATGATTGAGGTGCCACAACTGCCAAAGCTGGATCCTTCCAACCAGCAGTGGATATTTCCTAAACACTTCCCTGACCTATACTTCTCCCTGAGTAGGGCCATTCGTACTTTATTATGGCTTAAGAATTTTGGAGTCTGAGTAGGTTAGACTCCCATTTCTTGCAATGCTTATAGCTCTTGATCTAAAGCCCAGTAGAGTCAGATACCAGCTGTTGACTCTGGTGGGCTTTGGAATATGTCGTGAGTTTTGATTGGCAAGAGTAATAAGCTGACAAGTTTACAGCTATGGTTTCTCGTCAAGGAGGTACTGCATGTAAAATGCACAGCTTCAGCAGTAACACTAGGACATGAGTTAACATGTCCTAGAGTTAACAATTCCTGCCACTTTTATCAGTAATGATTATTTTTGTCAACGACTACTTGTTATGCTACTGATACGCCTTTTTGCTGTTTATTCATTTCTCCATGGGGAAAGACTGCCCCCAAAGCTGTAGATTTCTCTAGTCTCATTTGGTATTTCAGTCAGAGAGGTTTTGCATATGACCATAGAGGTCACATTCCAAGATGTGGTCCTACACTGTACTCTTTTGTCTAGCCAAGACCTCACAGCATTTGTGGACATGAACTAAGGTTGACCCTCAGTAGCACTGGGGCATAGCTACCTTCCCTAGGGGCTTCGGTCAGAAACCAGAAGAGAGACCCATTATGTTAAAGACTCTACAATCCATTCACTGGAGAAGTGGTTCCCACAAATCTCTCAAACACTTCCATAGAAAACTGTGTTTACTTAACACTGCAGGATCTTTTAAAACTCTGTTTTCAAGTTTTACAACACTAGCCATCATTCAGGTCTCTACACTCCCCCTGTGTCAGAAGCCAGGCTAGCAGAGTTGCTGGAGGATTTCCAAGGTCACTGTGAAGGACAGAGCCTTATTTTCATATCTTACTCTGAGACAGGAGGCACTGTGTGTGCTGGAGAGCTACCACTCCCACTTCTGTGAGGTCCTGGCCAGGTGCCAGTCCAGGTTGGCACTAATATTTTGCAAGAAACCCACTTGCAGCAGGGATCAGTTCTTTCCAAAGCACATTCCTCTTCAGCTGCCTCCATTCATTCAGTTCCTTCCCCAATCCAACAGACATCAATCTGCCATAAAACCCACAAGCCTTAAAGCTACTGCAGCAGGCACTCTCTAGACAATAGTACCCTGTCAGTTCAGAAGAATTAAGTTCAGAAAGACTCTCCAAGACTGATGATACCTACACACCCTTAAACCCTGTCTGCCACCACATTTGTTTCCCCACACACTGAACACTTTTCAGGAGTCATGCTGCAGGCCCCATCAACAAAGCTCTGCAGCATAACAAAGTCATTCGGTGAATGGCTTTATAACTGAGCTGGTGCTTCAGATCACTCTGCTTAAGTGCAGCTTGAAGAGCTTCAGGCAAAATGCATCTTCTTTTCAAGCTGGACTAGATCAAGCACATCTAGCATGAATGACAGCAGTGGAGAGGGGGAGGCTGCTAGGCTGAGCCTTCAGCAGGTGGTGAAGGGTTTATAAGAAACCAAGCACATCAAGCTTAGCCCCTATACATTAGCCTAGAAGTGTCCTTAAGGTGTTCCGTACACAAGAACACTCCCAGCACAGCTGCAGACTTGAGGCCTCTGGTAAAGTGGTTAATGCCATAAAAAAGAAGGAGAAGAGATGAAGTCATTGCCAGGGGCTTTTAATGCAGGATATTCATTATACTGAAGTCCCCCATGGAAACAGGGCAAATATGCAAAAAGACAAACACATTTACTATGGTTCCAGGCCACCTTGGGGAAAATTCCTGCCCAATTGATGCCTGACAAATGTTTAACCCTGAGCACATGAAAACAGAAGCCAGGAACAAGAACTTAATGCTATTAGCTAGAACATCATATTCTAACTTTAGCTACAGCCAGTCTCCAACACTTGAGGAAGAGAGAGGAGAAAAAAAAAGCAACTAGAAATCATTAGATTTTACTAGCTTATTTATCAAAAGACAGAAAACTTTGATTGTCTAGCAAATACTGAATTACCGGGGTAGGTAGTGATAGAAAGAAATATTTAGTTTTTCTTACCGCTGATTAACTTATCACATACTCCTTCAGTTTGCTCATTTATCTGGTATAACAATTTCACTGTCATTTTATTAGGTAATCACAAAGACAATCCTGTGTCATCTTCAGAAAACTACTGTCTCATAGGCTTTAGCTTCTTGCAATGGTCAGACTGGTCCTTTCTGATAATCCCACCAAATACAATCTGGGGCTAATGGGGCCTGAATGCAAACATCTACAAAATGACTTCTCTTTTTATACAGCAAAATAAATTTTGACAGTGCAGCTTTTACTCCCAGCTGAGTTGAAGACACCTTGCTTAAAATATAAAGATTACCCCTTGCCTCTATACAAGGCCTTTCCTCTATTGGAAAATAAAAATAGCACAGTTGTGAGACAAGTTTATTCCTAAGTCTATATCAAATATTCATGGTTAGCACTTTGCTAGTAAAAAAATGCTTTATCTTTAAAACATTAAAGACAGAACACCTTTGTTACAAAGTTCTATCACCATAGAAGTTTTACTAGCCTAAAGCACAACCTTAGCAAAAGCTCTAGATCTACACAACCTGCTTTAGAATATCTAATGTTAGCTACAGCTTTTTTGTCTTTGCCATCTGCTTCTACAGAGAAACTAAGCTAAGCTTAATAGAAGCTTACTGTGAAAAGGGCATGTTTTTGGTTTTATCTTATTTCAGAGATCTCCTTGTTCAAAGTGTCAATAAAACAAAACCCCTTCTATTACTGATTTTTACTAATTTTAAGTGGTTGCTCTTTTCTTACCCACACCATTCTTGCCATCCATTCTACTTTTGACTAATAAGTTCAGCTATTTATAAAATATAAAATTATTAACACTTAAAAAACAAATAAAATCAAATTAAAGAATCAAATAAAAAACAAATAAAAACCATAAGTATACAGAGAAAATACCATAAAAAAACTACTGTGACTAAACCTCAAATGAAAAGAAAGGTAAAAATGGTCTGACTATTTAAAGTCTGTGGAGCAATTAGTAAGTAATTATGGAGAAGACATTCAGGTGCTAAGCATTCTCAAATTTGGCTTTTGCAGTTTGACCAATCAATTTCAAAGTAGCTTTATATAGCCAGATTTTTTTTTTTTTTTTTGGTAGCTTTCTTCATTCTTTGATTTTCAAGTTTTTAGCAAGGTCTTTGTGAAGGTGTTTATGCTGAACTCCCCTAGGATGATACTTGTGAGGGGGGTCATACTTTACCAAAGCAGACTGTCCTATAGCTAAGCACTAATATCTTACTTTTTCTTCAGAGCACCTATGAAAAATGAGAACTGCCTAAGCACTGGCTCAATCCTAAGAAGCTAATGGGTGCTACACTTCCAACTATGGAAAATGACTGCTTTATGTTCTGTGAGTATTTTCATCACATGGTTGGTAGCATTTAACAAGGGAGGAGGCTTTCATGATACCCTTCCTCTGTTGGAACTTGCTGAGGGAGAGTCTATCAGACTCTTGTCCAGGGGAGCAGAAGTGAGGGACAGAAGGCCTTCTTAGAAGTGACTGACACAAGGAAATAAAGCAGGTTCCTAAGAAAGATAGGTGGTTTCTATGTGGTATTGCTCGGGTCTGGCTTCTTTAAAGAAAGCAAATTATAAGGGGAACTTAAAATAACAAAGAGTTGCTTTATCTAGAAAAGGCTGTAAGGAGATATGATAGCTTTTAAATCATGAAGCCTCCTGGAGGGAGCTTCCTTTTCCCTTATTTCTGTGGAAGGGACAAATGGTAATGGTTTGATTTTTTTTTTTTTTTTTTTTTTTTTTTTTTTTTTTTGTCCCCAAAGGACATGTATGCTAGATGTTAGGAAAGAGTTTCTAGCAGTATCTTAAGCAGTGAGATAAGTTCCCTAGGGAGGATGTGGAATCTCCATATCTGGAGGCTGTTAACAGAGAGGTGTCTGGGCAAAGTCCATCCTGGTGACACAGCTGGACTTTGAGATGTTTTTTCTTGATGGAAAAAAATATGTAGCAGGGGTGGGGGAGTACTGTATTTGTAGCAAGTACCAGAACACACGTATCATAGAACTAAAAATAATCTTACAGACTCCATCCACGGTAGGAACTATGTTTAGATAGTTCAGTCGAAAATACTTGCTTCGCTCCTGCATTGCTGATTCATGTGATACAGCACTCGGCGTGGATCCGACCTTAAATTTCACCAGGGAAACTTCAACCATCTTCTAAAGACAAGAAAAAAATTCAAAGCTGTCTTGCAGGAACCAATCTCAACCTGTCTCTGGGATCTTGGTTATGCATATCCATCCCTAGCAAATTTATAAACAGACAATAATGTTATTTGCTACAGCTGGTTTCCTTGACAGAGGATGCTTATATCTCATGTAAACTCTGCAGGGGCGTCAAAGTCCTCTGCAAAGAAAGAAATTGGGCAATAAACGGCAATCTCTTCTTCACCAAGCAAAGCTTGTGTGAGACTGCGTGTTTTTTGAGCCACCCTAGGCTCAAGGTGGGGGGACAGGTGTACAGGAAAGTCTTTTCACATCTCTCCTAAAGATCTTATTTTAGATGTGTGCTCTTTGAGTCCTACACAATCTCTGCCTTCCAAAACAGGGGCTGCTAAAACCCATTTCAGAGCCAGGGGACTTTACGTATTTACACATACCTCAGGCCTGGGTGC
>JAWLRI010000533.1:67721-80200 GCA_034781795.1 Crypturellus tataupa | reverse complement strand
AAATAAAATAAAATAAAATAAAATAAAATAAAATAAAATAAAATAAAATAAAATAAAATAAAATAAAATAAAATATCCTAATTAATTTCTTACTTTCCTAAATCCTAAATCCTTTCCTACTGTCAAGTAAGTACATTTCAATGAACTTTTAAAATTAGCAAAAAAATATATCTGGGTCTTGGAGAATAAGAATAACCTCCTTTACCGCACATCACAGCAAAACACAACAAAAAATCCTCTTGTAGAAGAAAGAGTACTAATCCAGCTGATTGAGATTTCTTCACAAGAGAAGAAAGGTTGCAGAATACAGAAAACATCTGTAAGTACAATTCAGGAAATGATAAAGCAAGAAGTTGCTCCATAAGAATCAGTTTAATGGAAATAGTCATAGAAGAATTGAACTCTTGCAATTGAGCCACCAAATGAATTTGAGGAGACAGAAGCATCTAACTATGTTTGTTGCATTAATAATAATAATAATAAAAAAAAAAAAAAACAGTTCTGAAAAGCTCTTTATTCCAACTAACACTAAGGGAATGAAGTAAGAAAGATTAAGACAGCTAAATTCTTATACGGGTGTAACCCCCCAAAAAATTGAGTTGTTGTATGACTTAATTATATAAATGACCAGAAAGAGTGAGGGATTAATTTATTTTCCATTGTCTGGAGTCAATGCATTCAGTCTTCCTATTTGGAGGTGTTTAATAAAATCCACCCAGATGATACAGGTAAAGGTATTCATGCTTGAAGGCAGAGAGAAGATAAACTTAAGTCCCTTGAAACAAGCTGAGATGGTATAATATCCATAAACAAATGGAAATTTCCATTACTGAGAAAAAATGCATTATAATCAGTAAAGAATCCTAAAAACAAAGTTGACTGAGAACATGTTATCTGCTGATGTACATTTTGGGTAAAATCTGATAGTATATCCCAGGTGCCTCTATTTGGTTAGCTCTGCACGAGTTGGGGCAAATCTATAGCCTATCAATACAGCCTTAGTTAATGAAGACAAGATGATATGAAATCATAGAAATAATACTAACCAACTTAAAAATTACCTATATGGAAAATTATTCCAATAAAATAAATCTGATTCTGTGATGAAAATAGGTTTGATTCTTTAAAATATAAAGAAAAATAAAATATGTTACACATAACATTTCAAAATTTGTAAAAAAAAAAAAAGAGAATCACAAAATGGTTAAGTAATGGCAATGAAAAGAAAGATACACATAGCATTAAAAATTCACTCTAAGAAAGACTCATCAAATATATTTTTTTTTACTTTTTAAATAGGTCAAGAGAGTTTAACCATATGCATATGGCTGTATAAATAATGCAAAGGTGTGACAATGCAAGTCCTTCCCACGGAAAGCAGTCATCAGGAAAGAGATCACTGAATAACAGTCAATACAGAGCCTCACTTGTGCTTCTGGTGAGAGAACGAGCAGGGAGGGACATACACACAAAGCAGAGGGTAAAAAGATTCAACAATTTCACAAAATAGAAAGGAGGTCCAAAGAAATTATCTGGCTGCCTTTAGATGAACAAAAAGCCCTACTGACTCCAGGCAAACTTTTGCTGATATAATACTGAGATTTTGTCCCTTTATTTTTAGGTGGCTGAAATTTTATGTATCATTTCCAAAATGAAACTAGAGAACTTGAAATGGATTATGTGAATATCAACCCATTAATGGTTCAGCAGGAGCTTGCTTACAGAGACTATGAGCTTCTCTCTGGTAATATAGAGGAAGAAAGGAAAGGGAGGGGGAAAAAAAAAGCTAAAAAAGATGTTTTCTATGTTGAAGATGATGCATTGTCTCTGACAGATTTTGCAACAATCTTTGACTTTCTAAACAACTATTTGTATTGGAACTCAGATGGTGGGTGGCAGATACAAGATTTACTATCAGTGATTATGTACATTTTCTGTAAAAAAAATATTTTGAGAGGCTTTCATGCAAAGACAATGCTGCTAGATATTTTTTGAGGCATAAGCAACAGGATGCACCCAAAATTAAGATTACTGACAAATGAAAAGCGTTAAGAGAATGAAAGGGGGGCAAGAAAGGAAACAAATCAGTAGACACAGTATCTTAATTCTTTAAGCAGTTTGCAGTCCTAGAAATAGAATTTTCAGGACACTTGGCCACAGAATGAACCTGAGCAATTACTATATTTGAGATAATATTTATGTAAATGCTATCTGAATTCAGGAATTTCACTTCCAGTGACATTTTCTGTTCTGGGCATCAAGAGCAAAGACAAGACAAAAGCAACATTTACCAACAAGAATGGGATCAGATAAAAATCTGCATAACAAATAATAATTATGTTTCATGGTGATAAACTTCATCCTTTGGTAATATCTATCTTTTCCATGCCTTCTACTTTTCCATAAAAAAAAAAAAAAATTGTACATTAACCATGTGAAAAGTGTTAACATACATGTCTCCCTTGGCAACCCAACTACTTCATATTGGCACAGGTGCTCCAGTCAGCTACTAAAAGGCAACTCAAGTATTACAAGGAGAGTGACAATAGCCACTCTTGCAACTCTTATAACTGCTGTTTCTACTGCTAAGCTACATCAAGAAATAAACGCTCAGCTCTGTTAAGGAATATACAATGGTGCAACGTAACTGAAGAATGTGAGAAGTTACTAACATGGAAAGAATAAATTAAGTTTTTATTAGGTATTTTAAAAGTATTGTATTCAATGTATACCGAAGATCATGAAATTATTGCTGAGAAAAGAATATTGTAAAATCTGAATTGTTTAGTTTTCTTTAAGCAGCAGTTAAAAATTTTTTAACCCCTTTCTTTAATACAGATTTGAATTACTGCTCTCATTTTAAAATTTGACTTCTTGGGCAGTCTAACAAGGATGTTGTTCTAGAAGCAAGGACATGGCTTTCATTTCTTTAATTGCTGCAGACCAGAAGCTTGCTTCAAGCTTGTAAAAAATTGTCCCTCCTGTGACTCAGGACCCTCGCATCATGCCTAGGTCTGAGTGCCTAAATCTGTATCCAAGAGCTGCATTTTCACATTGAGCAGCATTCACTTCAGCTAGATTAGGGAATTCTAGGTGAACGCTATAAAGTCAAAGACTAAAGGGTATTATATTAAGACAGGAGGAAGAAAACAAAATTCACATTTTAAAGGATAAATTCTTTTGGAAGGAGATGAGAGGATTGAAACAAGTGGCAGGAATAGCATATAAAGAGGAATTCTCTTTATATAAAAGCAAAAAGTGATGCAGGAAACAGAATTTGGCTCAGAAATCAGTAACTCTGATATAGGTTTGAGAGATGAAAGGGTTTTGTTATCAAAGGTAATATGGTCACATAAAGGGAAGGGATTGTGCTGACAACAGAAAATATTGGGCAAATGAAGCTGCATGCCCCTGAGAGACTGGACAATGTATAGTTAGAATGGAAAACTAATCATTCATTCATCTTCATGTAACTATTTATTCTCAAGACATTGATGGAATTTTTGTATGACAACCTCATTCTCTAACATCCTGCATATGGTTTGTTTTTGCTTCATAGCTATCACTATGCACTTTATGAGCTTTAGCTTGGTTTTGCAGTATTTATGTGGATTCCTTCTTAAATGATCTCATCCCTTTTTGTGCCATTCAGAATATTCCTACACCACAGCTTTTATTCTGCACTTCATTAAACGTAAGAAAACTGTACTTAAAAAAAAAAAAAAAGGAAAAAACCCACAACTTTTGCAAAACTCTTACTTTCAAGACAGTGTGTCTGGATATTACAAAATGCAGCTAACAGTCAAAGGCCCATTTTTCAGGGTCAGTCTTCATACGAAGAAGTTTAAGTGCTGGAAATGTCTCATTTCTGCCTTGTTGGCTTTTTTGACCCTTAAACTACATATCATGGAAACCATGCCCTTGGTGTTTTGCAGGTCACAACAAGTTTTGTAATTGGAAGCATCGCCTGACCTATGGAATGTTTTGGTCTAGACAGTCTTCAAGTTTTCATTGTTATGGCTGATTTCAAGAAAAAAGCACAAACTATCATCAACTTGCCTCTGATTCCATAAGCAAAGTTTATCTTAGTGCTTTTCTCTCTCATCAGGTATTCCCTTTAAAACCAGTCAGAAATTGTTGAGATTCTTCCAACTACTTGTGGAACAATTTGTGATATAAATAAAGAGTAGTCTGTTTCTAATCACTTTCATCATTATCTTTTATTCTTCCTTCATTTGCATTTTTTTTAAAAACTTAATTTCTCCTTTCCTTCACTCCATACAGTGCAGTATCTTTTCTTCAGCAAGTACAACTAGCTTATCTGAGATGCACTGCTGCTGATGTTGTTTTTTATTGTAGGATACATAAAACAAGTAGTTCCAAACTGCAACAAAGACATTCTTGAATTTTGAAATAAGAATCAAGTTTTTAATTTTTACTTGTCTTTGAGATTTGTCCTTACAGGAATTTTTATGGAAGGGCTCCAGATACAGCCAACATAAAAGTACTGAATATATGAAGTCTTCTGCAAAGAAGAAGCCTTAAAAACCCCAGACATTCCCCTATTTTTCTTGGTAGTAAAAAAAAGAGATTTTCTAGTTTTCAGTTATATCTTAAACTTTCAAATGTTAACTGAAGATGGATACATGGCTCATGGATTCTTTAAACAGTGATTCACAGTATTTTATGAAAACCTCTATCCTGTAATGAGCTCTTTACTTACATTCATACATAATTTATTGTAGGAATAAAGCTAAAACACATGATGCTTTCTTCTGATACAGCACAGTGCTAAATGGTAAGTGGAGACCTAAACAAATTAGTTCCAGCAAATGCAATATTCTTGTGCTTGTCACTTGCTGCATGGAATGCACAATCTTCAGCATACACTGAAGTGTGCTTTTCACTGCACTGTCATACTTGCTTCCCATTTTGTTTGCCCAGAACTCAAGTCTACAGCATCCTTAAACATCTCTCTGTACTTAAGATGGCAGGTATTTTAAAATGCAATTTTCATATATGGTTCCTTTTCTTCTAGAGGAAAATATATGACATCACACACAGGCCACTGGGACAGGTTGCCCAGGGGAGTTGTGGGGTCTCCTTCTCTGGAGATATTCAAAGCCCTCCTGAATATGATCTTGTGCAATATGCTGTACTACCCCTGCTTGAAAAGGATGGTTGGACTAGATGATCTCCAGAAGTCCCTTCCAACCTCAACCATTCTGTGATTCTGTGATTATGGAGAGGAAAACTCAATCCTTTCTCCCCTCTGCCCCCCAACTTTTATGCTAATCTTAATGTTCTGATAAAGTCTGGTTATTTTTAAGCAGTGATATTTCTACATTTCATTTGCAGCTTTAAAAATACTGTCATAGCTATCTAATAATTCTCTACATTCTGTATGCACTCTAAAAACCTACTGCTCTCATCCTTAGCCATTTCAATAGTACCTAGCTATAAACAAACAGCTGCATGGTTCTTCTCATTTTTTGCCTTCTGAATAGCAATTGATCACCTTAGAAATAATGAACAAATCAAGACAAATCAAGGAAGTCTGAAATAGATCTACTGCATCCTATTGAAATTATCCAATTTCTTCAAATTAGAAGGAAAAGGAATTAAGAGGCATTTGAAATTTGTGCATCCTTTTAATGTGAACAATTTAATTTTAATCAAACATTACTCAAAGTCAGCAAAAGTGTTATAAACTGATTGTTTTACTATCAATAGACATAAAAGCTCACACAATACAAGAATGCAGACAGACGGTACCGGGTGTGTTCGTTCCCACGCGCACGTGTCTTGGGGCATCCCCCTCCCGCACGGACTCCGCCTGGGCCTCTCGAACGTCGTGAAAGTACCGCACCATTCATGGGAGTGTCACTCACCCTGGGATCCGTCATGGCTGCTGCAAGGGGGAGGAGCGGCGAAGATGATCCACCACCATCCTGGATTCCAGGTCCAGATCAGGGTCAGGAAAAGGCGATAGGTCCGTTGCCCATAGGGAGAAATCTGGCCTGGACTGCTGACAAATGACTCGATACAAGTTAATGCCGACAGTCAATTTTATTCAGGAAGAACAAAACTTATATAGGACAGGTAAAGGGGAGGAGAAGAGGGAGGAGCAAGACATGGGATTGGTGTTATGCTAATTTTGTGACCCTTGTGGTTGGTGGAGCTCCGTAGGTGGGCGGTCAGTTGAACGGAGCAGATTGCTCCGGCCTCCACCTTCAGGAGTTCTGGCCCCCACCTTTGGGCTTCTGGAGCCTTCCAATTACCTGTGATGAGTTCCATGCTCCAAACCCGGGGTCACAGGAGGGCCAGTGGTACCCCCATGTACATTCACATTTGATGTTATTACATATACTGTTCTCATTAGAGCATCACCAGAACCTGAACCCACGTCTTCCTACACAAGAAAGAGTCTTATATATAATGAAGAGGCAATTTATGGTCAAATTCTACTTGTTTCACATTCACAAAATATATTAAAGAGGAATTTTGTTTTGTTTGGCATTTACATTATGTAAGAGTGAATTTCATTCTCTGCAATCCATAGGATTCAACCTCAATAGACCAAACTTCATTATAAAACTATAGTTGTAGTCAAAACTATAGTTGTAGGTCAGCCCACCATTCCATCTGTAGGAAACTAACTAGCGCTCTTTCCTTAAAGGTAAATAAAAGTATCTTCAATTGAATCTGCATTATGTTTCTACAAAGGCAAAACTGTAAGTGTTTTTGAACTTTATAGAAGGATGCGTTTCCAGAATTAATCAACAAAAATGCTATTTGAGTTCTATCTGTTCTGAGGTAACTGAACACATTTAAGTGCATTTCAGGACTAACAACTGAAGAAAACCATCTGTGAGAGAAGAAAAGGAATTCCCATTATAAAAATATCTTCATTCACATCTGCATTAATTCTCATTTTACATATCTGAAATTACAAGATTTCCTAATGAGGAGCTTGGTGTGTTTCCAGAAAATACTATTGAGTTCAGAAGTTGTTCTAACATACCACTATTAAAGCAGAACAATCCATGATATATTATTTTTATTTGTTATTCACTCAGCTCTGATTCTCATTTATATTAAAGTGGTGGGGAAAAAAATATGTATCTTAAGATCCTGCAATTATTGCTTTTTCTTTCTGACAGAGAGGAAGGAATTGAAAATGGATTCCTGTTAGAGGGATAAAACACTTTCCATGCACATAGGAAAAGAGGAAGTGGAAAAGAGAGAGGAGAGAGAGAAAAGATTTTCCTAGCATCAAAGGTAAAGTGATAATTCTCATTGAAAGACCATTGCTTCCTAACAAAATGCTCTTTGATTAACCTGTGAAAAATATTACATTACAAGAAACTAGCTCAAGCAACTAGCTTCCTTACAGTACCATTCTTGTGAAGCAGCTTCAGACATATTTTCCTTTCAGGAGTTTTAGAAGTCAACATATCATTGCAGGGAAACAAATGAGAACCTAATACTCGCAATTGCTATTTTCCTACACTCACAAGACATAGGGAGGAAAAAAATGTTGCAAGGCTGTTGTATTTGAAGAACACATCTATAGTACATAGCGACTACTGTATAATTTGTCATAGGTAGTTTTCACACATTATTCTGTGCAAATTAGAATGGTTAGGTAAGCAACAATTATAACCTGTTACAGAGGTAACTAGCATCTTGCCTTTTCCCACCAAACAGCACTTAACATAATAAACTGGATATTGGAAAAATTAATTAACAGGGAAAAGCCAAGATGAAGCCTCTGCTTTAAGCCAGCTGTCCCAACTACCAGATGCTGTTTGTGGTGACTACTACTCATTGAGCAAAGAGTGCCTCATAAACCTTTGCAGCAGGGATTAGAATTCATGATTCCTCCCTCAAAACGGAGGCAAATAACTACATAAAACATGCTCTTTTTTTGACACCCTCTGCTATTCTGTACCATGATATTGTCAGTGTTATATTCAGAGTTGTTTTCTGAACATACAACTTGAACATGAAGGATGAGAATAGCAAAGGCCTTCCCAACTCAGGCCACAGCAGGGATAAAGGGAGGAAGGAGGAGGGTCACTGCTATGAGAGAGGTAGGTTTCAGCCCCTTCAGGCTTGGGAGGAACTAAACCCAAAGTAGCTTAAAGGAAAACTATAGTACTTAATGCTTATTGGATAGAGCTTGGTCCCATCGGACACGGTATACATGCTTGAAAGAAGGGCTGTACTCTCGTTTCCAGGCCAAGACTAGACCTATGTGTAGGACAGGCAGGAAGCAATTCTACCTATCCAAGACTGCTCTGGACACATCCGAAACCAGAACATTACAGGCAAATGGCACATGTGCTAATAAAATTGAGATATGTTTAGAGTTAGATGTTGATCAGGCTTTTAAGAACCACAGTTTGGGATTCGGAGGCAAATTCTACTTTTATCTTGCTTCTTTTCCTTTTTTTTTTTTTTTTTTTTTTTAAGATCAGGGTTTATCTTTGATCCTTTAAATCTCTATCTTTCGGTTTCGAGCTTTCGGTTTCACACAGCTCTATATGCTCCTTACTGTGCAGCATCTTGAGTCAATGTAAAGCTCTCTAAACCTCTCTTTGCTTATCATCCTCCACCCTGTCCCCCCAGACAAGCAATATTCATCCAGAACTAGTATTTACCATATCAGTAATGGCCAAATGGCTTATCTTCCAGTTCTGGGATGGTTCCACTGAACCAGTTTTGTTGGATCATCAAATTAGTAAGCCTCTGTTCAGTCATTTCAGGTAGACTTCTCTTCCATTCTCTTTATCAGACCCTGCTCACAGTATGACAGCTCATAGGTTCGTCACATAATTGATCTGTGAGTGGAACTTGTCCAGTGGAGGAACTTTCTCCACTCAGGGATGAGTATTTAATTTATGACATGGATTTCTGAGTACGGCAATAAAAAAAAACAGTAGTTAGAGTCCAACTCCTTTGTTGATCATCAGGTGCCTTTCCATGGCTAAAGCAAGATCTTTAACATCTTAGATTTACAGTATCTTAGATTTGTAACTTTCAGGTAGTGTGTTGGAGGTGTGCCTGCAAAAGTAATTACTTGAAACTGCTAATATACCCCCATATTCTCCTTGGAGAAGATTAAAAAAATAAAAAAAATAAAAATAAAAATTACATACACAGAATGAGCATAGCAGCATAGCAGCAACACTCTTCTATCCCAAAAGACTTCTGAGCTGAAAAATCCACTTACTGCCCATCATGTAGTTTGGGCTTTTTTATTTGTTTGTTTTGTTTTGTTTTTGAGAAAACTAGGAAAATGTGATATTGAACCATTTCTAACTGTATTTAGCTGCTTTTGCATTCACATTCTAAACAAGTGTTGAGACTTCACCACTGTCAGCATTTCATCAGGGGCTATTTGTTTGCCTTCTAACCTCAGTCACCAGTGAGAAACCTATCACTCATGTGAGGTTGAGTGATATTCAGGATCCACAGAGCCATTCTTCTACAAGCCTACACATGCCAGAAGGCACAAAGTACACTTTGTGCCAGCAAAACTGCCAAAAAACACTTCCCAGGCTCCTTACCAACCAGCTGGTTCTTAAATCATAAAAGAGCCTTAATGACTCTTAATTCCAGGCACAAAAATGCTATTGAAGATATGAAGATATATGGGTTGCAATTATTACAGACAAGATCATAGAAAGAAGACAGACAAGATACACAGTGGAACAACTAGAATAATTCATTCACTGTGTGTGCTTTAAACATAAACAATGACGCATGTTGATTCAGAGATTTTTTAGAACAGAGCATTTTAAAACTAGGGAGGAGTTACTTTCTGCAAGTATATTTTTGTCTTGGGCATGACTTCATCCATTCCTGAAGTGATGGCTTCAAATACTCTTTGTTAAATTGGTCTGTGATATGATAAAAATAGAAAAGAGGAAAAGACAATGCTTACAGACTTTGTCCAAAACAATGTTCTCCATCAGACAGAGGGAATGTCCATTTGTGAAACCGACAACAGGAAATAATCAAAGAGAAAAAAGATGCAGAAATATGTCTTTGGAGAGAAAGCAGGACTTGGCAAGAAAAAGCAAGCTGCTGAAAAAGAGAGGATATACAGAGAACCAACTCCATTTCTTGCACACCTGGGTCAAGTCCAAGGGAACTAAGAAATGAGTTGACCTGTGATCTCCAATTAGCCCAACACAAGCAATTTGCATCATGGGACTGCCACATATTTTTATTCAATCTCACCTTAAAAGTCACAGGCTAAATGTAACTGCTATTTAACATCTAAAGCTGCTTAGGAAGAAGTGGCATATAGCCAAATGTAGTAGAAACAATTGAAAATGACAGGCAGAAGAAAAAAAATCACCACAAAAGGCACAATCATATGATTGTATATGTCATTTGATGTCTTCTAGAGGAATTAAGATTTTACTACAAAGGGAAGAAGGAAAGAGAAAGGGAAAATCATCATTGTTCACAAACAACATCCCCTAGAGAAAAAGATACTGTTTGTGAATCAAGGACAGGCAGGTCATGACCATGACTTTCAGCAGTGCAGAAGATGCTGTCAAATTATATCTGCCATAGCACATTCTCTCCACAGCTTATTCAGATCCCACTGATGTCAATAGGAGCTTTTTATTTTTTTTTTTTTCCTGCAGGGCCCTGTGTGATTTTCTTCGACTTCTACAAGGTCAAACAAGCTGCCAGTTTCCCTTCTGCACCCTAACTGATCACGCCATGTTGCATGTCACTCATCGGGATACCACATTGTTCAAGAACAGAATGACGTTCTTCTAACCACTCTAACTAAATGCCTTATCAGTGATATTTTAAATAGACTCTCTTATATACTGCTAATAATAAAAATTGGTAAGAGTGTAATAGTAGGATTAAAGAAAGTATAGAGTATCTCCCTAATACCCAAGGTCATTTCATCCTTTAATAGGAAACACATTCTAGTGACTTCTAGGTAAATGTAAAAAATCAGTAACTACTAGGAAACATCAATCTACTTGGACAGTTCTCACTCTGTTTATCTTTTGTTGGAACATATTGTAGTACCAAAAAGAGTATATTTTGAAAATAGAGGGTAGCACAAACATGAGACTAATGTGGCATAAAGGTCCTTAGACCTTTCCAATTCATATTTGCAGCCTTGCCATTATTTACATAAAGTGATACAAAATCTATAAGAAGAAAGCACAAGATTTTGTTCGATTTATTTTTTTCCTGTTCGCAAGTCCTGTGTTGTGAAGATTAAGACAGTAAGAAGCTGTATGACATGGAACCTTTTCTCATATGAGAAAAGATAAAAACTTGTGCCATTAAAGAGCATTAAGCAGGACTGGTCCTTGAAATTCACTGAGCTCACACAAGGTTACAACTCATTTGAGAAATCCTGGAGTCATCATAAGGTAGTAGAGCACAACTCACACAGTTTATGAATGACAAAATTGCCAAGGGGGTTTGTTATAACCTTGTACTCGTTCAGCAATCAAGCATCATTTTCAAATACACAGAAGGCTGAAATAATTCTGCATTTCAAGGTTGCTCCAGGCTGTCAGTTCATTCAGCAAAAAGATAAATTACAATTAAGGATTCAGAGGAGGCAAGTTTGGCGACTGGATTTTTGCATTGCCCCAGTTATTCACATCATTTTTAACAGCATTAGAGATATTAATTTTCTAAAGAGTGAGTATTACACAAAAATCTCACCACTGAGCACTTAGAAACCAATGAAATGTGCAAAATCATTCTACAGTGTTTTTAAAAGGTTATCAAAAGGCTTGATTGAATCATCTGAAATAGGTCAGAGATCAAAATTAATTTTGAATAGTGCATTTCTCCTATACTGTATATATATATATATATATGCATACATCGCAAACTAAATCATCTTTGCATGCAGAGCAGATTCAAAGCCTCTTTTGAGCCAAAACTAGTAAAATCATCAATGAAATCCATGCAAGTCAATGACTTTATTGACCTTTATTGACAACTGTTGCACATGGTTAAATTTGGACACAAGTTCCCTTTGTTTTTCTTCATATATATGAACTATTGACATGTTTAAAGCTAATCAGATCAGTGAATATTCAGAAGATCAAACATTTATTGAGGGTTGTAACAGATTAATCCCATAAGATTTTTCTGAGCAAATACTGATGTACAGTTTTCTGTGGATTTGTCAACATTGGTTATGATCAGAGCTGGCCTAAGGGTTTCTGCTAAATTTAGAAAATTGATACAAACATCTATCACTGTGGGCTAAGAACTCAAATGTACAGAGTAAAGATAACAAATTAAGGAAACTTGAATCTCTTTAATTCTCCAGTTATATCACTGCTTTTCAGATTTTTTGGGTCCAAATGACCCAAAAATATAAAAGTCAGATGAGAGGTTGTGGAGTCTCCTTCCCTGGAGATCTTCAAGACCCGTTTGGATGCTGCCCTGTGCCATGTGCTCTAGGT
>JAWLRI010000533.1:20140-47171 GCA_034781795.1 Crypturellus tataupa | reverse complement strand
GCCCACAACCGGGGTCACCTGGGGGACACCATTGGCCCCTATGGGGCCCCCCAAGATCCCCCTTTTATCCCCCAACACCTAAAGGCACAAGGACCAGAGTTCTGGCCTTTGTAGCTCAGGAAGTAAAATCCTAGGCAGAACCAGATTGGTGATTCATAAACAGAGGATTAAAATAAAGAGAGACATCACAGCTTCAAACATTTTTCATGTCAAAGCACAGAGGGAAACAAGTCACAGAGAATTCATTTAAGATCTCTGCTTTAGGGCTATCACCTCCAAACTTCACTGGGACAGTATCAATTAGGTCACTGACATTAACTCTCTGTATGATCAAAAGACTGCTTGTGTTGCACTCACATCTTTCCAGCTCACCCATCTTTCAACTTGTTTGTCTTTATTTGCATGCCATGTGTTTCTGGCAATGAGAGCTCCCAAGCGAAGAGAAGGATTCTCTTTTACTATATGTCTTCATAATAAAGAGTTCACTCTTTTTTTTTTTGGCCTATATTTTCATCAGCTTTTGAGTCACATGCAATTAAAGAAGGAAGGAATGAAGTCCTGAGCGCAGGACATGAAAAGCTCTGCAGAACAGTTTGAAATGTGTCTCTACTCTTCTTACTCACCTGAATTTGCATGTCAGCCCTCTTCCAACCAACAACTCAGGGACTCAATTAGTTAGACTGCTCATTGTGGATGCCATCACTGCAACAATGTGGGAAAAGAAGTGACTTTGTTTACTTCTGTATACTTCACATCCTGCACTAACTTTCTCTTACTTCCTTTCATTCATGAGCAGTCATACACTAGCCCAGGGTAAACACCAAAAGCTATACTTATTCTCTTAAAGCAAAGTTGTTGCAAGCTATTCTTCTAGCAGTGGTCACAAAGCAAACATTGGGAGAAAGATCCCCTACACCTTGAACAATGCATATTTAACTACCCTCTCATTCACACAAGTTAAGAGATATGACATTGTGCCTTATCATTAACCGCAGCTCACTGAGCTATAACTCAGAGGGAAATATTCTGGGAAAAATCACCTAAGTGTGTATGAAGAACTACAAGAGTAGAGAAACTGTAGCCTTATCTATGCATAGGTACTATGGGCTATTTTTATTCCTATATCTCAAGCTTATAGCTTAGACCATTTTTATTTCTCTCATCCTTTACAAAGTTTTTCTACTCCTAGTCAGGAAAGCAATCACTTTAAGTAGCAGGTCATATATTACTAGAAAATCCTTTAGAAACCCCACCATGCACTCTTTCACTAAGAACTTTACAAATGTTTCTCCTTTTCTCATTTTCATTTAAATGTATCAGGAACAAGACAAGACACATCTCTAAGAGTTTGTAATAGTTTTCTAAACAGCCTATTGCTAAGTGCTTTCTTGGATATTTAACAGACTAATCGCTTTAGAGAGCTCTTTCAGATTCCCACTTTCCTTTTCCTGTTAGATGATTCCTCCAGATGAGATGAGGAAGACTGTGTTGTTTTGATCTTTAAATTCCAGTCTCATTTTTTGCAGCCTCACAGTATAATTAACAATGATTATACATCTCTTCTTCACTTAGGGACATGGTTTAGCAGGTATGGTGTTGAGGGACTTACAGTTGGACTCAATGATCTTGAAGGTCTTTTCTGATCATAATGATTCTATGATTCTATGATGCTATTCTACTGCTAAGCATTCAATAAGGTGGTGCATCTTTCTTTGATATTCCTTCACCTTATGACGTGATTTTTTTCCACTGCCAATCAAACATATCTCAATTAAATGTAATTTCATAATATAGATTCCCAAAGTAAATTAATAAAATTTGTCATTTTTTTTAGAAAATACTTCAATCTAATTAGCTCTTTACCCATTTTATTAGTTTGCATTTACTCCCTATGCTATAGATTTGCAAAAGCGATTTACTAGTCTAGCCTACTCATCTGTGTATTTCTAATATACAGTGAAGATTAACAATGCAAGAAACATATTTCTAGCCTTAAATTTCTACATATTATGATAATTAATATCTAGATCTACTGATGTTCTCATATATGTCATTTTTAGCCACAAATATTACACCTGAAATGTGACGGTCTTGTCACAGAGCAGATTGACAGGATCTCACTGATGTGAGATTCCCAAAGAATATCAAAAGACTTTTAAACTTTAAAAACGCCATATTTTATCAGAATATGAACTAGAATAGTTAACTTCTTAAGCAGAAAATTTCTAAGTGACTATGAAAGACAGAATAGACATAAAAGGTGGCTACAAAGCTTCATTTTTCACCATCCTTGAAGGCAGGTCATTGCCCTCACTTTTGGCTTCAGTAACGTCAAAGACTTTCTGAGCGGTAGCTTGCTCTGCTGTGCACCCTCCAGCCGCTAGGATGTGGCTGGTCTTGGTACTGTGTCCTACCGTGTCTAACCATTCATTGCACTCCCTGGCTCTGCACTTGCCCCACAGGTTCTCTGCTCCCTTTCCTGACAGACGTCCTCTCAACTCCTTCATTCTTCTTAAATAAAATACAAAAATGAAAAACAACCCAGTCAAACCTGCAGGCCTCCAATGCATGGCTCAGAGTGAAGGTGCACTACATAGACTTAAAGTAAGCAGGCAGTTGCTGTAGCAGGGGCTCCCTGTGATGCTCGGTCTTTCTAAGGAGGACCTATACAAAGAGAGTACTCCCTGCACTGGATGTGGATCATGCCAATTCAGTTATGCTGTTTTCGCTTCCCATCAAGACATCAGCTGCCATGGCATGTGGGTGATTACACCATGTTTAGCACCTTTTGCTGTTGCATACACATGTAATAGTGTTCCCTAAGAGGCTGCACATTTCTTTTCTTGAGCTACATCTTCATCACTAGGCACCAGATCTGCTTACTTTTGTCATCGCCATCGGTGTATGGCTAAATGTCTTTTTGCATGTGTACAAAGTTACACCTCAGATAACACACAACTCTTTTCAAGTAAGTCATGCAGAGTCACTGGAACTTCATTTAGCTGCACAAAGCCAGAGGTTAAGCTGATGGATCAGAGGGGAGGTATTGGGATGAAAAGGTGCAGGTGTGGCGAAAGACAAGAGAAGAATCTTACTAGGAAGGAGTGAATTGATACATTTCTGGTATTATTTGAACATTTTTATCACCTGCATGACAGCTGAAATTCATAAACAGAAAGATGTTTTGCTTGTATGAGACACAAAAATATGGCAATTTAAAGCTGTCTTGGTTACATTACGTCAGGCTGTAGCTGTGCTGTACTCAGGACACCTCAGGTGGGCAGGTAAATCTCTCTGAGAAACTTAGATAGAAACTTGGATAGAAACTTTTACCAAAAAATCCTTTAGTATAGCAAAGCTGCTGCACCAGAGTGAAAGCTAATGGCCAAGTGACCTCTGCAGAAGCGTGGCATTCTTAGGGCATTTATTCTGAAGGGCTGAGGTGAAAAAGAAGAACTGTATGTGACAAAGTGAGAAACCCAGGGGAAGCTGCAGGCAGAGGGCTGGGGGTTGGGGACTGTGACAGAATAAGGGCACCTCTGCTGACCTGCCTGCAAAAGAGAAAAGTATTGCTTTACGTGTGATATGTAATCAGGCATCACTTTCTGTGAAAGAACAGACTTAATCTAGTGGCCATTTAAATGGTTATGAAGCTACACAGTTTGGCAGGGGGACAGTTACATACCAAATAGATGCAGCCCAGCACAAATATATTGCAGTATACATGATCTCAAGGCTTACCTTTTAGGGGTGAAAAGTAATCTTGATTTCTTACAGTGGACTCTTCCTCATGCTCTAAAAGGCCTCAACTTTTTCAGCATGCCATGGTCACTTCATTATATTTTATATGGATGGATGAATAGATAGAGCTATCTATTCTTTACATGACTCTAGGACAAACTGAAATATTAATCCTACGAATAAGCACATTTGTCCTCATTTAGTTTTAGTTGGTCTTCTATTCATTTATTAAAAAGAATTAGATAATCATCAGCAGTCATTAACTCATTTTAGTACTAAAAATCCAGTCTGTTTAACAAGGATTAAACCATAACAATTAATTTGATAATCTATGATCTTTCTTTTTCCTCCCTGGCATTATTAGTATCATTTCTGGAGATTATTTTCACCATTTTTGGAGTCAGCATTTTACTATAGAAAATTAATTTCTCCTGTTTGAAACAGATATAGTCTGACTATATCTGATAATACAGTAAGACTCAAGGCTGAAGATTCCTGTGTATAGTGCCCTTGGCATATTTTGTGATGAGAGGGCCGTGTAATCTGTCAAAGCATGACATACTGAATTGCAACTACCAATCACATGAACCTTAGGCATAGTCATCAATATTATCTCTGTAGCTCTGCAAGTGCCTGAACACCATTTTATTAATTAAAAACAAAACAAGAAGGAGATAGACAGGGAGGAAGATAAACCAGGCCTTCTGCACACATAGTTACTCAAGAAAAGATATCCAAGGCCCTTTCAAGCAGCCTTTTCTCTCGAACTGGCTATCTTGGTCAAGGCTGGATTTCTATAAGAAGACGGAGCATAGTCCAGTGTAGCAGCTCTCACTGACATATGAAAATATTCTATTGCTCCTCAAACTACCACCCAGTTCCAATGGACAGAGAACATGGACATAGGCAAAATTCCTATGATTCCAGTAAGAATAGAGCTTCAGGGCCTAATGCTTTTTTACCAGAGCAGTGCAAATCAGTGAGCACACACCTCTAGTGTGCTCTCAGTTGAGGATAGAAAGGATATATCAGTAGGTTATGAAGATGGAATTAGGAGTGGCCTCAAAGCCTAAAATCTGCAAACAAATATGAAAAAAAGTAGTATTTGCACCATGACATTTCAAAACAATAACAACAAAACAAAACAAAAAATCAGCAACAAGTCACACTGCTGAGAAAGCCAGTAACACCATTTAGCTTGCAGGAGAAGAAAAAAGAAGGCTGGTCACAACTCAGGAAATTTAAATTCTATTTACCCGATTGACTGTCCATGGATTTTTCAAGGTTCCAAAAGGAGTTTTATCCTCTTCCTAGTGATCTGGAAGTAACTGGAAGGAATGATACAGACATGGTTCGGCCTAGGGGATTTTTTTTTTCCTTCCCAATCGCAAAAAAAAAAAAAACAAAAAAAAAAAAAAAAAAAAAAAAAAAAAAAAAAGACTCTTCATAGAAAAGTCTCAAAATGTTAGCTTATCCTGCATAATATAGGAGGCATATCAAGACGTGGTAAATAATTAGTTCCCTACATGGTGGGATTAAACATAAGCCTGAGTTTCCTGCAGATAAGCCTTTAAAAACAGAATACTTAAATCACTCCAATTACCTGTTAAATTAGGTTAAAGGAAAATCCTACCTGATTAGTAAGTAAAATCAAAATGAAATGCTAATCCAAACAAAGCTTGGAATCACATAGATACGTATTGTGGGGCAGGTTCCTGGGTATGCAGCCATTCTCAAGAATTATTATTCATGGCCAATTGAAAGAAAAAAGAAACACTTTTTCCTAAATACATAAATAATTCATGAACTGATGTTTGAGTGGCAGTGTTCAAGAGAATGAACAGAATGAGCAAACCTGGGGAAGCAATTCCCGCAGCTTTTTCACCACTCCATACTACTACCTGACAGCTTTCATTAACTGCTAGACACCAAAAACCTATCACTCTTTAATTATTTGGAGGCAAAGCCCCATATATCCTCTACAGATACAACAACTATAAATGTTTTTTTGTTCAGGGGAAAGTGCTATTGAAATACTAAAGGATATCAGCATTTTTATCATCAGTGATGCTTAGAGACAGTCATGCATATGTATAGGTATGTATATTCTTATAGTGTCTCCAAGGCTAAATGAGAAGATATTTATAAGATTTTCAACTTCTGAAGAGAACTCTGTTGTTCATCCATCACTCTTCTGCCTGGGAAGCACTTCTGCTAACTCCTGTCTCGTTCAGACAGACCATAAACAAAACACAGGCATCAAAAATCCCAAACTTTGAGGAAGATTTAGATTGGATTCAGACCTATATGCTGAGTCTATTTGCTGAACTGATTTTGTTTGAAATTTTAGATATCTTGTAGTTTTCTACTTTGAATCCAAATACGAACTTTGCACCTGACCCTGCACTCTGTTTAATGAACTGATTTGAGAGGACAAACCTATATCACACTCTGAGGTACTAAACTGCTTGTAACTTAAGTGTTGCTCCACAGAAATCCCCTTAATTTTCACCAATGAAGTTTCAAAATTTCACCAGAAGCACGGAGTATTCCAAGGGATATGTTCCCACTCTATGGGACTGTGAAAAATTTGCTCAAACAGTTGTTCTGGATTCCTAACTGGATAAACTTCTCATTAATATTTCACAATGTTAATTTATATCTGAATAGCAAAACAAATGCAAATTATCAAATGCTGTCAAGAATTCTATTGCAGACACTTTTTCTCAATAAGTGTCATTTTGCAATAGCTTTTCATTGACTTTTAACCCCCAAATTGACTGGTTAATGTGTTTGTTAAATCATGCAACTTACTGACTTTTTTCCTTTCCAAAATCAGATGGTTTCTGCACTGTTCGCTTGTTCCTGCCTACACAAATAGCTCACAAAATTTTTGGAAGCTATAATATTTCTTAAAGAAATAAAAGGTCTATTTAAACTGTTAACTTTTATGTTTCATCAAGAGTTATACCAGACATCAAAGTTAAAAGTACTTTATGATATCCCTGGAGTTTCAGTGTGATAAATTAATTTTTATATAATTAAATTTAATATGACAAAATGAAGCTTGTCAATCCACATTGCCACAATGAATTTTGTTAATAGCGGTTCTGCAAATGCGGAAATATACTATACCATAAAAACAAAAACTAAAATTTTCTTATAGCTGTTGCAGTTTGATGTGGAGGGCAAATTTGGTAAGAGATGAATCCCTTTGCATTCCAGCCACTCCTCAAAGGTTAGAGGGACTGGGGGTGGTTGGACTCATCTCATGATAGGGATACCAAATACTATGTTAGCTATATGCCAAACTGTGGTAGTATCAGATTGACGAACAGTCTGTAGACCTTTAGCCTGATCACCTTCCTAGGAGCGAATCGAGTTCCCCTATAGTGTCATCAACTATAAGCTCGATTCTGGCAGTATCGGATTCACCAACAGTCTGCTGACCGTAGGTCCAATCGCCTTCAAAACAAGTGGTCAGGTTCACGAATAGCACAATTTATTCAAATGCAACATTTAGAAAACAGCTTTCAGATGTCAGTATAGGAAATTCTCTACTACAGTGTGGGATTCTTAGCTAGTGCCTAGTGTAAAAATGTGCAATCATCACTCACCCAGAGGATGGAAGAAGGCTCTCAGTCTTGAGGAGTCTCCTCAGGCAGTGTCCTGACCTGAGGGGAGGAAAGGGGTTCAGCCTGTTGACTGATCCAGAAGTTACAATAGAATCTTCCCTCTCTCCTTTTCCTTCTTCCTTAGTCCCTTTTCCTCCATTCTTACTGTCCCATTCTTCCTTCCTAGTTCTTACCACCCCCATTCTTCCTTCCTAGTTCTTACCACCCTGTTCTTCCTTCCTCCTATATCCCTCCTTTGTTCACCTTTTATATATATTTTTTTTAAATTTAGGTGGAGCTTGAGTGACTCTAGTCATATTTACTTTCATTATTCATTGATTTAAAAAAATATCCTGAGTTAAATCAGGAAGCGGGTAACTTCTGGGATGGGGTTGTGTATTGGCATTATAATAAGATTAGAAGGAGGAGAAGTTTGAGCAAAGTCTATTGAGAGGGACTAATCTGCCACCATTTTTGGCCCAGCACCAGACACACCATGTGGTTTATCAGCTGTGTGTGGTAGGACCAGGTTGCCACCACTGCAGGGAGTACAACAGAGTTTGGCGATGGTGTCTTCACTTCGCTCCACCCTCCATTCACTCATCCTCTGCACGGCAACATCGGATTGTGCCCTCTACCAGGAAGTCAACAAAGTTTGGCCATGGTGTCTCCATTCTCTTCAACTCTTCGTTTACTCTTATTAATGTGTGCTGGGGGACAGATTGTGTTGCCAAGGGAATCATGGAGAAGTAGACTGCACATATTCCAGCCATCCTGGAAGTGGTAACTGTCCCTCTCTGCAAGCCGCTGGAATGCCATATCTAAGTTCCCCTTTCTCAAGCAATTCTCTCACAAATGCTATAATGGTGGCAATAGCTCATGTTTTAGATCTCTTTGGGAAAGAGGCTAGTAAAATTGGACAGCTCATCCAATCCCAAAAGACACAGCATTTATGCTTTTTATTGATTTAAATTTTAAATACAATGAAATGAAAGAAGAGTACTAAAAATTAATATAATGAAAACAGGAGCCAACATTAATTATGACTAACTCTAAGAGACAAGATGGACTTCTTAGAAATGAGAGTGTTGAGTTACATCATTAAGAAAGAAAAAGGTATAAGTTGCTATATAAATCATAACAGAGGGGAGTAGATGGTATAAGAAAAGTGGTATTTTTTTTTTAAACGGGAGTGACATTATGAATTGGGATTTTGAAGCAAGTAACACTTTAAATCTGTAAGATAAGAATTTTTGCCCTATAAAAAAAAATATTTTCAGAGTCTCAATGCTCCCTACTAGTGCTGGTCAGTCCCACAAGAACTTCTGGTGAAATTCCACACTCCAGCAACCTAGAGCAGCTTTGTCATTTTTCTCATGCTGGCTGAGATTACACTGCCTGTCTTCAGCTTGAGATTGCCTACAGCTCTGAATCCCAAGTTATGATACTCCGTACTCCTCTGCAAATAAATGAGATGCTCAGAAAGGGGAACTCTTATGATACATTAAAGTCTGACTGGGCTTTGAGTTATAACACTTCTTGACGAGGCAAATACTCTGTTGACAACACGCTTACCTGTAAGGACATGAAAAAATGCAAGAAATGGGCTCAAAAATGAGAGAAAAAAAGGTATATGAACAGGTTTGGGCAATTTCATACTCTTCAGGTACAGCTGAGATGATAGATATATTCTATCATTTGCTCCAGGGATGTTTCTGAATTTATTGATCAGTAAATCTAATACAACCTGTCTTAATGGTCATGTGGCTTTTCAGTTTGAGACTGACTTACCTTCTAGCATTTTCCTTTCCCTGTCAGAGCCATGACAAAGATAAGAGCAACAGTATTTTCAGTTACACATAACAATATCAGTGACGCTTAGACTCCAGTATGCTCTTCCTTATATCCAAAGAAGTCCACAGAGCCAAAAGATACCTGCTGATTTTCCTATTAACTAGAAACACAGATTAAAACAAAGATGAATTTCTACACTTTGCAGGCTTTAATATTTACACAGTTTTCTTTGGCAAATAATCAGATCTCCAAATCTACGAAAAAGCAGTTATCTTGCACTGAATTCTTCATTAGCAATCATTTGCATCTGATTTGACTTTGAAATTGTCTGCCGAAGCACTTCAGAAGGATAAGACAGACACTTGCTTAACATTAAATCCTTATCCAGCTCTATAGGAAGGGCACAGAGTCCCTTCTACCCAAGAGATGAACCTCATCCTGTGAGTAATTCAGGCAGAAGGATTTTATTTCAAGTAAAATGGGGAAATAAATTCAACTAACTATGGAAAGCCTTATCTGCCATGTTTAGAATGGTCTATAAGAAAATAAATAAATAAATAAATAAATAAATTTCAAATGTATTGACAAAATGCACCCAGAACAACCTGAGCATGGGATTTATCTCAGGTGATATTTAAAGGTTACATGTTTAATTAAAGTTAATTGTCTAGTCCCTTTCTGTAGACAATGGAAGAGATATCCAGATGGTAATTTATCCTACCTGGGATGAAGGTCTACTGTTTTGGGTAGGAAGATACTGGAGAGTTTCCGTGTACCATATCTATAGCCTAAGAAATTAAGTAGACATTTAAATTATTAGATGGATACAGTGTGATGAATCATACTGTAAAGCAGTCACAGTGATACTGAACTTTGTATAACCTTGATTCAAAGAACTTAAAGGGCACTAAACAGGTGCACTAAACAGCAAAAATAATCAACCCTGAAGAAGATTTTTTTTTATTTGTATAGTGCTACTGTTTTCAGTAAGTAGTAAACTAAGAGAACACCTACTAAATAAATGCTAGAGCAGCATATAGAAAGTCAGTGGCAAAGTCAAGAATGACATCCTTCATTTCTGTGTTCCTCCTCCAGTGATCCAACCTGTAGAACATAGCTGTAGAGCAACTCCACTAGTTCTCACTTGTCCTTGTCCATTTTTTAAAATCAGAAAATAGTGGTAAAATCCTCTCCTATCTTCAAGCATATAGGTGAAACAGAAAGGAAAAATAATGTGCAACTTTTGACCAGTAGATAAAGGATTTTCATTTCAATTATTCTATGTGTGATAGAGAAGAATTCCCTGTAAAGGCATTTTAATTGAAATCTTGAAAAGTTCTATTTCCCATTAGAGAAAAAAGTGGCCTTTCCATTTAAGAATCTAAAAAGAACAGAATGTAATGCACAATACCAACTACAACCTGCTAATGAAGTAATTTGGATTTCCTTATTATTAAACTATCTAGCAGTGGTATAATACTGTGCTTTAAACAACTTAAAGAAAATCAATTAATTTGTCACTGGAACGTAATGTGGCTGCCCTGTCATTGCTGCTCTTGTTCCTGATAATAACTACTATTTTTTTGTAGGCTCATGTTATTTCCAGACGAGTTTTAATTAATTGCTGGAGTCTTTTTTGTAGCAAAGCTCTTCTTTCTTCATTTTTTTCCCTTTTAGAGAGTGACTTTCAAATAACACTTTATTTCAATTGCAAATGAGTTCCAACTTACTGGACCTTTAAAATATTCATAAATCTGAATGGTGGATCTGTCAGGTTTAACTTAAATCTATGCACTGAAGAGAGCTTTTCTACATGATTTCAGGGCACTGAAGGACTCTTGCTGTACTGGTACTTGGCAAGGTATATTCTTAGTTGGTGTTTTCTACAGCCCTACTCCTTTTCCTCTCTTTCTTTTTTGTTTTTGTGTTTAACCATAGATTCTAAACACTGGAGAATACCCCCCACATCCAAACTCCTAGCTGACAGTTAAATCAGTAGGATCATAATTTAGCAATGCTAAACCATGCTTTCTACTTCATGCATGTGTTTTGAGCTGATTATGTGTATACCTAATGCACTTTAAAAGCTACTGTTTATTCATTGCAGGCAAAAATACAAGTTTATGGTTCAAGTAGCCAAATTCCCATAGCTGAAGCTCCTGAAATATTTCATTGATGTCTTACTGTTAAGAGAGACCTTTGTGTCAGGAAACAATTATGAATGAAAAATATTACGCTAATACCCAGAAGCTTCTATGTGCTGCTGCTGTGCTGACCAAGAAAATAAAACCGCATTACATCAGAGACTATTTTTCTCTCTCTCATAGTAAATATACGTAAATATATATAAATATATTTGTGTGTGCGTGTGTGTGATGGATTCCAATCACATCTGACTAAAAACACATATCTTACCCAGCTACTATTATATCCATACCCTAAGCTACCCCAGTAGGTTCTCCCAGTGTATTAGGTTTCTTGAAGGAGTCATGGAAAAAGTAAGGTTTGAGGGGTTTTAAGTAGTTTCAAAGAAAGAATTATTTTATTATTCAATATTATTCAATACATCTCCATCCAGGTAAGACAATGGGAATATAAATAGCTTTCCCGATGAATAGGATTTAAAAGTTAGGTGAGTTATTGTGGCAAATGTTCCTGGGTGTGCTCTTAGTGATTTCAGACAATTAACTTAGACTACAGTGAAAACTAGACTAAAGACTATTAGTATAGTTAATAGATTGGCTATGGCTAATTGAAGTTTAATTATGCTGTCTTTCATTGCTACTGATATATTTGACTGGGAAACAAAGATGCAAAGAATTGTATCTTTAAGTGAGTCTAGCATAAGCCAACTGAATTCTAAAAGTCATGTGCTTAGAGGATTGTTTTACGTTTAAAAAAAGCATTGTATGAAGTACATCTCTGTCAGAGTCCTGACCTATTCAGGACTGATTTTAAGACCCCCAACAAACAGTACGGCCCTGCTAAGTCTCTCCTTTATTTTACATACCTGCTTCCCAGAACTATGCTTAGAAAATATTTACTTAACAGCTTAACCCCTCAAGGATACTCTGAAAATTAGAGTGAATATTGTATTCTAAAATCAGTACTTGATACTATCAGTCTCTACTCCAGAGCTTTTGGCATTCTTCTCTCCCCTGGGGCCAATGGGCAAAGAGCTGTAAAGTCATTCAGTGACTGGGCTTCAAAGCCATACCAAAGGAAGTGTGTTCAGTTGTTATCAGTGCTAGTTTACTTCCTTAGATGTTGTTTGTTTATAGATCTAAATTAGGAGATTTAATATACACTAACACTTATAATGAAATACAGAATTAATAACATCAAATTATATGTATACCTCTATAAAAAAATTCACTTTTTCCAAAATAACTTTGCTAAAAAATCATCTTATTATTACATGACATAGGCCAGCAGCAGGAATTATATTCCACCAGAACTGCTTTCCAGTATAATATAAGCTAAATTGATAAACGTACTACCTGTCAGTAGAGTTCTCAGATTCACTGGCTTAACTCGATTCCACTTGGGTAGGACTTTTTGTCAGGTTTCTTTCCTTTAATGCTGTTGAATAACTTAGTTTTGCTGGAGAGATGTTGGAGTATATGCCCAGTCAAGTACACTGGGTTCTATTGGACTGACTACAAAGCTGCATGATGGATGGATCACACCAAAATCTCTCCTTATCCAACAGAGTCAATCTGGAAGGCTTTACCTGAGGCAGGAGCTCATGCTGAGGTCCCTAAGTGGTTGTGTTCTAGAACATGAATGCATTATGATTTATATATATATTTATATGTTGGTTAACTCTAGCTAAGATTGCTTTCTATATTAACCTTCCTGAATGAAGATGAATGTCTCCATCATATGATATTTAACAGAAGTAATTTCTTGTGCATCTATCTTTGCAATTGCTGTCTTTTGATTTGCTTAAGAGGTTAAGAGTTATGAATCCAATTAATACTGTTTCCAGGCTCTTCCAAAATATCAGCAGACCAAACGCAATCTGTCATCTATCAATGTATTTCATGAAGGAGGGGGAGGAAAGGGCAAAATCTTTGAAATGTAGTTAAAATGCAAAGTGCTGGTTTGGAAAGCTAAGCTCACAAGTAGCAGAGCCGGGACAAGGTCAATTTTCATTTTCATTTTGGTTTCAGATTATTTGAATGGGGGAGGATATAACTTACTATGCTGTAGATCTGTAATTTTCTTCTTCATTTCTCCTCTTGTTCTTGATTTGTGTCTTGGTAAATTTGTCACACTTTCTTTTCGCAGAGGTGATGGTGTAGATCTGTAACTTTTCAAAATTATGTTAGCAATTTTTATCATGCTAGTATTCAGTCCAATATCGTATAATCAATAACAACAATTTTATGATCATTTTCTTAGGGATGTAAAAGGAGGAGAGGGAATTTTTGTTTCCTTTTTGTTTTGTTTCATCACAAAGTTTCATTTAGCACATTTGTTTTGGAAGAGCCTCTTTAATGTTATTTTAATACAACTTTTATATGCAACTCTGACAATCAAATAATAACACTACTGAACAAAACCTGCTTTTTATTATGACATCATTAATGGAACAAGAGAAGATGAGGAAAACATATTGCTAAAATTATCGCATTTTTTGTGCGTGCGCAGTAACATAAATGATTTTGAAAAATCCTTTTGTATTACTGCTCTTTAAATACCTGTCATCGATGGTAGAAACAATGAAAGGAATAGTCTTTTTTATGTATTACATAAAAAGAAACCCTGAAAATAGTGACCATGCTATGCCTTGTTTTGTTTTTAATGTGCAACAAATAACAAGAAAATTGCTGAAAAACTCTCTTATACACAAGTGCCATGCTTTACTGCACTTTTATTTGAAATGGTAGGAAGACTTAACCCCTTAAGAAGTTTAGTTATTCAAATCGAGGAAGAAAGTCAGTCTACAGGACTTCTTAACTTAAAACAAAATCTTGTTTTTGTTCTTACCATCTTGTTCCCCTCTTACAACCTCAAAGAACTGACAAAGTCAAGTTGGGAGGAACACTACACCATTTCCATCCACACCAAAGGATCTCAGACAAATCTCTCTCACATTAAGGACTGCAGGCAGGAGCAGAGACTTCAAACCACTCCTTCCTCCGAATTTCATCTCAGTGCACTGTTCACCCCACCGTTTCCACTATGAACAATTTACTTCCTGTCATTTCAATACCAAAGCTTTTCATCTATCGCTTTTCACCTTTTCAATGTTTCACAAAAATGAGCTATAGAGGTTGTAGTATTTACACTACTTGGATCTGCATATAAGGAAAAAAAAACAATTTATTTGCATCCAAATAGTTTTGTGCTGTATCAGACAACTTTTAACTTTCTAAAAGCTCTCAGACTGCTAGGAAGCTTTTCATATGCTCTTTCAAGTGCTCTTAGCACTATCTAATGCAAATATACTTTAAGTGATATATGTTGGAGATGATGTGTTTACATAAACTGGATATGACATATGCGCCTGTCAGAAAGATACCAGTACTGTAAATAGATGATTCATTCTCCTACATTCACATAAAAAATAGCTATTAAAAGTAGCCTTAAATACATCATTCCCACCAGAAAAGGCATTAAATTTAAAGAAACTCACCTCAAATATTTCTAATTGTCCCAATCCACTGTTCGGGGAGGTTTCAATATGATCCCAAGAGTGAGATTAAGACACGAGCGGGGTCAAATGCCATACAACCTTGTTAGCTTTATTCTCATAAGCATGATAGGACAGAGAGAAGAAGGAGAAGACGAAGAAAAAGGAGAAGAGAAAAAAGAAAGATAAGCAAGCAAGCAAGCAGGAGAGGTGCAACAAGATTATAGTTACCACCACCACCAGTCCAACTGGGTTCCATTGGCTCTGTCTCAGTGCAGGTCGCTCAGTGCCTCGGTGCAGCTGATGTTCCAGGGGCAGGGGGAAGAAGGCCGTGCACGCTAGTGCAGGTGATGTTCAAAGGCAGAAGGCTCTGACCACCGAGGGAGGAATACATAGTCCTTTTATGTCCCCCTTCTCAAAGAGTCAGCCCATTTTCTTGAAGTTTTCTGGTACGTGTTGTTTGTGTCATATATGCGGTGTGCTTTGATGTTCCTCTTCATGCCATTCGAATGTAAGCTGGGCACTGCTGAGATAAGATGCCAGGATTAAGAAGTGTAAATGGTGAGAGATAATGTCCTTGTTTGGGTCTTGAGCTGATCTTCCCAGAGAAAAGATACCAGGGCATTGTTCAGGTAAATTGTTTGTCAACAATATCAAGACAAAGGCAATCCATAACTGTCTCTTACAGTTATCTACTCATTAGTTGTTCATTTTTTGTTAAGATGCCCAAGACATGGAGGTTGGGTAGAGTGAAACAATTATTTTTTGACAAAAATCAAAATGTATAATCCCATTCCTCTTATGACAATGGTGATAGGATTAACTGGATGTATTGGGACCAAGACAACTTTTATGTTAGAGATTCCCATCTCTGGCATTAGTTTTGGCTGCAATAAGAATAAGAATGAGCAGGAATATTCATTCCTAAAGTATAGGTGCCATCTAAAAGGCTCAGAGGTCATGGTATTAACAGGAGGAGGAAGAGATGCAAGGATATTAACAATCTTTTCTAAAATATGTCTTTTTTTCTCAAATAATTCTTCCAGAATAATATTAAGTCTTCCCATAGCAAATTATTAACATTCAATTTTATGAAAGCTATAACTCAGAATAAGTCATAAGCTGAACACTTTGATTATCCTTCCTTTCCTCATTCCTGTCTGTGCTTTGAATAAAATGAAGACAATATCATATTCATCTCTAGTTTTGTTTTTGCAAAACTAAACCTAGATTGATAAGGGTTTTACAAAACAAACGCAGTTTTCTAGGTTGAGCTGTAGCAGTTTCATACTTTAAATAAAACGGTGTAGTGAAAATCTCCATAGTTCAGGTATTGACAAGCAACTGGATTGCAATGCAGTTGAAACAACCACTGTCTGATCTGAGACTTCTTTATGTTAGACTTTAATTAACATTTTGTACAGTGGAATATGCATGGTCTTACTGATGGAGCTTACTGATATTGTGTTACTGCCATTTCACAAAAGAGTGCCTCACCGTAATAGTCATATTCCACCCAGAAGGGTGATTTCTGTTCGAAGTAGCCTGTCACAATACACTAGTGAATGCTTCTCACAGGAAGGATCTTAGGGCCGTGGTTGAATTGGCAGAGAAGAAGGAGTTGGGAACGTTAGAGGTTGGTACCAGAGACAAATAACAAATTCAGGAAATTCTCTTTGACAAAATTCTGCCAAAACAAGTCAAACGCTGAATTAGGTCTTTTCATTAATTGGCTCAATTTATTTCAAGCATTCTTATAAACTGTCATCATTATTAAATTATAACAAATATTTACCATTAAACTTGTAGAAATTAGTGTAGAATGTTTAAATTTTAGAAACTGAACAAGTAGAAATTAGTCTCAAACTCAGGAATGTTGGCCACCAATATGCTAATAGGCTATTCTTGACCTTACCTGTACTAATACTCAAAATATGCGCATTTTCTCTGGAAAAAAAGCACCACTGTGCTTATAATGTCCTAAGCCTGATCACATCTTCATTTATTTCTGTACTAATTATAGACATTTTCAATGTTAAGCAAATTATTTGATTAAAAAGTAATTGTAAGTAGGAAAAGGAAAGGAATGAAAACAAATTGATGATAAAGAACATTTTCATTCATTCCAACCTCAGAAGCAATAGAGAAAGAATTAATATTGACATGTTCTGGCCCTCTCACTTTGCTGTATATTAACTCATTTCACCTTCATTAATGGAAGATAAAACACAAAGCTTTGTTTACATATCACCAAGCAATAATGCTGAAGTTCGTAAGAGAAAAGGCAGTACAACTGCAAATAACGCAAATTGAAGCTATAAGGAAATCCAAGAACTGAAGGCATGTCCTTTTTTGGAGTAATACACTTCTCCAGCTACTGAGAATATATATGTTAGTTTAAAACCAAAACATAGTTATTAAGCCTATGCTTTAATCGAAGTGAGATTCAAAATCCCATATCATTTATCAAAAAAAAAAGAAATCACTTGTATGAATCTGTGCATCTGTATGTACAGTTACATATGTCTTGGCATAACTAATATGTCTTGGCAAAAGTGATTGTATTATACCTGAATTCCAGCAAATCTCAATCTGCCATATAGCTCACATATTAAAAACCTGCAGATGCCAAATGAGAGAGCTAAGCCTGTATGTTAGAATATCATGCCAATGACTTCTTCATCCATCTGTGTCAGAGGAAACCTCTACTCACAGGCAAAACAGAACATACAACTCTCCTCGTTTGCTACTGTAGCCCACTCAATTTAATTGAATCACCTTCTAAATTAATATCCACAGTTGACTGAAGATTCCTGCTTGTTGCCTGTGACACTTAGTCATGTAAAGAATCCAAAACTCATCTATATTAGACAAAAAAAGCAGATGAAACATTTGTATGATCAAACTGAAGATTTGTACTTACTTTTTATGGTTGAAGTACATAATATAAATTTACTTACAATTTTTTCAGAAATGCAGGAAGAGAGAAAACATACCAAGTAAAGTTTAGCTATGTTATAACTTAATTCAGCATAGTCACTTTGGAACTATCCAAAAATACTTCATTCCATGCAGATCATAATTGCCTTCTATCTTTACATTTTGACTTCTATTATCATACACACCTTTTCCAAATTTCCACAAATCTCAACTAATACATTGCTTTGTCTACTTTGCTTTTCTGGCAAATGAGAGCACAGGAGCTGGAAGAAGACACGACGCTTTCAGTCACATGGAAATATGAAATGCCAAGGTCCTCCAACTGCTCTACAGTGGTGCCTTAAATGTCATGTGTGACCTCTTTAGAAAACTATGGGAGTACAGAAAAGCATGGGAGACTATCAACCTCATGGATTTTATGGGCAACACATGCTTTAAGTGTACTTATCATGCTATCAAGCAAGCAAGCAAGTACTATCATAAGCTTAAAAAAGAGTGTGCAAGACCATTTAGGCATGGATAATACCACTAGAAGTTAAAAGAAAGATATCCAGCAAGGCAGTAATATCAAGAAAGCAAAACCAGTGAAAAAGTGTAAACAGAAAAGACAACATGTCTCCTTCTGACCATTGACCTTTTTTTTATTTGACCCACGCACAGTACATCACAAAATAGCATGAATAGCAAAATGCCCGTCAATATAAGAAGTAGAATCTTCTCTGATGCAAGTAACTTTGCACTTCTACTTGAAAAAAAAAAATACATGCATTAATATCTCCGCACTGCTTTAGTTTAAGTTAAAAGGATGGTTTTCCACAATTTCAAAGAAAGAACTATATCCAAATATCTAATGCCTCATGTGGTTTTCATTAAAGCTGCCAGAAACTCACAGTGCAAAGAGGACTGAACTCCCAAATGCACAAGGCTATCCTTTTACTGACTGGATGCTACAGTTCATAAGACCAGTTTCAAAGCTCACAAAAGCCATTTCTGTTGATTCATTGAACTGTAAGTCTAATACATATGAAGATGTTGTCTACTCTGTTTGGGAGTTTTTTCTTTAATTTAAATCAAGCCAGTACCACTTCTGGTGATTTGGGGATCCTGCTTGGGGCCACACAGGCAGCTCCTGCCCCCTGCAGCAGCCAGGCCAAGGTGCTTGCAGAGATGGCTGGCTGTGCAAACAGTTGCTCTTCAGCCCTCCAGATGAAAGACATGAGCCAGATGGATGGGTCATAGATGCTATAGCCAGCCTGTGGGAGGCCAGCTGGACCCAACTACTGTAAAATTGTGGTAAGAACTCCTCTGTTTTCTCATGTTGTGCTAAGAAAGTCTAAGGGAAACAATTCCACTTTTCTGTAAATAAGCTTATCTGTAGTTTTAACTTCATTAACTTCATTAATCAATCACTGTTCTTCCAGTACACACCAGTACAGTGTTGCTCTTAGTGGCAAAAGGAGGAAACTGCTTAGAAGGAGAGGACATTTGGAGCCTATGCATGGTGTTTTCACCGCAGCCCAAGAGAAACGTGCTTGTTGTTCCCCAGGAGGACACTGAGATTAGTACCTGCAACAGCTACCTACTCATAAAAACAGAAAATAGGGAAGAGCTATAGTTATTGAAACAAAGCCAAAATGCAAAACTCAGTAATTAAAGTGTACAAAAAGGGTAATTGTGTGTGTGTGTGCGTGTGTGTGTGTGTGCGTGTGTGCAAGGATACAAGGATAATCCTGATTTTTTTTTTTTTTTTAATCAGCTGCCGTTATTCAGTTCTTTCTTCTGATATCAGCCTTAGTAGCAAAGTTCTGGGAGAAAAGTACATCCCTCACCTCACTGCATGATTCACCTTCATTGCAGAGCTATCTCTTAGCCCTCCCTGCAAAATTAGTTTTGGTACTCACATTTCATCTGTAACGCTGCACGGCAGCTCAGGCCTTGGAGCAACACGGAGTCAGGAGCACCACCATGTGGTTCCCTGGAGATAAGAAATAAAATGCGACTTCAACTGAAACTGCAGGTGTTTTGACATAGGAAAACCTGCTGGGGAAAGTTACTATAAAAAGGCACAGAAGCCTTTATTTCTTTTTTTATAAGGTTACTGAGGTATTTACCTGGTCCAGATTAATAATAATAATAATAACAATAATAATGCAGATTGCCCAATATACTACATACCAGCAACTGGCAGCCTACAGCGTCCCTTCAGATTTAAACTGTACAGCATGTGCAGGTGTAGGACTGGTGAGGGGAGCTGTTTTGTGTTTTGTGTTGTATGGGTTTGTGCATTTTTTTTTTCAAATTGCTTTATAATATGGCAGTGAAGGTTAGTTACTATAGTTACATTTCCTAAATCATTTCCTGCTATACTGCCAGGCTGGGATACAGAGGCACCTATGATTCAGTAATGTTTGTCATGTTGTGGCAGCCAAGACATGGCAGCTCGTCTTCTGAAGGCAACTGTTTGTCCCATGACATGCTGAATAAGGTACCAATGTCAGATAAGCCTTTGTGTAAACAGAAAGATCTAGCATACAGCATAGTTTTCTCATTCTCAGTAACAAGCCCATCTTTTCAAGATGGATGATTCTTAATCTGGATTAAGGAGAGGAAAAAAAAAAAAGGCAAAGATGAGCCAAAACCTCTCTGCCAGAGAGCACAGCAGTGGTATGATCTATAATATGCTATGAGGCTACAAAACAGCTGCTTTCCAAAAAATACAGTTAGGAAGAACTTGAAGGCACAGGAAATGAATTACTAATAGTAAGCTTATTTCGCTATATGCATCATAACTCTAGCAACTTTCCCTTCCACTTCTGCTACTTCCCCCCTCCTTCCTTCTCTATGCCTGTTTCTGAAAAGGATACATTTTTTTCCTAACCTGTTTTTACTGTCACTTGTAACTGTCACTTTGTTTATTCACTTGTTTGTTTGTTTTTGGTTTTTTATTTTACAAAGTGGCACAATTTAGACAATATCTGCAGGATGCAGAAGGAGAGATCATGGCAATTGGTCTTTTCGATAATAAGTTTCTCTCATTTTGCAGTATCAAACATGAAAAGGATGCTTGGGCAGTACTGAACTCCTGCCAGCTTCCATCAAATCTTGCTAAGTTTCAAAACAAGGACTTTTGTGCTTCCTCCCACTCCTCCTTTCTGTATCTCAGAAACATCTGCAATCTGCCTCACTCTTGTTATCCAAACCTCCTTCGAGCACTGTCATTGCTGCTGCCAGCATAACATGAAAATGGTTAAGCTTCTGCTGTGCTGAGGACACTGCCTATCGTGTTAACTAATAACACCACTTTATTTCTGGCATTCCCCATCTGCCTATTCTGTCTGGTGTAGCTTATTCCTCAAATATAAACTCTGTCTTTATTGCTTGGTTTGCACAACTTCTCCAGACAATAATAGGACACTGCAGCAGTACAAATATTTCAGTGGGTCAAAGTCTAGTAGATTCAGCCTGTTTGGACAATAAAGGAGAGTTACAATTAAACTGCTAGCTGCTTTAGCTACAAGGATGTAGGCAGAAAAACAGCAAAAGCAACTAATTCTAAAGATGTTGAGCTAGAAGAAATTCTAAATCTGCAGAAGAAGGTGCAGTGATGAAATTACAGTGATGAAATATTGTTTCCTGATTTTTTTTCTGACCACAAGTCAAACAGCATAACTAAAGCTGGTATTTCTAAGAACTGTAAAAGTGCCATACTTCCATAACCTAGGACTGTCCTACTCAAATGCTGAATTCCACCACTCATTCAGACTACCAGTGTTTTTACTGAGACTTTGCCTGGTTCCCAGGTATATGACACATTCCTGTGCAACTCTGTGTTCTTACACTCTCCCAAATTCCTGGGATGATGAATGTGTGAGGCTGAGGAAGGCAGGCTCCACCACTGCAAAACAGTATGTCACAACCATTTGCAGCATTAAGACGCCAGCTTGGGTCATTTTGCAGAGAATGAGTGCAACAAATTATTATATTTGGAAAGAAAAAAAAGGAAGGAAAAGGCCTATATTTTAAATTGTAAGATAAGATGAGAGGTTGAATGGATACTCCTGTATCACAGCAATTGGGTGAGCATGTGTGTGTGTGTGTGCTCGCACACATGAGCATTGTGTGTGTACAAGTCTTACCCCATCATAGTACCTACATGAAACAAATTGGTTATTCTAAATCCGAGATGTTGTGGATTTTGATAAAAAATCCCTACTCTAATCTACCACTATCACAAGGTGCAAACTATCAAGGGTCTGATCTCATTTACAATAGTCTATGTCAAGAATGACTCTGGACTAAAGTCAGAACATAAAACATGAATCGCAGGCTTTCTGCAGAGAAGGACTGCTTAATTGCTGCACTTAACAACAGTTAAACTTTGACAGCGGTTTTCATATTTTGCTTGAACAACATCATTTTAGTTCTTGGTCACTTTCTCCTAAGGACTTGAAAAATACTCCCTAAAAACACTGGGATTCCGTCCTGGAACAGCCCCAGACCTAGGCCCATGTTCTTGCTGCCGCAGTTTGTTTCTGCTCAGCTTTGCTCATATCAACATCCCAATGGCTAGAGACATATCTGAATTCTTTGCACTGTCACTGCTTTCTAGTTGTGGCCAGAAATCACAGAGGAACCATGTTTCTCAAGAGATTCCTATGTTTTATACTGCTATTCCCATATATATATATTTTATATTTTGAAACCTTTTTTGCTTCTGGAAACAAGAGGTTTGCAGCAATGACAATTGTCCAGAATAATATCAATTTACACCATTTTTCTGACAACTTTAGAAATGTTTGGCTCAGGTGTTTAATGCTAGGCACAACAGAAAACCACCTGGTTAGACACACATGGCAAATGTTTCCCATACAGCTGGCAGTATGTTTCCTGAATGGATTTTAGGAAATATTGTCACTAAATGCAATAGGGCTCACCAGGTCCCTGAAGCTTGTCTCTATCTGCAGAATATTTAACTATTGTTCAATCACTGTTTCTAAATTTTTGAAGAGGCGGAGAGATAAAGACTGAACTTCAACATAAAATATATTTTATCCATTTTAGCACCTTAAGTAAAAGATTGCTTTGGTGGGCATGTGACAGAGAGGGGCAGTATTTTTCTCCCACATGAAAAGTCTTTTCCACTTCAGCTTCTTCCCCAAAGGTTAAATCCTGGCAATACAAACAATTAAAAAGAAAATACAAACATATGGGCTTTTCTAATTGCTGCCCTGCTGTAGCTTATTAAAATAATAATACACTTTATTTATGTAACACCTGTCCACAAAAGCATCCCAGACATCCCAGATACAGAGCAGATGATAAAAATAACTTTGCACAAGAGTAAAACAGAAATCATTAAACATGACTCAAAATAATAAATGCAATCCGTGTGCCTCAAAAGCAGCATTATCATTAGAATAATCCTATGGAACTAAGTTTCTAAAAGAGTTGTTTTCACATGCCATTTTGAGTCCAAGGAGGAAATATAGTCCAATGCACCAAAGCCACAAGAATAAAGATACAGACAGTTTTGATATAGCTCTTGCAAACGGTGTTAAAGCTATATGTTTTTAAGCTCTCAGGGGAAAAGGTTCTGTGATTGTTATTTACATTACCTTAGTGCCTCGGAGGTAGAAGCAGCTGGGACAAGAACTCCATTAAACTAAACATTGTTTAGATTTAACACTTGGCTCAATGCACAGCACAAGCCCTGTCCTGGGATATGATTTGTGTCAGCCACCCAGTGCAAGCCTTTCCCCTGAGCAGTGGCAGCTCTTGTCATCAGATCCAGATGTCTTTACTTTCAGTCAGTCAGATGGAGCCATCACAGAGGGCAAAAATTGTGCATGCCACAACTATAAGCTGCATAAAAATGGGAGGGGAAGGAAAGGAAAAGAGAGAGTGAGGGACAGGAGATTGCTTCCGTCAGTTTAGTCTGCAAGGCAGTGCCCAAAGGCAGAAAGACAACTGAGATTTTCCACATCCAAGGTTAAATCCCTGTTCCTTAGACTCAACAAGAGTCACAAAAGAGGCTAATATGAGAGCATACCTGTGAATCAAATTATGAGATTAGACTAAAAAGGAAAAGATGAGGTGGTGTCTAATTTTGCTTACAGCTAAATCAGCAAATTCAGCAGCAGATGAGCAGAATCTCATCTTCCTTTGCCATGTATACATACATACAGAAATCTACATTTACACACACAGGCACATAACCCCTATAACATTATCACCCTATACCAGACATCTTACAGAAAATGAGTTCCCTCACTTTTCTTCCCCAGCCCCTCTGGCCTTTCTTCTTGCAGATTCCTCACAGTTCTGAGTGACCTAGTTTTTGACAGCACAAGTAAATAAGTCTGTGACATATTTCCCCTGCCCCTGCTGCAAAACAAGTAAGAGAAAATGTTGCTGCCTCTTATTGGGGGCACTATAGGCCACATTTCACCAAGAGATCTTTAAAAGACAAAACTGAGCAAAAAATGAAGCATGTGGAGGCTATCAGTAGAGCAAGCTCTGCTGAGGACTGCTCAATAGGTCTTTGAAGCTCCAGTCTGCTCTGATTATGGATGGTCCAAAGTATCTAAGCTGCCAGAATAACCACCTGGTGTGCTAGTGTCCAGTGACCCACAGTACCAGATGCTACTGAAATCTGGAAATACTAACAAGAGATTTTCTGGCCATCTATGATAAGAAAGTCACTATTGAGCGACAAGAGGAATCTGGGATCCATCTGTAGTGGGACTGACCTTCTCTGTATAAATCAATGCTGTTTATATAACAACATCCATGAACCTAGATGTATCACAATATACTGCTATTTCACCAGTTTTGTGGCATTCCAATCATTTCCCCTGACTCAAATAAGATAAAAATGGACAAAATGATCAAGACTATGTATTATACTTCTGCTTGATTTTTCAAAACCACAGCTCTTCAGGAATAATGCTAACAGTTTTCTAGTAAACCAATCACTAGGGACAATTCCCTATTCTTTAAATGTCACAGCAAATATAATGCATGAGGCAGTCCACAATCTCAGCAAAGTTTGAGAGATGGAGAAAGAGCTCAAAAAAATGAAATAAATGTCGTTTTCCTCACATTTCACCTATGTAGGGTGTTGTGTATCTCTCACTACACTCAACTCTTCTTATAGGACATTTGCCGAGGCATGAAGCATGGGTAACTTACCCAGGGATACAGTCTCCCAGGAAATCACTAGTGAGGACAATATGGACAGCTGCACAATATGGAGCAGCTGCATTAGGCACATGCCTTTGTAATTAGGACTGAATTTGATTTCTTAAATTAGGTCTTGCCAAATTCTTTCTTTCCTTTTTAAATTGAACCAACATCACAGAAACAAGGATTGTTCAAAGATAAAGTAAGGCCAAGGCACAAACTTTGGCTGCTTTACTGTCAGTATTGACCTATTGGTGAACCCAGGTCAGAAAGATCATTTCCCCACATCTCCTGGAGTGGGCTAGAAAACATAGCACAGGATAATCACAGAGACCTAAACGTGGGTTATTGTCCTTCTAACATTATCAACACCTTGTGGCAGAGGGGAGAGATTCTGGTTCCCATCACATTTATTTTGGAAACAAGATGTTATAGAAGTGACAACTTTTTCATCAATTCCTCCAAAGATTTGTTTCCACCATTTGAAGATGCTGGTGTATATCTCTGCCTGATAGTGACGAGAGAAAGATTTGTGCAGTGTTTTCTCCAAGTTTAAGTGTGCTATTGCATATAAGTCATTTGTTTTCCCAAGTCCCATTGTTCATGTTTCAGAACCTATTCAGTCTAAAGGATTATGTGTGTCCATGGTTAACAATATGATGTTTACTTCACACTTTTCAACCACCCACACCTACCTACAAGATTACATGCTGTGGCAGCTATGCATAGAAGCCTCATTCCCATGAGGCGAATATTATTCTGCTTACTCTTAGACAAACAATAGAGAATCAAGGAATTAATCTGACTTGATTTAGTCTGTATGATTTGCAGATTTAATGTACAGCTAAAAAAAACTCACAAAGAATAGCAATACTGTACAGTGTGGGAGAAAAAGAAAAGGAATAAAAATTAAACAGCAAATCAGTAATTGCAGTTCTCAGCTGGGCTATGTTCAAATCCACAGATGCCAACCATTTTGTAGCAGTAAGAAATTACTTACAAATTTACAAAATTACAAAACCCCTGCTGTAGGGAGTGGGGACACAACTCATTTTCCTAAGCCATTTCCATAGACAGCATCTTGATCTGGGTTTGCCCCAGGAGCATTCTCGGGGCAGAGTTCCCCAAGCTGACCCAAATCAGGAAGAGTGTTGTCAGCAGGTTAAAGAAGGTGATTCTGCCCCTCTACTCACCTCTGGTGAGGCTGCACCTGGGGTGCTGTGTGCAGTTCTGGATTCCTCTGTACAAGAGGGACAGGGAATTCCTAGAGAGGGTCCAGGGTTGAGCAACAAAATGGTAAAGGGGCTGGAGCATCTGTTGTATGAAGAAAGACTAAGTGAGACGGGCTTGTTTAGCCTGGAGAAGACTGGGAGGAGATCTCATCAACGTATACAAATACCTGACAGGAGAATGTAGAGAGGATGGGGCCAAACTTTTCTTGGTGGTGGCCAATGACAGAACAAGCGGTAATTGGTATAAATTGAAACACAGGAAGTTCCATCCCCATATGAGGAAGAACTTCTTTCCTGCGAGGGGGACAGAGCCCTGGAACAGGCTGCCCAGAGAGGCTGTGGAGTCTCCTTTTCTGGAGATCTTCAAAACCCATCTGGATGCCACCCTGTGCAAAGTGCTCTAGCTGTTCATACTTGAGCAGAGGGGTTGGACTTCATGGTCTCTAGAGGTCCCTTCCAACCTCAACCATTCTGAGATTCTGAGGAAGGAAGCACTCAGCTCTGAAGCAAAGAATATTGATTCCCATGCCTAGGGGCAACTGAAAGACACAGGAATGAACCTCACTAGGGTCAGAAAGTGTTTCCTGTTCCCTATGCTCTGAAAACTGTTTCATGCATGTGGCCCAGTTCAAAGCAGGCAGGAATTTAGAGCTAATCCTCCCCCCTAAAAAAAGATACTTAAAAATGTATCAGATCAAAGCTACCGGCAAGTGCTCAGGACTAGTGCTCAGGACTAGTCAACATGGATTCAGAAAAGGGAAATCATGCTTGACCAACCTGAGAGCCTTCTATGATGGGATAACCAACTGCATAGATGAGGGGAGAGCGGTGGATGTCATCTATCTTGACTTCACCAAGGCTTTTGACACCGTCCCTCACAACATCCT
>JAWLRI010000533.1:0-20040 GCA_034781795.1 Crypturellus tataupa | reverse complement strand
TTGGACTAGATGACCTCTAGAGGTCCCTTCCAACCTTAGGCATTCTATGATTCTATGATTCTATGATTCTATGACTACCTTGCAACTTTCATCTCAGTCTCTTTTATTCCAATGCAATATGGACATGAAAATAATTCAGTCACCCAGGAAGAAGTTTCTCCCCACAGAAGAGAGGTTATGCTCTGAACAGTAACAGTTCTTACTTGCAGCTTTCCAGAATGAGGAGTGAGCTGTAGTCCAGATGACCTAAGGAAGGCAGAGAAAACACACTGAGTGCCTTCTCTTTACAGTCATTGGGCAATATAATATACTGTAAAAAGAGACCAAAGAACCCTGGAAAGAGCCCAGAACAGCCTATGACAGTTAATTGTTAGAAGCAGATTACTAACAATTCTAATCAATTTCTAATTGATTTCTGCACATAGTTTATTATTAGTAATTACAGACTTACTATTGCTTTTCCCCAGGGAAGAATTCAAGGGAGAAAAGACTTGCCTGGAACATATCTGCAATACAGTGGTCTCAGGGCTAAGGCCAGTGCAAACACTTTGTGTGGGGATAGGATGATGACCAGGTCTAGAAAGAAACAAATGCAGAGGTCAAAACAATCTAAAGCCAATTTATGCTTTACTTCTTCTATCATCAAAGCTACAGGACTGAGATTGTGATTTATTCCACTTGTTTTACAACTCATGATTCAAAGAGGCACACTGGGCCATGTGCTTCTGCTGGCAACACATTCTCCTTTAAATTCATCCTTTGATGCATGCAAGCACAGGCTGACACTTGAGGTACATTGGGTTGCAGATCATCCCTGTTATTGCTCTGCTAGAGGGAAAGGTCCTCACAACCCTCCTGGTCCTGATGCATTTCTGTCTTCCTCCTCACTCTCTGAGAGTCTCATTTCAGTGTGTGCCATATCCCTGAGGTAACTTGCAAAATAAAATCATAAATAATGCAGACAATATGCTAGTATGTCTTTCTTTCTCTCAGACACTCTGGGGAAAAAAAAAATAAAAAGCAAACATGAATGCCATTTCACCTAACCAAAACAGTACAAGGTGCTCAGAACACATGAGGATATCTAGCCCACTGCATGTACAGATAATTCTGCAACTGAGCTGCCAGCTAGTTCCTAATCTACCTTCTACAGACGAATAACTCAGTGACCAACCCTGCTGCTTCAGCTTCTCAAAAGAGGGAAATCACTCTCTTGAATGGCTTCCAGCACTGCTTAAAAGTTTGAACAGGGCAGAGAGTATGCAAAAAACCACCATTCCCCAGCTCTAGGGAACACAGAAGAGAATATAAAAATGGTAGAAAACATTCTATATATCCCATTTCAAAGATTCAGATTTTATATTTTATCTGAACTTACTTCATTGCATTACTTCTTTACCTCCACTTTAAAACTACAAATGAAAGATCTCCTCCTCTGGAACAGACAGCAATGAGCAACATATAAAGAAGAGTTATATTTTATTTTCTCATCACAGATTGAAAGAAGTTACTACAAAATCCTCTCACTGGTAGAGAGGATTCTTGGTATTAGCACAAATACAATATGGCATTCATTTTTTTAATCTTCAGGTTTATCTGTAAATACAAGCACATAGTGTAGGTGTATATCTTCACATATTTACAGCTTGGTGCTAATAAAAGTAGTCTAGAGAGAGTTACAATAATAAAAAACATGCCTTCCAAAGGTGGAAAATGACACAGAAGAGTCATAATGAGTTTTCACACTGCAGAGTCTTTCCTCAATTACTCAGGAGATAAGGATGACTTGAGGATTCTGTCATTCAATTGCAAATTAAAGCATCACTTCACACAGAGCAGGATCAGGTACTGAAATCACTTGTCAGGAGTTTGACACTTATAAGAGCTTCAGTGCCTGGAACTCATCATATCTTTTCCTGCTGACTTGTGCACCTGTGTGAAGCTTCTCTGTGCATTCAGACATTAGGGTCTCAGTAGAGCTGTTAGTCCAGCCAGAAATATTCTTAATAAAATGGAATGAGGAGGAGAATGATAACAGGGAACATAGCTCTATGCTGATTTCCTAGCTTGGGATCGATAATTTTGCATTCAACCAAAATGATGTAAAGCACTATGATCCATTATGACTATCAGCTGTGCATACTAAGCAAGTATATACATGCGCAGAGCACTTTTAACTTCAAAGATGCCAGTTAAAGAAAGTGGAGAAAGTGTCCTCAGGACATACAAAGCAATCTGATTATTGCCACTTCTTCCCTGGCTTAATTCCCTAAGGGCTAGAGCAATTTCCTTGAACTAAGACTATTACTTTTAAATCTCTTTTTCCTGATGGGTTATTTTTCCAACATTCAAGCCCGGTCATGTGGCTACACACTGTTCAGAAGATTGGGATGCATTCCTCCACCTTGCCAGTTGCTTTCACAACTTTTCTATAGAAAGATTTAAAATTGATTGAAACAGAGACCAGAAACAAGTTGTTCTCCCACTACTGAGTGGCATCCCAAGGACCATTTCACCGAAGTACCTGTATTATGTATATGTTTATATCTGAAATGTAATTATTTTCATGTGGACTGTAATGAGTTCAACAAGCAGGAGTTAGGGGAATCCCAACCATGAAATGCCTTGTTATTTGAAGTTTAGGACACTCTGAAAAAGACCTGAAAGAGTCTTCAAGGTCTCTCAGCAGCTACGGGCTGGATGCTTCGTCTTCTATATTCCAAGCAACTTGTCTAACCACTAGGTTCTTGGAAGAACTGAAAAAATGATGTGCCTATTTCTCATGAATTTCTTTTGTTTGAGGGATAATCTGGCAGATCTAGGTCTCCTAGAAAAATTAAGAGGGGGAATTCATAGCTAACTCATGACCTTCCGTGACAGCCTTGAATTATTTTCTCTCATAAGTGTGAGAAAATAGGGAGGATCTTTTTGTTTGTTTTCCTGAAGATTTATGTCTATTCACCAAGTGGGCAGGCTCCCTTGAAAGTGTAGCTTTTACTTTAAATGGTTTCTTAAATCAAGACCAAAATTACTTTCTAGTACTACATCTAAAGAAACTATGCAATTTAGCCTTGCATGATAGTATAAACAAGAACAGAGAAATTGTTGCCAACTGTATCAGGACTACCTGATACTCTAAAAACAAATACAGTAACATCTTTTCAATGTCAGCATTAAAAGGAAACTTTTAAGATCAGCTGTAAAGAACCTGGCAGGAAAAAAAAAAAAAAAAAAGTGTATCGCTAAAAATAGTACATACTGCATACTATGGAATACTTAAGGAAACAGTAAATAGAACCAAAGCAGAGCTCAGAAGGTTCCACTTTGAATTCCAAAAATCCTAGGGAGTTGCCAACTGCAATTACAAAAGGTATGTAACTGAGAAACACAGGGCTTCCGTTCTACACAACAACAACAACAACAAAGTGAATTCTCTATCCACCTGCTTAGGCACTGACAGGTGGTTTGAAGCAAATTCCACATGTAGTTTAGAAAGACACTCCCTCAGTAGCTTGGTAAATCACAAGACACAACATAATTGCAAAAAGCATAAAGTGCTCTATCCTTTTAACTCGTTAATCTCTACTGATTATCCACAAATCCCATGCAAGAGAAGCAATCTTCTTCTCCACCTCCTAATCCTTAACACACACAGCTGGCACAATCCAGCTGCTCCAAAGACTCTGGCTCAGACAAGGGAAGGTTTGCAAGACTAAAGCCATGAGTCCCCTCCATCAGCATCTTCCCTACCTCCTATTACCATATCAGATTACTTCTGAACACTCAGCAGGAGAGCCACCACTATGTGATGAACAGATCAGGGTTTGCTCGCATAAGAGGTGCATCAAGATACTCCTTCCCATCATCTGTGCATTCACAAGGCATTTGCAAAAGTAAATTCTTACTACTGTTGTTGAGGAGGCAGAGAAGAAAAAAAGAGGCGGCACTAAGGTATCTTGCTGCTTTTTCCCCTGCCTGTGAACCAGATTTTCTACACGGAATATAATTTATAAGAAAGGTAATATAAGACAAAAATTACTTTTTGAAACTCTGAAGATAGTCTATAAAAATTTGGATTGCATAATTGATCATGCAAATTTCAAGAAAAAAAGATTTTTATAATTAAAAAAAAAGTATATTTTAAAATATTTTTAGAGCTCAGAGGGTTGTGATAAATGAGATCGAGTCTAGCTGGTGGCCTGTGGCCAGTGGTGTCCCCTAAGGGTTAGTGCTGGACCCAGTGCTCTTAAACTTGTTCATCAATGACTTGGATGAGGGGACATCCTCAGCAAGTCAGCAGATGATACTAAACTGGGTGGAGTGACCAACACACCAGAGGGATGTTGCTGCCCATTCAGAGGAACCTAGACGGGTTGGGGAGCTGGGAAGAGAGGAACCTCATAAGGTTCAACAAAGACAAGGGCAAGGTCCTGCACCTGGGGAGGAATAACGCCAGGCACCAGTATGGATTAGGGCTTGACCTGTTGGAAAGCAGATCCACAGAGAGGGATTTGGGAGTCCCGGTTCACAAGTTAACCATGAGTCAGCAGCGTGCCCTCATGGCCAAGAAAGCCAATGGGATCTTGGCCAACAGGTCGAGGGAGGGGATCCCGCCCCTCTACTCAGCTCTGATGAGGCTGCACCTGGAGTATTGTGTGCAGGTCTGGGCTCCCCTGTACGAGAGATGTGGAGCTTCTAGAGAAGGTCCAGTATAGAGCCACAAAGATGATTAAGGGTCTGGAGCATCTATCATATGAGGAAAGACTAAGTGAGCTGGGCCTGTCTAGCCTGGAGAAGAGAAGATTGAAAGGGAAGCTGGTGAATATGTATAAACACTTGAGGAAGGAATGTAAAAAGAATGAGGCCAAACTCTTCTTGGTGGTGACCAGTGACAAGACAAGGGTAAGGGATACAAGTTGAAACACAGGAAGTTTCACTTGCATATGAGAAGGAACTTCTTTCCTGTGAGGAGGGCAGAGCCCTGGAATGGGCTGCCCGGAGAGGTGGTGGAGTCTCCTTCTCTGGAGATCTTCAAAACCTGCCTGGATGTCACCCCGGGCCACATGTTCAAGGCGTCCATGTTTGAGCAGGCGGTTGGTCTAGATGATCTCTAGAGGCCCCTTCCAACTTCAACCATTTGGCATTCTGGGATTCTGTAAATTAATATGTTTTCACCCTTGCAAGAAGCTCTAATTTAGCACCAATTAGTATACAGCATGCTTCATGTGTCACTTCTCTACATCTAAACGGTCTTCTACAGTACTAAGTTTCTTGATCAGATGACTGACAACATTTTACCTCTTTTTTCTTACCAACGAAAAATACCCACTTTTGATATGATGCTGATATGCAGCACAAATAAACAATATATGTCTAAATCTGCAGCTTGCATATGAATGACTTCTTAAAGGTCACAAATATAGTAAAAAGATTTGTAAAGACCGAACTGTTTAATACTATTTTGGTCAGCTTTGGATTTTTGTTTAGTTTCGTAACATAATACCTTATATTAATATTACCCTAAATCCATAAAATACATAAGGCCCTCAAACATTAAAAAAGCACCCTTTGGGAGACAGATCAGTCATGGAAATACAAATGAATATCATAAAAGGCTTCTTCAAGTTTTCCTGTTTATTAACTGTATTTTCTATAATCATGAAACAAACAAGTCATGTTTGCTGGAGTATTTATGAGGAAGGAAGACCTGCAGAGACACATATAATGTCAAGTGCATACATCTCAAGAAGACAGAGCTGTATATGCCATGGTGCCTTGCCATCCCTGTGAACAGTGCAGTATGAAGCTGGTTGTATTAAAACAATTAGTCCCATTCAAACATTTCCACTGGTTTGTATGGGACTAATTATTTTAATGCAATCATCTTAGATGATCAGATTTTCTGTCTTTTTTTGCCACACAGAAGCTCACAAACATGATAGCTCACAGGCATTTTTACTGTCCTCAGCAGCAATACAATTGTGGTAGGTAACACATGCTTAGCCCCATTCACTTTTCCAAATGTGCAACTTTAACTCACTAGATGAAATATCCCTACTGGTATTTCAAAAACATGAATAGATTTGAAGCTTGCATGTCTCTTTAATTATTAGTGAAATTAAATTACTTTGATTCCCTGTGTCTAGCAATTGTCATTTTGAATGGTTGTGCATACAGATTCATCTGAAAATCTTGAATAGTTCCAAGCAAGAGAGTCATATAGAATTTGAATATCTTTTGTTTGAGGTTGACTGCTGGCTAGCTGACAGCGGCCTGTGCTAACATCTACCACCTAAGATAAAACAAGGCCTAAATCTGAAATTTATTGCTATTATTAAACAAATAACCTGTAACTGATCACTAATAAAACAGATCCCTTGAAAGATAATGTGCTGTTTGCAGGCAAAAGGGAATGTTTTATTTAGTTTCAAGCTGTGTTTGATCTGATCACATATAAATAATAATAATTACATATATAAATGTGTACACACATATATATATCAGTGAAAATGTATTAAGCCTTTCTCCTATCTTGGTACATCAGTGATATCCTTGATTTTTTTTTTATGAAAAAGTCATATCACAGTTGTATGTCATTGACTTTTTACTGGACTATGCTGCAAAAGAACTGTGTAATTTTTTTAAAATTCATAGACTATCCATTGTATTTTGACTTTTAGAATTAGATTACCTCTTTAGTACTAGACTTATCAAAAAACAAATATCTCATATTAGTATATGGAAATATTTCATGTGAATTTGTGAAAAATCTCGATATGAAAATAGTCACTATCCAAGTAATTGTAACAGCGTTGTAATAGTAATGCTGATCACATTGAAAACTTAATATACTCATTTTGATTCTCTCATTTGCACTTTTGCTTCTTTTCTCCTTCATATCCATTCTTCTAGTGAGAAAAAACAAAAATGGGAAGTATTACAATTATTATTTTTAAAGGAAATATGGACAAAATGAACATTTTCTTCCATTTGGGTTGGGACACTTTGTTGTACTTCTTATTAAAAAAGTCTAACAAATTGGATATTTCCTTTAATACCATTATATTAGTTAATAGACCCATCCTGTAGACAACTGTGGCAAAAATGCAGGCATTGTCTACTTTTGTATTTATTTGTTTGTTGTCATTGAATACCTAATCTTTATACACATTGTTTGTGTTCTCGTGAAAGCTTTGAAAAGACATAATTTTAGATACTCACGCATATTTCATTGCAAAATAAACCACCACTAGCAAATTATAATAAATGAATACCTATTTATCAAAGCCCAGTTAAGATCATAGATTTCCCATCATTACACTAATATCTTTCTAATATCATTTTAAAACAACAACATCATTATTTTCGGTATAGACATCTGACAGCTGAAAATCCCACTGCTGTGAACAATTTCCTATAATCTTGTTCAAAATCCAAGAATGGTGTTTTCTTTGGAAACTGAAATCATCCAGCCTTAATTAATCATGGAGTAAGCAGCAAGCCTACTTGCTCCATTTCACAGTTGTTAAGTAATCACTTCTCTTGTATGGTGCCTTGTGTGGTATTTAAGGCAAAAGAGTTACTATTTTCTTGGAAGTAGATCAAATTTTTGCATTTTTTTAATGGGGAAGCTAAACTTATATGAATGATAGAGCTCTCTGTTTTACTTATGGCAGTTTATGCAGTATTCTGAGACCCGCAGTATTTCTTCTAAGGAAACTTAGGCACTGAACTCCCCAAGCCCCTTTTAAAATATTCAGCTTAACATCTTCCATTACTTAATTGTCTGGCTTATTCCAGTTAATTGGACTCGCCTGCTTATTAGAATTGGAAAATGAGTAAACACAGCTCTCAGCATGGATATGCAAAAATGGATGTTTTGCCTTAGAGCAGCATGACAAAACTTCCCTCAAGGTAGGAGCTACCTTCAACCCTCATTAAGAGCAGCAGGAGCTAGGACTGCATGACAGTCAGAGTACGCACCCTCACATTTTCTCAACTAGAGCCAGTGCCAGGCTATGTGGGCAGTAGCCAGATTGCCACTTATTTTTTTTTATTTATTACAATTTCACAGTATCCTATAGGAATGCCAATAAACACACAGATAGAAAATTCAGGCTTTGCTTCAGACACCACTGGTGCACATCCAAACACAAGAAATTAAACTGTGAGCCCTTTTCTGGAGACACATATAATTATCTCTAAACAAGACCTGACATCTTCAGAAGAGCTTAACTGTACAGGAGTATCAAGGACTGAGATACTTTTAAAAGTATTCTCAGAAGTTGGATTTTTTTTTAATTTTTGTTTTTGGTTTTCCCCTGCCCAAAAGCTTAAAATGCTAGGAGCCTTTGTATGATTTACTTTTATGTATAATGTACATTTAAACAAAATAAAACACCTTATTCATTAACTTAGATAATGCCTATAATCTGTAGGCCAAAAAAATCTTGCATCCGAAGACAGTCAGGAATAAAATATTTTTGGTAATCCATGTTTTACTCATAAGAATATGAATGTTTCTAATTAAAAGAAGTGTAACTGATGCAGAGAACAGTTTGACTTGCTCATCAAGACCCAGTTCCTCAAAGCCTGCCAAAGCCTCTCCACAGATGTCACTCGCCCACGTACTGGAGTCAAGAACAGTGTCAAAACCAGGGAAACGTTTTCTTAGGCTAACAGGGTAGATATGCTAACCCCTTCCCATGGAGACAACTCCCTGTTCCATCTGGAGTTAAAATGAATCATATTTTGAATGTTTGCCTGCTTTCTCAGCTGTTCTGCTGGGTTAAATATTTTGCTACCTGTATGAATTCCACATGAATGCTGTTTCCAGCCAGCACTCTTGGGAGTTGTGGGAAAAACACATGGGAAAACAGGATGTCTAGAAAGATTGCTAGAATGACAAAATCCATCATTCAAGCAAATAAACAGGCAGCCTAAGATTTCAGTAACCAAACGCTGCAATAGACATTTAAGTCAAACATAGTTACTATGTTTAATATGAAGAGTATGAACTTAAAGGGAATTTCAATGATTAACAGCATTTTCTTTGTTTTATTATATCATGCACTGTGGGCAGTTAACAGCAGAAGGCTTGAATTAATTACACATAGAGAATTTTTGAGATATTGAACAGCAGAATGTGAACAGTTCTCTAAATCACGTAAAATTAATGACATTCCAGTCAGTGTGTGACTTGCACACTCTGAAAATGGTTTTCTTTACCATAGGGTGAATTTCAACTCCTAGAATTAAACTGGTTACAGTGAAAGGGGTTCAGAACAAGCTAAAGCTTGGTGACCTGTATGTGGTGTACATGCCTTTTGCTGAAACTGCTGTTCTTTTTTTTTCTCAGAGTATCTGGATGTCTGAAACATTAATTCATAAACTAAAAGACAGTCTTTTTAAAAAAATAGCTTTAAGACATTAACCACAGAAGAGGTTGAGGTTGAGGTCTAGTCTCAATTAAATCAGCTAAGTCTGAAAATTATAAAATCTCCTTGTCATTGATGAAGCAGAACAGCCTCCACCATAACAAAATTTGTAAGCAGATTACTGCAAATGAATTTATAGAGCTTCAAATTAAATGATTAATTCTCTTAAAAGATATGATGAGTATATATACATATATATATACACTGGTTGTTGCATATCTAACCAGGGATGATTCGCAATTAATGACCTAAATCAATTTCAGAGCCAAAATACGTTATACTGTAACTGCTGTAAATAGCACAGCCTAGAGAAGGTCAAGAATCTTTCCGAATTCACAGCTCTTCTAGAAAAGGTCTCACAAATTTCTATTTTAAGTAATTATTACATGTACTACACATGTCCGATTTCAAAGTTATCTGAGCAGTCTACTAAAAACAAAGGCAGAAGACTATTTCATGCCAGTGTCACTATAAAAAAAAAAAAAAAAAAAAAAAAAGAAAGGGCTATGAATCAACCACAGCTTTGAGGGTACTCTCGCTATTTTTTTTTACTCAATCTCTCACTTATCTTTAGCAGGAAGAAAAAGAATCTCCCTTTACACTGCACTTCAAATCTTTATCAATGATATTCCCATTAGACTGTGAAAAAGTTGAGAAGCATGAAGAGAAAGAAAGGTTAATGACCTTCCCATCTGAAACCTAATGGCAGACCACAAAATGAGCACTCCGGCTAGAGGACAATAATCACATGTGCACATGCACTGAGGAGATTTGAGGAAAGCAAGGAAGGGTAAGATGTGCCCGAAGAAGGAAACTCACGCTTTCCTGTTTATTTTTACATTCTCCTTTTCTCTGAGATATCTACCACCTCCTCTTGGGTTACATAGCATTCTCCTGTACTTTTATCCTCTCACAGACTGATTCTGATCTAAAGACATCTCAAAAATAAGCATCACTTCAGACTCCAAGAGGGTGATTTTCGAATAGATCCTGAAGTACCAAGATATACTGGACTAGAATTAGAGAATGACCCATATTCTGCAGCTGCTAATTGTTTTGTGCATAAGCAGCAGATAAATGATGAGATTATATTCAAATGATAATATTCATAATGCATTTTATCTTGAAGAAGAAATACAATGCACGTACTGGAGTATGTCAAAATGGTCTCTCTGAACTCTATGCAAGAATACAATTTAAAATTCAGCTTCTTTTTCAGGACACGCACAGGAAACGTTGCGTGTGCTGAGTGCCAGAAACTCAGAAACGCATTTTTGTGCTCCTAGCACATACGAAAGAAGCAGCAGCTTCTGAAGTTAATGAGTTATCCTACAGATCTCATCTTCTTCACAGACCAAACATACAGAAATGATTGTGCAACTCCCTGTTCCTCAGTGATTCCCAACTTACCATAAACATCAGCAACCACCATGATAAGTGGTGAAAGGTAATGACATTAGTGGACAGATTAAAATCACTTAGGGGTGTTGTTTTCTTCTCATACGTGTTTTCATTCCCTTTCATGACTGATATCTCTTCAGCAATACCCTAACCCTCATGACTTTTATAAAAACATCACAATAAAAATAAGAGACATTTTTCAAAGCGATAGTACCTTGCCAGTTTTACCGCTGTCCTCCTCTTTTCACATGGAGTGTCAAGACTCTTATCTGCTTACCTCCTCCTATAAAGTAACTCAGCTATTTTGTCTAAGAGCTAAAAAAAATACTTCTATAAGCAGGAAGACTACTGCAGTTAATATGTGCTTGAATCTGAAACTTTTTTCAGAAATGTGACAGAAAGATTTGTTGATTTTCTGTGACACTTGTCATAACATTTAGGTTATTTTCTGTAAAGTAAGTTAAAGTGCATATGTAATACAGAAATAATACCCCTCAGGGAATTACAGACTTTGGGGCAATATTTAAAGCTTATTATTAAGAAAAACATGGTTCTGATAAGTATTTTCTCAGAGGGAGGTGAGCTATTCCTGTGATTCCATGCCTTCACACTGATAATTCTCGGTACTTCTGCATGACTGACCACCCAAGAGCTACGCTCTTCTGAGAAAGTATTGAGTGCCGACAGGTCTCAGCGGGATAACAGAATCACAAAAATGGCTGAGGAGATCATCTAACTCACCCTACTCCTCACACAAGCAGGATCATGTTGCACAGGAATGTGACCAGGCAGGTGAGAATATCTCCAGAGAAGGAGACTTCCAAATATCCCTCGTCTCAGGGCTTGGTCACCATTGGTCACCTTCACAGTCAACAAATTTATCCTCAAACTTTGTGTGCTTCAGTTTCTGATTGTTACCTCTTGACCTATCCCCATTTGGACCCTCTAAACCTCTGTCAGGCCCTTCAGATACTTACGCATGTTCATAAGACCTGCACTCACAAAATCCCTAAACCATGCCGCTTTGCACCGCCGGTTTCCCTGGGCAGATGCGGAAGGCCAGGGCCAGCACCAACGGGCTCACAACAGGTGTCTTTCACGGACGAGCGGGAGGAGGCAGCTGGGTCTGGAGTCATGGCAGAGCTGCACGAAGAGCGAGGCGGGTCGACAGTGGAGCCTGCAGGGCTGCGGGGTTCTGCACATGTGCCAGAAGAGCAACAGCTGGACAAACCCACCTCTATCTGTAGGATCTAGGTCCGGCCGAGCCTGCAGAGTCTATTAGCTGGGACTCCCATGCACAATGACAACCAGGTGTCCCTGCTCACTCCACAGCCAGGACGCTGATGCTGAAGGAGAAGCAGCCAGCACCTCGCAGGGTGCCCCTCTCTCCCATGTGGTGGCCTCAGGAGCCAAGGAGGAAGACTGGCCCTCGGCCGGAGGCTTCCAGCAAGAAGGGACTAGCTCACCTCTGCCCACTTCAGTCTCCCCAGAAGCAAAGCCAGCAGCTTTGCCCTCAACCGGAGGCCCTCAATACCAGGTGAGCAAGGAGCAGGTGGCCAGTGCCGCCTGCCAAGGGGAGCAGACAAAGGAGGCCCAGCTGGGCTCCGCGTTGTGGGCAGATGCCAGGCACCAGGAGTGGCATCAGAAGTGGCACCTCCTCCAAGCCCTGCCTTGTGATCACACCTTGCAAAGTGAGGAGGGAAGGCACCAGCTACAGCAGCAGCCATCTCTCCCCTTCCAGCCCCCTCCCGCTGGCGCCACTTGACCCCCAGCCCTTTACAGCCTCCAGGCCTGCCCTGCTCTCACAGCCCTATCGCAAGCATCAGCCCATCGGCCTACCAGCTGCAGGAGCCGTCGTCCCTTGACACATGTGGCCATCAGCAGTCACCCCACACCATTTCCCCCACGCGCCCCATGGCACGAGCACTCTGAGCTTGGTGAGCTGAGGGCACTCACCTGGGGCTCGTTTGCTCTCCCCCTACAGTTTCTTTCTGAGTCCAAAGCAGAGGCAACATCATCCTCCTGCAGAGACACGCCAGAGGGTGACACAGGTACGGATGGGAGTTGAGAGCCCTGCTGTGGGTAGAAGCCCTGGACTGGCCCAGCAAGGGGCACTTTGCTCAGCAACACAAAGTCATGACCAGGGCTCAGGAGAGCCCTTGGTGGGGACGGGCAGCAGGAGCCTTCCCGGTGCTCACACAGCCCCTAACCCGTGCCCCGCTGCTCTTTCAGCCATCACCACCGTCCCAGAGCAACTGGTTCCCAGGCAGCCGCCTTCGTTCCTCGCGAGGGTGCTGCGGACCCTGTGCACAACTTTCACCTGCAGCTGCCTCATGGGGCAGCAGGAACGACCGGGCCAGGACACACATGCCAGGCAGCTCCACTAAGACCACAGCTGAGCACACGGAGGGACAGCAACAGAGAGGCGTTAGACTGCACCAGAGGAGCTCAGCTCAATCCAGAGCATGTGCTCCTGCCTCATCACAAGGCACATAAATCACAGAGCACTTGAGTTTGGAAGGAACCTTGAGAGATCACCTAGTCCAGACCCCCTGCTCCAGGAGAGACACCTAGAGCATGTAGCACAGGGTTGCATCCATGCAGCTGTTGAAGATCTCAAAAAAATCTCTCTGGGAAGCCTGTTCCAGTGCTCTGGCACCCTCACAGTAAAGATGTTAGCCCTCAGATGGAAATGAGACCTCCTGTGTTTCAATTTGTAGCCATTACCCCTCGTCCTGTTGCCGGTCACTACCAAGAAGAGTTTGGCCCCATCCTCTTTACATTCTCCCCTCCTCTTCTCTCTCCTCAGGTATTTGTACTTGTTCATTTGTACTTCTCTTCTCCAGGCTAGACAAGCCCACCTCGCTTAGTCTTTCCTCATATGATAGATGCTCTGGACCCTGGGCACTGGACCCTCTCTAGAAGCTCCACGTCCCTCTTGTACAGGGGACCCCAGACCTGCACCCAATACTCCAGGTGCAGCCTCACCAAAGCTGAGTAGAGGGGCAGAGGGGACCTGCTGGCAACGCTCCTCCAAATGCAGGCCAGGATCCCATTGGCCTTCTTGGCCACTGCTGATTCGTGGTTAACTTCTTGCCAGCCAGAACTCCCAAATCCCTCTTTATGGAGCTGTCTTTCTAGCAGGTCAAGCCCTAATCTGTACTGGTGCCCGGCGTTACTCCTCCCCAGGTGCAGGACCCTGCCCTTGTCTTGGTTGAACCTCATGAAGTACCTCTCTTCCCATCCTTGAGCATTCCCAAATTCCTCTCAGTGGCCACACAGCCCTCAGCTGTATCAGCCAGTTCTGCCAGTTTTGTACCATAAACAATCTTCCTCTGTTCCTTCATCCAGGTCACTGAAGAAAAAGGTGAACAGGATGGGACCCAATACCAACACTGATAGCTACAAGACTACAAGGCCATTGATCCCAACACCCTGAGCTCTATCGTTTAGGCTTTTTTTAATCCACCTCACTGTCTGCTCATCATTGTTGTTCTGCACTAGTCTCATCCAAGTGTATCCAGAAGAGACTTCATAGAAGAAGGAATGTTTCAAGCTACTGCTTTGTTTATTTAAATAAAGAGAGAACATTGTCAGCTTTTTGTAATTAATTAGGAAAAATATTTTAAACATTTCTGAGTAACTGGAATTTGCAGTATAAGGCTTTAGCAATTATTTCATTAATTTGTTTTTCCGTCCTCTGCTCTAGTCAAAACCGGCACATTTTTACAGTCTTAAATGCTAATGCTTATTATCCTAATCCTTAATGAAATTGCAAAGTAAAAGACTGCAAATTTTCAATCTATTTTTCCGAGAAAGAGAAGAATCCACAGATAATTTAAAGTTTCTTTTTCATGATAAGGTACTCATTTAAAAGTCAGTATTGATTTTAGATGCAATGCATTTTTAATACTTCAAAAATTCAATATGGAGAAAAAGAATGCAATGCAAATGAATAACACAGGAAACACTATTCCTGCCAGATTTGTATATAAATTGAGCCTGGAGGGAATAGGATCAGGAAGGAGAATATCAAATCAATGGCAAATATTGTAGCATTTATTTTTCAAAGTTCACTGGAAATCTTTTACTTTGAAAATCTTATCAAAATCGTCATTTTGGAGGCACAAGGCAATTCATTCTGAGAGAATCTGTTTAGGATTTTTCTTCATTTCTTGACACACAGATCTACCAAGCAAATCTATCCCTTTATAGTTCAGTTTTCTGGGTGTGCTTATTTTGTATCTTTGAAATGTGTCCAAGTCCAAAGTCTTGGCTCAGCCAATGTTTTAAACCATCACTAGTGTATCCAAATTAGAATACTAACTAAACCGAGAGACTTATAGCCAAATGGCTTGCTTGAGGTAGCCAACATTTCCCATCACATCCTGTCCAGCAGCAACTTGGACTATGTGCAAACTACTTTGTGGTTCCAGAGTGCAAGTTCACTCTCACACAGTTGTATTGGCTGATCATACTTGTGTTCCTCTACCCACTTTAGGATACACGCCTGCCAGAGGCAGGCGATGCTTCCAAGGAGGCCTGACTGTCCTCTCACCAGATCTTTCATGTATAGTCAGAAGAATCTATAGGTTGGGCAACAGAGAGAGATTGAAAATTGTCTGAAAGGATTACTTAGGATTAACACTCTAGTTTAAAAGCAGAATTAAAAATGATAAACCTAATTTGTGCGTGTTTGTGTGCACACATCTTCACATTGGCAGCTTCACAGTGAATTTCTGGTTAATGTTGATGCCATATCCTGAGGGTCAGAAATCCACCTTAAAACTTCCTATATGAACATTCAAACAAGGAAATATAACTCCTTCATGTACAAATCCTACTGAACCTTGACTGTGAAATAATTACACCAATCCATTAAGTTCCTTCAAAAATTCAAACCTCACATCTTCATTTTTTTCTCTCTTGACTAAGTATTTGCTTAGAGGGTTTACATTGATGATTTACAATGGTGGGCTCTCAGTTACACTCTATAAATCAGGAGCAAGTTTACTGAAACAAAAAGTCATACTGGGGCATTCTGTAAAACAGAATGCATGGTTACATGCCAAGTGTGTGCACTGGTTTTTAGATATAAACTTTTCTAATGCCCATCAAATAGTTCTAGGGTACTTTGAAAAACTGAAATGAGAGGTAGGAGACAAGCAGCCAAAAATATGTTAAAATGATTCAGTAGAGTCAGCAAAAAGAAAAATATTAAAAAAAAACTTCAAACACAGTCCAAACAATGAAAAAGCAATATGCAAGGACCAACTGGAAACATACTAAATGACTAATTTACAATACTAGGCACCTACTGCAAAATGAAGATCACTTTTGTTTGCACAAATGTTTGGAGAACGACCTTTTCTCCTGACAAAGTTCTGATTCACATGTAATAAGGCTATTTATGCAAGTCAGGTGTACACATTATTTGGAATCCACGGTGGGCACTTGCCCATTTGCCAGAGCACTTGCCAGAGATTAGTCTGGCTTACACCAACAGTAAATTTACTGACACATAGATTAGATAACCAACGACAGAGCACAACTAAGAAAGAGCAAGTAATAATGCTAGTCAAATAACCCATAATTAACTGTATAATCAAATTTGATCACAATTTTTTCACTGCTTAGACACACAGAAATAAGAAACCAGTATAAGGGGAAATAGGTTGAATTTCCTATTTTTTTTCTTTTTTTTTTCTTTTAGTAGAATTGCACTTGATTAAACTCCATGAAACCAGAAACTCTCTCTGCTCTTGTTCAGTCAGGATGTTCTTACCCATGTGATGCAGGGCGGAGAGCAATTGTTTAAGACCACTGGTGCAGAGATGCTTTAAGGATCTTCACCACAGTATGTTTGTGTGCTTGAATTCAATTGTTTGGCTTTACTAAATAACAATTATAGTTTTATAGGAATGGAAGAAAAAAAGCAGATAAGGAAATGGTGCTTCAGCAATACAGATGAAGAACACAAATCAGGTATCAAAACATTGATACCTGGTAAGATTGAAAAACATCCTCAAACCTTCAAAATTTCCATGAAAGGCTCACAGTGATGACCCAGAACAGGCAAGAGACTCATACCCTTTACGAAAAATAGGTCACGAGGGACATGTTAGATCATTTTAAATGTGTTGGAAGACTATACTTAGGCATTTTGATAGCTTATTTTAGGCAGAAGAATTTCACATATTAAAATATGCTGTGCATAGCCTATGCACCCTGCAGAAGAAGCAGTGAATACAGAGCCGCAAGACAAAAATTGCAGTTTCTGCTCCCTGCCCCACTACAGCTTCTCTTTGAATGCGCTAGCAAGAATAAGAACATGGCATCTAGCAGACATGCCATGTTGTGTAGGTGAATATATCTCCTTTCACAAAAGGAACTGTGATCCAAGACCTAAGCAGCTCATGGATCTTAGAACACTTCCAAATACCCATTACTAGCAGTGTCAACCAGCTCCATCACAGCTCACCTCCACAAGAAGACCATGCAGAGTATGTGGCTGCTCTTTTATCCCCACACACTGATTTCTATGGGAAGGAGGCTCAGGAGTCCACAAAGTCAAAGAACCTTAGCATGTTGCAGAAGGTTAGGGCTAACTAGGGAATGAACACCATGGGAAATACAGTTGTGCCCACCTAAAGGGGGTTCAGTCGAAATGTAGCTAAAATCAATGAGAATTAGATCTTGGAGTCATTCTACAGGCTGATGGGCTTGGATACCTCCCAAAAGCTAGATTTCACTTGACACTGGCTGCTTCTGCTCACTACCTGAAAAAGTTACTGCATGGCATCCTGTTTGTTCCACGATTATCCATTTTGCAATAAAAAATATTACCTTTTTTTCCAACTTCCTCTATTTCGATTCTAGCAGATCTGCCTTACCATACCTGCCATCTAAAATATCAGCCATTTCAGGTAACCAGTGAGCCACCTCAACAGCACAGAGATTTTACAAGACCTATTAATGTGGTCAATCAGTACAGAGTTAAAGTCAGTGACTAGAAGGAATCTTGCAGATTTTCATCCTCTGGTAACAGTACTGGGAACTAGGACTCTCAGTTTTGTCTCTGGCCACTTGGGTGACATTCTTTTCTCTGTGTTTAACTTTGGGAAAAACAATTCTGATATTCTTCATAAAATATATGAAGGCTATCAGCCCTGGCTTTCTCGGTTCCTAATAAAACCTACATTTATGACATTCTCACTGAAATCCAAACGTCAAAAAAAACACTTGGCTCATATCTTCCAACTTCCTGAGTACAGGCACTGAGAAAGCTTGAGAAAGATACAAAGAACACTTCCTATTGCAAATAGAAGAGTGGAGGTAGATGGTCTAACAAAGCAAGGGTAGCATACGTTTCAGGGCACTTTGAACCTGTTTACTTGGAGATAGGAGGCTGCTTTAATAAGATTGTTATATTTTACAGCTTTCACTATACTGCACTGCAAATTTCCTTTATGTTTTTAAGCCACATATATGCAATTCAAATGAAAGATGCTGTTGCCCTGACATCTCCAATATAATTGCTTCACAAAAGATGAGAATGGATTGTCATCAGGCAAAATCAGAATTTCACATTATGTTGATTAGTTGAGCTATTAAGATAATGTATCTATTAACATCCACATGAAGAAAGAGATGAAGTTGAACTGAATAGTTTCAGCTTTGCTGATTTTTTTTTGCATATACCTATCACTATCTTACTAAAATAAGTTCTTTTTTTTTTTTTAAAACATACCTCCCAATTTATGCTTGGTGATGGGAGAAGGGGAGGTCAACCAGAATTTAAGTAAATTTATAACCCAATTATAATGTTCTTTTATAGTTTTATGTTTGTTTCTTTGTAATTTAGATCTCTAATTGGATGTGAACTTACAGAAATGCCATCTGTGAAACAATAACATATTTTAACTAGGGATATGGGCTCTTTTCTGTTTTAGAACTCTGCAAATGGTATTACAGAATCATAGAATCACTATAGTTGGAAAAGACCTTCAAGATCATCGAGTCCAACTGTAAACCTTTCAACACCATGCCTACTAAACCATGTCCCTACATGTCTCATTTACACATTTCTTGAACACTGCCAAGGATAGTGACTCCAACACTACCCAGAGCAGCCTGTTCCAATGCTTGACTCTGTGTATTCTTCCTGTTGTCTAATCTGAACTTTCCTGGTGCACCTTGAGGCCATTTCGTCTTGCGCTATCAGGAGTTTTTCTGGAGATCAGCCCTTGTTTGACTAGAGTCTCCTTTCAGGTAGCTGTATAGAGCAATAAAGTCTCTCTCCTGCCTCCTATTCTCCACACGAAATAACCTCAGCTCTCTCAGTCACTCCTCAAAGGTCTGTGCTCTAGCCCCTTCACCAGCTTCACTGCCCTTCTTTGGACATGCTCCAACATCGCCATGCTTTGCAGTGAGGAGACCAAAACTGAACACAGTATTCAAGATGTGGCCTCACCAGCATCCAGCACAGGGGAACGATCACTTCCCTAGTCCTGCTGGCTTCACTGTTCCTGATACAAGCCAGGAGGCCACTAGCCTTCTTGGCCACCTGGGCACGTTGCTGGCTCATGTTCAGCCCACTGTTGTCCAATGGCCCTGGATCCTTTTCTGACGTACAGCTCTCCAGCCACTCTGCCCAAGGACTTTAGCACTATATGGGGCTCGCCTCATCTACTATTTCTTTCTATAGATGTATAAAACATTTCAGACTGGTAAAATTATAGAGGCACTTAAAGATTACTTAATTATCTACTATTCCATAAAACCGATAAATAAATAATAATTCAAAGAAAAATATTTTTGTCATGAATACTAACATAACAGTTTAATTTTGCAGAGAGAAGTTATCGTGTCAATATTAAGTAATTGTTTTATCAAAATAAAAATATTTATATACTTAATGAAAGTAAAAACATAAATTGACTTTTACAATTAGTATTAAATAAGTATTAATTAAAGAGATTTCGCATGCAGTAGTATTTATATAGAAATTAAATATAGGCATGTCTTTCATATCTTGAATTTCTGAGGTTTTTTTTTTTCTCTACTGCTTTTGTGTACCAGTAGAAATTGGGCTGCAGATGATATTCACAAGATACCACAGAAATCTGCAAAATTGAATTCTTCTTTTTGTCCTTCCCTTCTTTCCCTTCCTTTCCCTTCCCTTCCCTTCCCTTCCCTTCCC
>JAWLRI010000532.1:46227-56350 GCA_034781795.1 Crypturellus tataupa | reverse complement strand
CCTGCTGGAGCAGGAGGTTGGACTGGACGATCCCTAGAGGTCCCTGCCAACCTCAGCCATTCTGGGATTCTGGAATGGAGCTCCTGTGTGGAGGAGCTGGAGCTGGAGCTCTGTTCAGGAGCACGGGAAGCCTTGGGTGTGTTTGGTCACAGGGGACCCTGCAGGTGTCTCCTGAGCGGCTTTGCTGTCCTGAACTCTTGGGCTGGGAAAGCTTTCTGTTCTTTCCTCATGTCCATATGTATCTGCCCGGGAATGAAAAAAATGAGCAATTTACCCTGTTTTGGGGTTCATAACAGCAGGGTTTGCAAAGAAGAAGCCTCTTCCCTGGCTGAAGCAGTGAGGTAGCTGGTAACCTGTCTTAAGGGCAGGGATCCATGGCAGCTCAGCATGGCCTTTGTGTCCCCTTCGGGCAGAGCTGAGGTGAGCGATGCTGCGTGTTGACGAGTCTGTCCTGCTCTGATCTCAGGGCCACGCCACCTCGTTCTTCGGTCCAACACTGGAGCGCTATTCCTCCTTCCAAGTGAACAGTAACGATGACATCCGCCAGATCCAGAGCCTGGAGAACGGGGTCCTTTTCTTGACCAAAACCAACCTGAAATATATGTCAAGAGGGGGGCTCATCATCTTTGACTACCTGTGAGTGTTTTGCCTTGGCAACAGGTGGGTTACGCTGGCCCAGCGCTGGGGAGAGGAGGCAGTCACAGCTCCTGGTCCTGTTTGCTAATGAGCAGAGGTGTTTCCGGCCTCTCTGCCTGCAGTGTAAAAGCTGGACCTCAGAGGAGGATGAGGGTGGTCTCGGCCCCTTCCTTGGCACATCCCTGAGCTGAGCAGGGGCACAAGGCCTGTTCTTTCCCCCTCCTTTAGCATGGATGAGTCCGAGGACATGCACAGCCTCCTGCTCACGGACAACAACACCCTGCTCGTTGGTGGGCTGCAGAACCATGTGCTCGAGATAGACCTCAACACTGTCCAGGAGACGCAGAAGGTAGGGCCAGGCTTGGGGTTGCTTCTGCCTCTGCTCCCTGGCTCGGGGGCTGCATCTTGCAGCACGGAGACTCCTCTCCGCTCCCAGCGTGTCACGGGCAGGCTTGGCTTGTGGGACGGGTGCTCTGTTGTGGTGCTCTGCCCCGCTCACCCGGCGGGTCTCGTCTTTCCCAGTACACCGTGGAGGTCCCTGGCATCACCATCATGCGGCAGTCAAACCGCTTCTTCTTCTGTGGACACACCTCAGGGAAGGTACTGCCTCCCGCGCGGCTCTGTGCTGCTCTGCTTCCCTCCAAGACACCCCAGAGCTGACGTCTGGCTTCCTTGGAGGCTCCCAGCGCCCCCGTCTTACTTTCGCAGGTCTCTCTGCGGGATCTGCGCACGTTTGTGGTGGAGCACGAGTTCGATGCATACTCAGGCAGCTTGTCCGACTTCGACGTGCACGGCAACCTGCTGGTGACCTGTGGCTTCTCCAGCCGCATGAACGGCTTGGCCTGCGACCGCTTCCTCAAGGTGTACGACCTGCGCATGATGCGGGCCACCACGCCGCTGCAGGTCCACATCGACCCCTTCTTCCTCCGCTTCATCCCCACCTACACCTCCCGCCTGGCCATCATCTCACAGACAGGTGGGTGAAGCCCGGCTGGGCTCTGCCCTTCCAGAGGGAGGTGGATGACGGTCTCAGCACCCTCTGGGCTCCGGCTCAAATCCCAGTGGGATACAGTTGGCTGAGCACTTTCCGTCTGCTTCAGCTGGCTCTGCAAGCGAGCAGCGCTGCTGAACTGAATTCCTGTGCTCGCTGGTGCTCCCGCTCGGTGCTGCCTGGTGCCAGGTGGCTCTGCCCTTCCCTCTCATGCAGGTCAGTGCCAGTTCTGCGAGCCCACAGGCCTCGCCAACCCCGCCGACATCTTCCACGTGAACATGGTCGGGCCGCTGATCATGACGTTCGACGTGTCGGCCAGCAAGCAGGCCCTGGCGTTCGGCGACTCCGAGGGCTGCGTGCACCTCTGGGCTGACTCCCCTGAGGCCACCTTCAACGCCTACTCCCGGGAGACCGACTTCGCCTTGCCCTGCATTGTCGACACGCTGCCCCACCTGGACTGGAACCAGGACCTTGTGCCACTTTCGCTCATCCCCGTGCCGCTGACCAGCGAGACGCTGCTGTCGGACTGGCCGGCTGCTAACTCTGCTCCCGCACCCCGGTAATCTGCCAGGCTCCTCCCGTGAGAGCCAGTGCGAAAGGGCTGGTACCAGCAAGGGGCTCTCCTTCCCTGCCATCGTGCAGCCGGGCACCCTGGCGAGGCAGGGCTGGGGCACAGGAGAGGCTCCGGTGAGCAGCGGCGGGGGAACCGCTGCAGCTGCCACCCCTGCCAGCTGGCAGAGCCCTTCTTGGTCCCGGATCCCGCAGAATGTGCCCTTGTGTAGCGTGACCGCTGAGCCCTGGTGACAGGACGGGTCTGCAGGCAGCAGAGGACAGTCAGCCTCTGTGTGTGCTGGGGAGATGCTGCTTTCATCCTGGTTACGTCCTGTGCACCTGAAAATGGTTTTCTTTTCTCTTTGACTGATCCCTGTGTTAAATGAGCCAAGCAGTGCTGCCATGATGCGGCCAGCCCAGGTATTGTGTTATAGCAGAGGGGACCGACCCTCCTGTCCCACCTGAACGGATGCAGTGTGTGTCTATGCGACAGGGCCTTCGCTTAAGTAACGCCAAGCAGAGCAGCCCCCAAGTCCCGCTGTTTTGCAGGCGCGCCCCTCCGGTGGATCCCGAGATCCTGCGCACCATGAAGAAAGTGGGATTCATCGGCTACGCCCCGAACCCACGGACCAAGCTCCGCAACCAGGTAGCTGCCTCCGGGGGCTGCAGGTTGGCTCGGCAGGGCGCAGCCTCGCAGGGTGCCCCGCTGCTTCGGGGACCCACAGCTTTGCAGCTTTGGGGACGGGTTACGCTGTCGCTGTGCTGAATGAGCCCAGAGCCTGCCGCAGGGCTCCGTGCGGGGCTCGGAGGCGAAGCTCCCTGGCCTGGGGTATCGCAGGAGGCAGAGCTGTGGTTTGGACTCGACCGCTTTCCTTTAGCGGTGTCGCTGGGGAAACCGGCCATTGGAAACACTGGAATCCCCCTCTTGGGGCAGGAGCGAAGTCCCATTGACAACTTGCGCTCTGCCAGGGAAAGCTCTGAGCAGTCCAGCCGGGAGGTTTATGGCACGTCCCTCGCCCTTGGGAAAACACTGCTGTGTTTCGTCCCTGCCTGCGGTGCTGCTGTAGTTTCCCGCAGTGATGAATCCCTTGTAAGAAGGAAGGTGTGGAGGCTTCGTGCAGGTTAAGGGAGGGCCCCATTCCTTTCTGGTTTATTCCTTTGCTCATTTGAGGAGACAGGAAAGCCCAGGAGCTGCTCGTTTCAGTACTTGCCACCTCATGTAAGCTCTGCCTCAAGGCTCTACTCTTTTTCTCTTCTCTTCCCTCTTGCAGATCCCCTATCGATTAAAGGAGCTGGACAGTGAGTTTGACAGCTTCAGCCAAGTCCCCGAATCCCCGATCGGGCGGGAGGAGGAGCCGCACCTCTACATGGTGGCCAAGAAGTACAGGAAGGTACCGGTCCGGCTGCCCGGGCACGGGGAGGAAAGGGGCTGCCTGCCAGACCTCAAGCAGGCTCTGCTGCGGGCCGGAGCTGCTGCGCACGTCGCCGGGAGAAGCACCTCCATGTTTCGCGCTTGTTTGACATGCCGTGTTTCTACTCAGGTCACAATCAAATACTCCAAGCTGGGGCTGGAAGATTTTGACTTCAAACATTACAACAAGACGCTGTTCGCAGGCCTGGAGCCCCATATCCCCAATGCCTACTGCAACTGCATGATCCAGGTGGGAGACATCCCAGCTCCGCCCCAGGCTGCCGCGCCGCCCCGGAACCTCCCCTGACTGCTCTGGCCATGCCAGGTGCTCTATTTCTTGGAGCCGGTCCGCTGCCTGGTCCAAAATCACCTGTGCCAAAAGGAGTTCTGCCTGGGCTGCGAGCTGGGCTTGCTCTTCCACATGCTGGACCTGTCCAGAGGAGACCCGTGCCAGGTTGGTGAGCCGAGGGGCTTGGGAAGGTGGCACGGGGCCGGGCCGGGAGACTCCTGTTCTGTGAAGCAGGAGCAGGGTGGGGCCGGGCTCAGCGGATGCATCAGAGGGTTTAGAAACTCCTGTCATTTGACCTCTGTGACGTGTCACCCCTGCCCCATCCCCAGGGAAGCAACTTTTTGCGGGCTTTCCGCACGATCCCAGAGGCTTCTGCTCTGGGGCTGATCCTCGCTGACTCGGACGAGGCCACGGGGAAGGTGAACCTGGGGCGCTTGATTCAGAGCTGGAACCGGTTCATCCTCACGCAGCTGCACCAGGAAACCCAGGAGCAGGAGGCTCCGCAGGCCTACCGGGGCGCTGGCAGCAGGTGAGTGCCGGAGCCAGGGAAGGGTCTGGCTCCCAAAGGCCCTGTCTGTCCCTTGGGAGAGATTTCTTGCTGCCTACATTCACCTGCGCCAGGGCTGTACTGAGCCGTGGGCTGCTCCTAAGACAGGATTTGAGTCCTGTCCGGAGAGACTGCAGGACCCAGGCTCAGCCCTCCCTGATCCCGGTGTAGCCAGGACCCTGCTAACCCACGAGCTCTCTTCCTGCAGCAGCTTTGGGACCTCGGGGGACTCAGTCATCGGGCAGCTGTTCAGCTGCGAGATGGAGAACTGCAGCATGTGTCGCTGCGGCAAGGAGACCGTCCGCGTGTCCTCCACGCTGCTCTTCACTCTCTCCTACCCGGAGAGCGCTGGTAACGGCAGGGCCGGGCGGGCGGGCAGGGCCCAGCGTCGCTAACGCTGCTGCGTCTCTCCTGGGGCAGAGAGACTGATCGGGGTCCTTCCCTGTGTGCGTGAGCCTCGTTTCTGCACGTGGCAGAGCTGCCGGCAGCGAGGAGTTTCCTCTGTTGTCTGGCCCGGGCTGTGTCAGAGGCAGCACCCAGGGCCTGGTTGTGGGTTTCCAGCCAACCAAGGTTTTGGCTACAAAAAGGCAGTTCTGGGGCTTGACCTTCTCCAAGGTGGTTGCGAGGAAAACCCCAGAGGTTTGGCTGAGCTTAATTGGTAAAGAGCTGCGTGCTGGAAGGTGACGTTATTCTCCTTTCTCCCGCTAGAGAAGCCAGTGAAAGATTACGAGTTTGCCCAAATCTTAAAGCGAAGCATCTGCTTGGAGCAAAGCACGCAGGCCTGGTGTGAGAACTGTGAGAAGTACCAGCCCACGGTGAGCCTGGGGGCAGGATGCAAGTGCACTGCGTGCTGGGGGCTGCCGAGGGGCTGCGCGACAAGGGTGTGCGCACTCCGTGCTGCAGGTTGAGCAATTTCTCCATTAGTCAGTGGGAAACCTGAACAGATGCCAGAGATTCGGTTCCTAGCTGGGACTGCAAGGCAATGTGCCGTGGGGTATTCCCTGCACTGGACGCGGCTTGCAGCTCCTGCACCTCGCACCTACGTCCCCCTGGAAACGTGTGGGAACTCCCTCGGGAGTGGAGCACACCTGCTCCCAGGAATTCCCGGTGGTCCTGGAGAGGCAAGGGGCTGCTCCCAGCCCTGCTCTCCGTTACAGAAGCCCAGCTATGAGGACGCCTAGCCAGGCAGCAGGGAGGAACCCCTTCAGGCAGAGGGAACGGGTGGCACATGCTGATCCAGATTGGAGCTTCTCTTGGTTCCTGATGTTTCCCTGCATCCATCTCCCATTCTCTCTGCAGGTCCAGACCCGGAATATCCGCTGTCTGCCAGACGTCCTGGTCATTAACTGTGAGGTGAACAGCTCCAAGGAGGCAGATTTCTGGAAGACACAGGCCGAGGTGGGGGAGACACTTTGGGGCAGACACAGGCTTGTCCCCTTGTTCCCCTCTGCTCTGTGGAGGTCCCGCTCTGCTCTCGCTGTCTGTAGCAGTCTCTTGCTCTCCACTCAGACCTCACCGCACTCTGTTTGCAGAGGACACGTTGGTATTTGGTCGTGCTTGTAGCACGAGCTATGCGTTTGCAGTTGGAAAAGACAAGATCTCCCGCCACGATAAAGCTGATGGGACTCCATTAGACTCACTCTGTCGTTTCCCCAGTTCCCCAGGACCTAGGAGCAACGAGATGGTGCCCATTTCCCAGAACACAAAGCCCGGCAGAGAGCTGATGGACAGCTGGGTGTCTCCTGCTGATTTTCTCCCTGTCACTGAGTTCTAAAGTCCCTGTCTTTCCCTCACTGCTGCTCTGGGCTGTCACCTACGTGTTCCCAAGCACAGACGCGCTCCGTGCTGACGCTTGCCTGTGTTTCGTTGCCAGTATGCGTTTCAGAGAGCCCTGATGAAGAGAGGAGGCTTTGAAATCTCCAGAGGCAAAGAAATCTCTCTTGGTGAATGGTAGGTATCTGCTCTTGGGGTGGCGACCCTAGGTGGACAGACACCTCGGGGGGTTCCTCCTGGCCTTGGGACTCAGAGCTCCTTCTCCTCTAATAAAGTCATTATTTGCCCTTCTGTAGCTCCTTGTGGGCTCTAAACTGGAACAGTCATTGCCATTTTTGAGTCCCTTTCCCTTTTCTGACTAAGAAAAGATGCAGGACTGAGTATCTGCCCACTTTATCTGACACTAACGACCACCTTTTCCCAGACCCTTCTTGCAGCAGCTGGTGAGAAGTGCTGCAGCTCTGGCTCTCCCCGCCTGTTCTTTATAGCAGTAAGAACTGGCTGACCTGTGTGTGGCTTGGGCAGTTTGGATCCTGCCCAGGAGCAGGTGGCATGAAAAAACCCACTCGCGATTCCTTCCACCGTGGTCTTCAATGATTCTCCGGGCAGGAAGGAGCTGGGGAACCCCGACATGGGGCATTCGTATTCTTCTGTGGAGGAACTGAAGAACATTTGGATCCCCCACGCCATCAAGATGAGGCTGACCAAGAACAAGGAGCTGGACATCTGCAACTGGAGTGAAAACGATGAGGTAAAGGCTGCCGCGATCCCTGCGAGGCTGCGTCCACACGGGGCCGTGGAAGCAGAACTGTTGAGCCCTGCATTCTGGCTGCGCGTGGGTAAGAGAAGGGCCCTTGCGTGGGCCCTCAGGAGGCCTTCGGGCTCACGGTGCCGCCCGCCTGGCCAGGCTCTGGGCTTGGCGTCTGAGCCGTGCGAGCTGCCTGCGGGCACCGCTGCTGCTTGGAGGCTTCCCTGCGTCCGCTTCCTTCCTGCAGCTGAGCCCCTCCGATGACCCCGACTCCGTGTACATCTACGACCTGATGGCCACTGTCGTTCACATCCTGGATTCCCGCACGGGGGGCAGCCTGGTGGGGCACATCAAAGTGGGAGAGACCTACCACCAGCGGAAGGAGGTGAGCGGCCCCGCGGCACGAGCGTGGCACGAGCGCGCGCCGGCGCCGCAGCTGCTCCAGAGCAGCGTTGCCCTAGGGAGCCCTGCGTGCTCTTGCCCAGCGCGCTCGGGCATCGGGCAGTGACCCTGAACTGTTCCTGGAAACCGCTGAATTTGTTAGGTGATTTATTAGATACGGCCAGGAAACCGAGTGCTTCCCGTGCAGCTTACGGAGAGGAAAGGGCTAAAGAAATGCTCTTCCCACACTTCCTGCAGCCACTTCCTCCCGGCTCAGGGGTGTCTTGCAAGCGTGTCCTTGTGCTTCCAGGTCAGGGTTGGGACCTCGTCTCCCTCCCAGAGGGAAGGGGGGCCGGTCTGGGCAGTTCCCTCTGAGCTGGTGGCGATGCCCAAGGCAGGAATCCCCAGCATGTGCAGTGTCAGGGCTGTGTCCGCTGCTCTTATCTGTTGCATCTCCTTGGAGTTTCGGGTAGGAGCTGGGCAGAGGCTCTGCCAGTGCAGGCTCTAGGCGCTTCGTTTACACATCACCACGCTCAGGCCAGCAGGGATTTCCCCGCCGTGTCCCAGGAAGGGCGGGAGTTCCCACATGGCATCGTCACCCCCTTTCCCTGGTAACTGGGTAGAGGAGTCACTGCGCTTGCGCGGGGGGGCCCTAATTCAGAGTGCCCGTGCCTGCCCCCAGGGAGTCACCCACCAGCAGTGGTACCTCTTCAACGACTTCCTCATCGAGCCCGTGGACAAGGTAAGTGCCTGGGGTGGGCGCTGCGCGAGGGGCTGCGCGCCCGGGGCGCTGTCACCTGCGCTGTCACCGTGGTCGGGAGGAGCGGGGGTGGCTTCTGGCACACGGGGCCCTGTGTCGAGGCGAGCCCGCGGGCGCAGGGACCCCGTGGAGGGAGGAAGGGGGGTTCGTGCTGCGCTGCCTCCTGCCGCTGCATCCCCTGCAGTGCGAGGCCGTGCAGTTCGACATGAGCTGGAAGGTGCCCGCGATCCTGTACTACGCCCGGAGGAACCTCAACGCCAAGTACAACCTCGTCAGTGAGTGTCAGGGCTGGCAGGGGCCGCGTGGCCGGCGCCTGCGGCTCCCACCTCACCCGCCTTCGCCTCCTCCCGCAGTCAAGAACCCCATCGAGGCCAACGTGCTGCTGGCCGAGGCCTCGCTGGCCCGCAAGCAGCGCAAGTGCCACGCCACCTTCATCCCGCTGCTGCTGAGCGAGATGCCGCAGGCGGGCGACCTGGTGGGGCTGGACGCCGAGTTCGTCACGCTCAACGAGGTGAGGCGGCGGCGGGGCCGGGCGCGCGGTGCTGAGTGGGGCTGGGCGCCGATCGCTCCCTGCCGCCGCAGGAGGAGGCCGAGCTGCGCAGCGACGGCACCAAGTCCACAATCAAGCCCAGCCAGATGTCGGTGGCCAGGATCACGTGTGTGCGCGGGCAGGGCCCCAATGAGGGCGTCCCCTTCATTGACGACTACATCTCCACCCAGGAGCAGGTACGGGGTCCCTGCCCGGCCCGGCTCTGCCCGCCGCAGGGCTCCTTCTCCTCATGAACCGGAGGAGACCGTCAGCGCTGGCCTGGGCTGGCCCAGCTTGGGGGAAGGGGAGCGGGAGGGAAGCTGCTCTGGCTGCCCCCAGCCTTCCCTGGGTGCGAGCGCGGCCCTGTGCTCCATAGGTGGTGGATTATCTGACCCAGTACTCGGGGATCAAGCCGGGAGACCTGGACGCCAAGATCTCCTCCAAGCACCTGACCACCCTCAAATCCACCTACCTGAAGCTGCGCTTCCTCATTGACGTGGGGGTCAAGTTCGTGGGCCACGGGCTGCAGAAGGACTTCCGCGTCATCAACCTCATGGTGACAGCAGCGCGGCCCCTCCCCAGGGCTGGGCATGGCAGCCCCGCAGGGCGCCCAGCCAGGTCCCTCCCCGCTGGCCCTCGTGCTCCCGGGCTCAGGGGCTGTTTCCCAGCTTATCCTGTGGGATTGGGCTGTGGCCAGCAGGACCCTCTCTGCTCGCCAGGTGCCCAAGGACCAGGTCATCGACACCGTGTACCTCTTCCACATCCCGCGGAAGAGGATGATTTCCCTGCGCTTCCTCGCCTGGTACTTCCTGGGTTAGTGGCCGACGGCTCCGTGCTCTGGGGCAGTGTTAACACCCCCGGCGCCCCCGTCCTGCTCTCCCCTCCTCACACCCCCGCTCCCCCCAGACTTGAAGATCCAGGGCGAGACCCACGACAGCATCGAGGACGCGCGCACGGCGCTGCAGCTCTACCGCAAGTACGTGGAGCTGAGCCAGCAGGGCAGCGACGCCGAGGACTTCCGCAAGGTGCTCAAGGCCCTCTACGAGAAGGGCCGCAAGCTGGACTGGAAGGTGCCGGAGCCGGAGAGCCAGAGCAGCCCCAAGCGTAAGGCCCGGGGGGCCACCCCACCCCTGTCCCGCCGTGCCCGCCTCGCCGCCCCCCTCACGCTCCGCTTTGTCTCCGGCAGATGCCTCGGTTTTCCCGCCCGTGCTGGCGCTGTGAGCGGGGCGGCGCCCGGGACACGACGCTCCGAGCTGGAGGCGGCGGTGGGGCCGTCCGTGCGTGCTCGCCCCCCGGGTCCCCGCGGCGCGGCCATAAAGCAGCGGGGCAGCCCCGAGCGCGGCGCCGCGTCCTCCTTGTGCGGGAACGGGAGGGGGAGCGGGAGCGGGTGCGCCGGATCGCCCCGCCCATAGGGGCGGGGCCAAAGCGAAGGGGGCGTGGCCAAGACGGAGGGGGCGTGGCCTCTGCGCCTGCTGCGGCCGGGGGGAGCTTGACCCCCACGGGGAG
>JAWLRI010000532.1:0-24282 GCA_034781795.1 Crypturellus tataupa | reverse complement strand
CGCGGCCACCCGCTCTCCGCGTCCATCCTCGTCCCCGGCCGCTGCGTCCCAGCCCTCGCGCCAAGGCCTGCGGGACGGGCACTGCGAGGGCCGCGGTGCGGGACGGAGCCGGCCTCGAGATCCGAGGGGTTTCGCTCCTTTCTGCGAGGGGGAACCATCAGCTCTGCTGGTGAACGGGGGGTCAGACTCCGCTGCAGACCCACTTGGGGCAGAATTGTCTCCTGTGAATCCAGCTTTAATTTTTTTCCTTAAAACGTTTTTAAGAAACAAGCTTTTTTTTTTTTTTTTTTTTTTTTTTTTTTTTTTATTTGCCATGGGTACTGCGTGCGCTGCGGTCCGTGGGGGTGACGCGCGCGGAGCCCCCTCTGTGCTGGGCTGTGCTCCCGGGGTCGGGGCTGAGCGCCAGCAGGGTGGCCGGGAGGGGTTTCCTCGGGGGCTGCCTTGGCGCGCCGGTGGGCGGCACCGCGATGCCGGGCTGCAACGTGCTGAGGGAGCGAGAGTGACCCGGGGGGCGGCACCCACCGTGCCCGATTCCTCGACCCGTGGAAGTGGTGCCGGGGGATGCTCAGGGCAGGGCCCAGGGTGATGCCCAGGGCCGGGTGATGCCCAAGGTGATGCTCAGGGTGAGGCTCAGGGCTGGGTGTTGCTCTGGGTGTTGCTCAGGGCTGGTGATGCCCAGGGCGATGCCCAGGGTAATACTCAGGTCTGGGTGATGCTCAGGTCTGGGTGATGCCCAGGGTGATGCTCACAGTGATGCCCAGGGCTGGGTGATGCTAGGGCGATGCCCAGGGTAATATTCAGGTCTGGGTGATGATCAGGGTTGGGTGATGCCCAGGGTGATGCTCAGGGTGATGCCCTGGGCCAAGTGGCCCCCAGCTGGGAGCCGGGAGCGGGTTCCCTGCCCCAGCGTCCTGCCGTGCTCGGGCCGGGCTGAGGCCACGCTGCGAGTGCAGGCGCTGCCAGTTCTGCTTTGCCAAGGGCTCCATCTTGCCCCAGCGTCACTGTTTTACGCTTTGGGTGTCCCTGGTGGTGCAGGAGCCGGCGAGGGGTCTGGGGGCCCTGCTACAGCCCCAAGGCTTGTCCCTGGGCACTGCCAGCGCAGCCCGGGCGTTCCTCTCCTCTCGAGGAGCCTTTATTCCCTATGAATTTCCCATCAAAGCTAAATCTGCCTCAGTTTGCGCGAATGATTTTAGAAGTGAGTTGTCACTCGCTTAAAGCAGAGCGGAGAAATGGAACAGCACAAACTGCTCCAGCTTCATGTGGCTGCAAGGCGGGATTGGTGCTTGCGGGCGGCACTTGCTGCGCGGGGCCCCCTGTGCGGTGCCCGTCGCAGCTCCCCTGTCCTTCCCTTTGCAGCCTCCTCTGGTCCAAGCCATCTTCAACCGCGATGTGGAGGAGGTGCGGTCGCTGCTCAACCAGAAGGAGAACATCAATGTCCTGGTGAGTGCCCCAGCCCTCAGGAGCCCTGCGAAACGTGCCCGTGTCCTCATCCTTCCCTTCTCCCCTGTCATCATCTGGGCACAGGTCTCCCTGCTGGGGTCTGTGTGCCAACTGGGCACTTAGAGCAGGTTTCGAACTCAGAATCCTGCGTTGGCTCCAGCCTTGGCTGCCATTTGCTGGGTAGCATCATCCTCTTCCTCAGTGCTGCTGTCTGCCGAGCGGGATGTGCGGAACGGCCGCGTCCCCATGCCTGGGAGAGGCTGCGGACGGCCGCGAGCGCTCGGGCTGCGGGCAGCGCGCGGGGAAGCCGGCGGCTCCGCAGAAGGGCCCTTCCTGGGCACGCGGCCTCGTGCTGCCTTCGCCTTCCTCCTTCGCGGGAGGCTGAGGGCAGCCCCGCACTGCTGCTCCGCGAAGGATTAGATCCTGGCGGAGCTTATTGCACAAAGGTGGCACGGGGATGTTTTTCCACGACTGTTTTACTTGGGGACTCTCCTACTGGCAGCACAGAGATCGTTGGGAGCGTCACGCTCGGCCTGCTGAGCTCTTGCTGAAGGAATAAAACCACAACTGTTAACACTCTGGTTCCTTTCTGTGCTCAGGTTTAGGAAGGTTCTTGCTTTTTCAGTGACAAGCTGGGTTCCACTCTCACATCCTCCTGCCTGGCCATGCCAGCACATGCGATTGCAAAAGCTGGAGCTACAAGGGTTTCCAAACTGTTTTTAATACAATGAAAGCCTTTTCTTTAAACACCTGAACACAAAACTGGAGGCCTGCAGTGAGTTGTGCCCTTCTGGTGGCTCCTGATTTGCTCCCTGCCTGTAGTACGCGGCACGTTCCCCAAGGAAAACCTGAACCAAACGCTACCCAGGGCTCGGCCCCGAGCAAACAGAAGTGAAAGACACTATTTCTCTGGCTGATCTAAAATCCGAGAGTTTTTTGCACCTTCCTAGCTGCCGGCAGCAGGCTCGTCAGAGCTGTCCCTAATTCTAAGTGTTTTTTATTGGTAGCCAAGAGCATAAAAATGCCTGGGCTGCTGCGCGCTCCAGCAGAGCCCTGCCAGGCTGCCAGCTGAGGGTCGCGCCACGCTTTGCGGAGGTTCGTTGAGCCTGGTAACAGCAAAGCAGGGCCAGACCAGGCTCCAGGGAGCCACAGACAGGGACGACCCGGCCGGGCAGAGAGCCGGGCCCCAGCGGAGGCCCCGGGCTGGTGCCCTGCGCCGAGGGAGGCTGCGGAGCTGAGCGTTGCCCGTGACGGCCGCACGCGCAGCGAGGAGCAAACTGGGGTGCAAAGCAGGGGCAGATCAGACAGATCTGAGTGCATGAGGATTCGGTTGCAAAGGATCTGCTTCGTTCTCCTCAGAAGTTAATGGCTGGGTTTTGTTTCCTACGTCCCTGCGCAGGACCAAGAAAGACGAACGCCACTGCATGCTGCTGCCTACGTAGGAGATGTCGCAATCCTCGAGCTCCTCATACTGTCAGGTAAGGGATGAGACTCGTCACAGAGCTGCCTTTAAGGTGTCTTTTTGATCCGCTCTGGTTTTAGGCTGCAAAGCGATAGTTTTTAGTCACCCTCCAAGCACCCGCGCGCTCATACTTACACCAGAGGGCTTGCAGTGAGGGAAAGGTTGGGAAATGCTGCCATAATCCTGGGTGGTTTGTTCAGAAAGTGAAACCTACTGGGATTTAAGCAGCAGAGGTGGAAACCAGGCCAGGAGAAGGGCATGGAGGGGTCCGGCGTGGGAAGACGATCTGGAGGAGGGAGTGGGGAGGGTGCCCGGGACACCTGGCACTGCAGGGTGCTCCGGAGAGGGCTCCAGTGGAAAAGGATCAGTTAAGAAATAAGGGGGTTTGGTGGATTTAGGCTGAGGTTACTTGATTTAAAACTGCACGCTGGGACAGGCAGTCTGTCTGCAGCCCCCGTTGCAGTGCGCCCTGAGCCCTGGCCCCCCTCCCTCGTCCCGCAGGTGCTAACGTTAACGCGAAGGACACGGTCTGGCTCACCCCCCTGCACCGCGCGGCGGCCGCGCGCAACGAGGTAGGTGTCCGCGGGCTGCCGTGCCATGCCGGGCTGCCGGGGGCAGGAGGGGCTACCGCTTCTCTCGACGTTTCCCCTCGCGTGGTTGGGCCTGAGCTGGGTGTCCTCGTTCCGTGGAGGAGCTGGGAAGAGCTGGTGATTCAGAGGCTTGGAAATGAGAGCTGGAAAGCGGTTCCCTGCCCACCAGCAGCCAGGAGGCGGCACACGGGGTTTCCCCTCGGCATCCTCCTCCCTCCCTTTCCCGTCTTCCCAAGGGATTTGTCTAATCCAGCTTTGCACTTCATTGAGGGCTGATTGGGCTCTACCCCTCTCTTGGAGGCTGATTCCAATGGATCTCGTTAGAAAGATTTCCTGACATTCAGCTTTTTGGGGGCTTAACTTCATCCCACTTAACTTTGTCCCATTCGGAGTGGCTTGGGAGCAAGAAGCCCTGTGGTCCCCTTGGTGGGAGTCGGGGACCAGCAGCCCCGCGTGCGACGCGAGGGCGGGTCGGCAAACATTGCGAGGCTGCAGGAATTCTCCTAACGGCAGCAGGTGTGAGGGGAGACGCGTCCTCGTTGGCCTCTGTGGGCACCTGCCAGGGGCTCAGGCCGTGTGGGGACAGTCCCTTGGGGGCTCTGGGGTGCTGGCACTCAGCCGGGGCTCTGGGATAGGGAGAGACTTGGCCCGTTGGTCCTTGCGCCGCCTGGGAGCGGGCAGCCTGTGGGCGACAGCGAGGGGACGAGTGGAGGGGGACTGCAAACCACCAGCGCAAGCAGGGATCGACTGGGAGATGCAGGGCAACGTGAGACAGCTGTCCCGCCCTGCCCGCCGTGGGGTGACGGCCGAGCGCTCCCTCCGTGCCGTGTGCTGCGGCCACCCCAGTCCCGGGGCCCTGCAGCCGCCTGGCACCATCATCCCTGTGCGCCGCGGATGAGCCCTGCGGAGTGAGCGCTGCGCACCGAGCTGCAGCAGCCAGCGAGGGGCGCCCGAGGCAGCAAATCAGCGCGGGGCTGTGAGCGCCCACGGGCTGGTCCCTTAGAGCAGGACGAGGGGCCGCGAGCACCCATGGGATGGCCCCTTGGCACAGTGTGAGGGGCCACGAGCGCCCACGGGTGGGTTCCTTAGAGCAGGGCGAGGGGCCGTGAGCGCCAACGGGTCGGTTCCTTGGCGCAGTGCGAGGGTCTGCCCTAAGGGAAGGTGGCAGCGCCGGCCGAGGCAGCGCGGGTTCCTCACTGCCCTCGCGGGAGGCTCGGGCAGGTCGGCTCAGCGCTCGTCTCTCCGCTCCTGCCAGAAGGCACTTCACCTCCTCCTGAAGCACTCGGCGGACGTCAATGCCCGCGATAAGTACTGGCAAACGCCTCTGCACGTGGCTGCTGCCAACCGGGCCACCAAGTGCGTGGAGGCCATTGTCCCCCTGCTGAGCACTGTCAACGTGGCGGACCGCACGGGCCGCACGGCGCTGCACCACGCCGTGCACAGTGGCCACCTCGAGGTAGGAACCGTCGCGTCCTGCTGCGCGCCGTGTTCGGCCCGGGGAGGGAAACGGCAGCCCTGCCTCCCTCGCGGTTCTTCCCCGTCCAGATGGTGAACCTGCTGTTAAACAAGGGGGCCAGCCTGAGTACCTGTGACAAGAAGGATCGCCAGCCCATCCACTGGGCAGCATTTTTAGGTAGGTGCTTCCTGCGAGCGTGGTGCCGGTTCCTGCTGCCTGTGCTCTGGAGGTGCCACAAGGCTGCCGTGCTCGCCCGGGGCCCTGGCTGCACATGCCTGTTTCGGGCAGGGCATTTGGAAGTTCTCAAGCTGCTCGTGGCCCGGGGTGCTGATGTGATGTGCAAGGACAAGAAGGGCTACACGCTGCTGCACACGGCGGCGGCCAGCGGGCAGATCGAGGTCGTGCGGCACCTGTTGAGGCTGGGAGTCGAGGTGAGGCCGTGGCTGCACGCGGGGAGAGCTTGGGCCGCCTCCGTGCGCCGGGCGGTGGCCGGAGCCCTTCCTTGGCTGTCTCTCTTCTCCCTGAATCCCCCAATGCTTGGGCTTTGCTGCTCCCACAGATTGACGAACCAAATTCCTTTGGTAACACTGCACTTCACATTGCCTGTTACATGGGCCAAGATGCCGTGGCCAATGAGCTCGTCAACTACGGCGCTAACGTCAATCAGCCTAACGAGAAGGGCTTCACCCCGCTGCACTTTGCTGCCGTCTCCACTAATGGGGCCCTGTGCCTGGAGCTTCTCGTGAACAACGGAGCTGACGTCAACTTCCAGGTGGGGCGCGGAGGGGCCGAGTGTCGCAGCGGGGGTGATGGGGGAGCCTGGGGCAACGTCTCTTTTTGCTCCCCGCAGAGTAAGGAAGGGAAGAGCCCTCTGCACATGGCGGCCATTCACGGACGGTTCACGCGCTCCCAGATCCTCATTCAGAACGGTACGTGGCCTCTCCTCTCACCTGACTTTGGCCCTCTCCCCTTCTGGTGTTCCTCCGCACCAGGGAGCTCCCTGCTCACTTATGGCCCGTGTCTACCCCTGCGTTTTGCCCTTGGGCCTTTTGCCAATGGTCCTGCGCTGGCTGGGGCTGGTGGAGGCCGCGTGCGTCGCCCGCTCTGGCTGTCAAGGGCAGTTAAGTGCAGAGCAGGGAACTGAAATTCCAGCCAGGTCACGAGTGCCGTGACCAGAGGACATTTGCGCTGCCACGGCCAGCCCTGAAAGACAATATTGCTGCGCGGGGGCTGCTGACATGGCTGACGCGCCAGGGCTTCGGCTGGAGACCCCCCAGGCTGAGCACAGCCCCTGCGGGAGAGATCCAGGCCCCCCAGGCCCTGCGCTCGGAGAGCGGCTTGGACCGTTCCGCGCGGTGCTGGACGGGGTTGGGTTCTTGTTGGTGTCCCCAGACAAGAGGCAAGACAGGCTGTGGCAGGGGGAGCATCCTGGACTGCCTGTTTGACCCTTCCTGCTGCAACGAGCCCCATTTTAGGCCAGGATCATTGCTAGGACTCGGACATCCCCTGGCAAAGTGCTTGGCTTTTCCTTTCTAGGCAGTGAGATTGACTGTGCTGACAAATACGGCAATACCCCCCTCCATGTTGCTGCTAGATATGGCCACGAGCTGCTAATTAGTACTTTGATGACGAATGGTGCTGACACTGCAAGGTGAGGAAAGACCCTTCCTCTCCCCACCCTGTGCTGGCCGGGAGGCTGCAGGAACCGTCCCCTGCCCATGTGCCCTGTCCCCCGCGGGACGGTGGCAGGGGCTGGCAGGGGACAGCGTTTTTGGAGGACAGGCGGCAGGGCCACCCCTCCCCTGACTCCCTTCTCGTCCCCTGGCAGGCGTGGGATCCACGACATGTTCCCTCTGCACTTAGCTGTTCTCTTTGGATTTTCAGACTGTTGTCGTAAGCTACTTTCCTCAGGTGAGTGGCTCCCGCGGCGGGGACGTGCGGGGGAGCCCTGGGGGCTGCTCCCCTGAGCCCCTCTGCCTCCCGCCTGCAGGTCAGTTGTACAGTATCGTCTCCTCGCTGAGCAACGAGCACGTGCTGTCTGCAGGCTTCGATATCAACACACCTGACAACCTCGGGAGGACTTGCCTCCACGCTGCTGCTTCTGGAGGGTGAGTGGCGCGGGGCGCTGGCGGGTGCTCCCAGCCCCACATGGCTCCTACAGTGTCTGACCTTTGCACAGGGCTGAGTCAGGCACCCTGGGCACCATTTCACACAATCCCAGAGTGGTTCAGGTTGGAAGGGACCTCTAGGGATCATCCAGTCCAACCTCCTGCTCCAGCAGGGACATCCAGAACATAGGACACAGGGTGACATCCAGGCAGGTTGGGAGATCTCCAGAGAAGGAACCTCCACAGCCTCTCTGGGCAGCCTGTGCCAGGGCCCTGGCACCCTCACAGGAAAGAAGTTCTTCCTCACATGGAGATGGAACTGCCTGTGTTTTATTTTATATCCATTACTCCTTGTCCTGTTACTGCTACCACCAAGAAGAGTTTGACCCCATGCTCTTTACATTCTCCCCTCAGTTATTTACATATATTGATCAGATCCCCTCTCAGTCTTCTCCTCTCCAGGCTAAACAGGCCCAGCTCACTTAGTCTTTCTTCATACGATAGATTTCTGGCTTTGAAGGAGAGCAGGGACCAGTGCTCGGAGCCAGGAATGACAACGGAAACCTCTCGGCCCTGTTTGTACTCTGTGTCTCGTCCCTGTCACTCCTCCGGCAGCTGCTTACTCCTCTGTAAAGCGGGGCTATAATGCTGGGGTCTGTAAAGGGCTCCTGAGGCGATGCCTGAAAAGCAGCGGGGATTTAGCTTTCTGTAAACACCTCGGCTGTTTGCTGGGAGTTTGACTCCTCATGGTGCGTTCCGAGCAGATGCTGCCGCGCTCGGCAGACATGTGCGATGCTGTCGGGGAGCTCATCTGTCCCGTCAGTACAGCGCTCGGAGCAGTTAGAGACCCGGCCTCGGGCGATGTGGTGCTGTTACCCCTTCTTAGTTGGGGGAACAAAACCCTCAAAGAGCCCTGACGCAGAAACCAGAAATCCTAGATCATTTTTGCAGGATAAAATCCAGCGTGTCAGCTGCACTAATGCCGTGGCTAATGTCTCTCTGTAATTGCTTGGTTATTTGAGAGCTTTATATGGCACAGGATGGTTCTGGTAAGGCAGGAAACATGAGGGTTATTTTGCTAGAGAGCAGGGAAGAGCTTTTCATGCGCCGCATCCAGCCGCGGTTGGGGCTCATGTGCCGAGCCGGGAGGATGGGCTGGATCCGAGCTTTGCACCGCCAGGGTGCACTCCCAGGGCTGGGAGAAGAGCAGTCGTCCTGGTGGACCTACACGGTCGTGTTTGTGCTGTATCCCCTCCTGGCCTTTGCCTAACATGTCTCCAACTCCCGCAGGAACGTTGAATGTCTTAATTTGCTGTTGAGCAGTGGTGCTGACTTGAGGAGGAGAGATAAGTTTGGGAGGTGAGTGTGTGGCACCGGTGGTTCTTCCAGCCCCTAACATGACTGCAGGGCAGAGCCTGGCTTTAGTGCACTTAAAACTTCGGTGCATTGGGGTGGGACTCAGCGGGGCTTTGGGGTGTGAGGATGTTGCCTCGGGTCCTGGGTGGGTTGATCCCTTGGGCTGATGGGGAAGCAAAATGCCACCCCCAGGGAGGTTTGGGAGGGGATCCTCTGCCTATGCCGCTTCCTTCAGCCCGTCCCCCTAAGTGGGTCCAGCTCTGCTCTCCCCAAAGGAGCTGCTGACCCAACACCCTGGGCCAGGGGCTCTCTGCAGTCCGACCTCGAGCTGGGCGATGCGCAGCCCTCCTGAGCCCCTGCCTTTGCCTTCGCCAGGACTCCACTGCACTACGCAGCCGCCAACGGCAGCTACCAGTGTACGGTGACGCTGGTCACCGCCGGAGCCAGTATTAACGAGGCTGACTGTAAAGGCTGTACCCCCTTACACTATGCTGCTGCTTCGGACACGTACAGGAGGTGAGTGTCCCTGCGAGAGGCCCTGCTGCTCCCGTGCCTCCTCTGAAGGGGCTGTGGGGATGCGATGTGCTTTGGGGAGCGCTGGAAGAGCAGGGTCTGTTGGTAGAAGTGGGACCCTTGTGCTCTGTGTGTGGTTGGTGGCAGTGCCGAGCGTGCGGTGCCCTTCCAGGCAGGCTCGTGCTGGGGACCGTCACTGCCACCCGCTGGCAGAGGCAGCCTGGCTCTGTGCGGTCCTCGTGCGTGCTGTATCTCAGCAAACTGATGCAGGCCCCTGACCTTTCAGAGCAGAGACTCATTCAGGAAACAGCCATGACACAGATGAGGAGCCCCTGAAGGAGTCGAGGCTGAAGGAGGCGTTCTTGTGAGTGCTCATCGCCGCCCCGCTCGCGTTGGCTGGTGTTTTCCCCTTCCCTCTGACCCCTGCATGCAGTTGCTGGAAATTGCTTCTGCTTACCTTGAACTGAGCAGTGAAGTGTTGGAAGAAACATCTGCTGATTTGATTCCTGAGGAAAACCTGGCTATGGAGCCCTTCTCATTTCTGGAGGGGTCGCAGGTCCTCCCAGGTCTCTGCACTCCCTCCATGTCTTGAAGCAATTAGTGCAACATCTGCATTTGTTCCATCTGCTCTGAACAGTTGGAGATCAAAGCTCCCTGTGAAGCTCTGCCTCTCTGATCTCCCCTTTTTCCGACTTGTTGCAGTTGTTTAGAGTTCTTACTGGATAATGGTGCTGACCCATCCCTCCGGGACAAGCAGGGGTATACTGCTGTCCACTATGCAGCTGCGTACGGCAACAGGCAGAACCTGGAGCTGGTGAGTGAGCAGGGACACGCCCGTGCTGCCCGCAGGGCAGATTCCCTCCCCACAGCCATGACGGGGCCCTGCGGGTGACAGCAGGAGGGTTTGAGGATGAAGAGGGTTAGAGGGCGGGTTGGTCTTTCAGCACAAAGCCTGGATACCTGGCCCGGGGAGATGAAGCAGCCCCGTGGTTGTCCTGGGATTGCCTGCACGGCTACGGCTTGGCTCAGGGCTCTCTGGGGATAGGAAGCCACATGAGGAGTGGGGAGGCTTCTTGTCACCCCACTGCACACAGGCCTCTGTGATAGAGGGTATTCAAGGATCTCTTATGCTTACATGTTTTCGCAGCTCCTGGAAATGTCTTTTAACTGCCTGGAGGACGTGGAAAGCACCATTCCAGTCAGCCCTTTGCACTTAGCTGTGAGTGCGGCCAGCCAGGGTGGCCCAGGGCGCTTGGGGGACCCTTGGGGACTCTTGATGCTGAGCGGAGCAGGGAAGGAAAGGGGCCGGCGGCTCCTTTCAGCACTTTGGTTGCTGCTGTTTGGAGCCACCTCCCTTGCCTGTGTAGGGCAAGTGCATGGGGGAGGCGGGTGGGACCTGTGCGAGCGGGAGCATCGGCTGCTGGGACCCAGCGACAGAGATTTGTCCCAGTCCCGGGATCTCCTGGCTACTGTCCCCCGGGCCCTGCCCTGACGGGCTCCGCTTCATCCTCAGGCCTATAATGGTCACTGTGAAGCCCTAAAGACACTTGCCGAAACCCTCGTGAACCTCGATGTGCGGGACCACAAGGGGCGGACAGCGCTGTACCTCGCCACGGAGAGAGGCTCCACGGAGTGCGTGGAGGTGCTCACCAGCCACGGCGCCTCCGCCCTGGTCAAGGAGAGGAAGAGGAAGTGGACGCCCCTCCACGCCGCAGGTGACGGGGCTGCGCGTGGTGAGGGGGCTCGTCCAGAGCCCTGCAGGCCGTGGGGCTGCAGGGTCTGCTGCTTGCTGGGTTAAGAGGCCTTTAGACTGGCCTTGGGCAGCTGTCCTGGAAGGTGGCGGTGACAGTGACACCTGTCACCCGGCTGCTGTTGAGGATGGTGCTGGCAGTGGGGATGGGGCATCAGCACCTGCACTGCAGCGTCAAAGCGCGGGATCCAGGTGGCTGCGGGTGGCAGGGGACAGCGGCTGCTCCCGCATGTCTGCAACGGAGCCAGTGCAATGTGCTAACGAGCCCTGTAGCCTAGCAGCCTGTAACGAAGCACCTGGCTCATGTGTGAGCATGAGCACGAGCTCTGGCTTTGGCTTGCGGACGGGTTGGAAGGAGGGGACCCGTCCATATGTGTGTGTGCGACTCCTGCTTCCTCGCCTTTCCTCCAGCTGCCAATGGGAATACGGATTCCCTGCACCTCCTGATAGACAGCGGGGAGCGAGCGGACATCACCGACGTCATGGACATCCACGGCCAGTGAGTTTCTCTGGGCGTTTCCCTGTGCAGGACACGCTGTCTGTGCCTCCTCTACCGCGGGCAGCAAACCTTGTAGTCAAAGACAGTAGCAAATTTGCAGCCCCGCTGGGAGCAGCTCCCAAACGTGGCTCCCATCGTGCCCAGGCAGCGCTCGCCTCCCTGAGCCACTGCTGAAGCCAGTGAGGGCCCCAGCAGGGACACGAGGCGCTGCTGGAACCAGTCGCGGCTCCCAAGGTCACTGTCCCTCCTGTCACTTGTTCCCCCGCAGAACCCCACTGATGCTGGCGATCATGAACGGCCACGTCGACTGTGTCCACCTCCTGCTGGAGAAGGGCTCCACGGCCGACGCCGCAGACAAGAGGGGCAGGACTGCCCTGCATCGAGGGGTGAGTGTGTCTCTGGGCCCGGGGGGTGTCCTGGGACTTGGTAACTTCTACTGAGAGGTCTCCCACATGGAGGCTGCTCCTTTTCCCTTCCTGGAATGCAGCATTTGAGGAAACTGGGGAAGAAGAGGGTGCTTCTGTCATTAGTGGGTGAAGGAGGAAACCTGAGCTCTCGGTCCTGTATCCCGGCGCAGGCTGTGACGGGCTGCGAGGACTGCCTGGCCGCCCTGCTGGACCATGATGCCTTCGTTCTGTGTCGGGATTTCAAGGGCCGGACCCCGATCCACTTTGCGTCGGCATGTGGGCACTTAGAAATCCTGCGGACCCTGCTGCAGGCAGCCCTCTCTACTGACCCTCTGGACTCCGTAGTGGACTACAGTGGTTACTCACCGATGCACTGGGCTTCTTATAGCGGTAAGGGGCAGGAATGGGGCACGCTCAGGCCTGTTTGCTTCATGCATAAGGCAGGTCCACTGCTGCCTCAGGCTCTTAGGAAGGGCATGAAGGAGGTTGGAAGCGCCTCTAGTCTTCTGGATATGGATGCATTCCCATCCCTCTCTTCTCACAGGGCATGAAGATTGTCTTGAATTGTTACTTGAACACAATCCATTTGCGTACCTAGAAGGAAACCCCTTTACTCCATTGCACTGTGCAGTGTAAGTGGCTCCTGAGGTCCTTCCCCCAGAATAGCTGGGAGAGGGAATGCGCGGCTTGAGACGCCCGTGGAACGATGAGATCCAACCCCTGGTGCTCTCGACAGAGCAGAATCTCTTCTGCTTGGCACCCTGCCACCCTTCAGGGTTCTACTGCCCGCTTGTCCTGGCCTCCCCGCAGCCGCTAGGCCGTGGCTGGGCCACTGGAGGTCCCCTTGGATCTGCAGAGCTCGGCAGCGGCCGTGCGCAGCCCAGCGGTGCTGGGTTTCCTTGAGTAATACCAAGAGGAGCAAAACTTTTCCCCTAAGTCGCTGCAGTGCAGCTGCTGTTTTGTGCTTTCCGAGGCTCTGTGCTGCTCCTGCGCGCCGGGTGAGGCGGTTGTGCTGCTTCACCTGCCTCTAACTTCCCTTCTCATCCCCGCTACAGAATTAACAACCAGGACGGCACTGCTGAAATGCTGGTGGAAGCATTAGGTGCCAAGATTGTTAATAGCAGAGATGCCAAAGGAAGGTGAGCGCGGAGGCGTCCCTCTCCCGTGAGCCACTCACTGGGATCCTGGGGGGTGACTGCAACTCCTGCGTTGCTCTGGGCGGGTTGTTCTTGTGTGGCCGTGGGGTCCCCGCCGTGCTCGTCCTGCCGGGATGGCTGCAAGGGCACCCGGACCCGCTCGTCCTCACCCACCTCAGGGCAGAGTCTGTCTGGTGACTGTGTCCAGCAGCACAGAGTAAATTCCATTGTCCCTGCCCTTCCTACAGTGCAAATCCTCAAAGCTGTCCGGGCCTTCGGCAGGGTGGCAGGACTGGGTGCTGTCCGTGCTCTTCACACGCTCTCTCCTCCTCACAGGACACCCCTTCACGCTGCTGCCTTTGCAGACAACATCCATGGTTTACAGCTGCTTCTGCGCCACCAGGCCGAGGTGGACATGACTGACAAGCTGGGGAGGACTCCCCTCATGATGGCTTCTGAGAACGGGCACACCGCAGCAGTCGGTACGTGCTGTTCGGGCCGTGGGCTTCCTCCTGCAGCTCTGTCCTGCTCCGGTACTCCAGGTCCTCCAGCTTCTAATGGCAGAGGGGAGGATTTGCTGCTCGGGCAAGTTAGTGTTCCTGGCTGTTCTTTGGGGACTGTCCCCACCTGCGTGGCAGCAGGACCCCAGTCCTCTCCTCTCCCAGGCCCACTGAGGCCTCTGCTCTGCTCCTGCCCCTCAGCACGTGGCCACGGCCCCGTATTGCCGGGCTTGGTGCTTCCTCTTCGCAACAGCAGCTTCCCCTGTCGATTTCAGAGTTCCTGCTGTACCGAGCAAAAGCAAATATAACTGTGCTGGATGTCAACAAGAACACAGCTCTTCACCTGGCCTGCAGCAAGGTAGGGAGCCGAGCGCCCACCAGCTGTGCCCGTACTGCCCTTGCAACTGTGTTGCCGAGAGGGGTGTCCCTGCTCGGGGAGCACCCGGAGCCCACTGTGCTCCCCAGGGTCCGGATGTGATGCAAGCAGCAGGCTTGGAATCTGTGTATTCAGTGAAAAAAAAAAACGCATCAGACACTGCCAAGAAAGAGATGGAGGAGGCAGCATCTGCCTCCCAGACCCTTCCACAGTATTAAACGTTGCTGGAAGGAGAGATTTAGGGAATAGCTGCATCTTGTGGGAATCACATCCTGCTCAGAGAGTGCTCGGGTGCCCTCCACCACCCGCGGCTTGTGCTCGTGCAGGGTGAACAACCTGCTCTCCCTTCCAGGGTCATGAAAAGTGTGCCTTGTTGATCCTGGGGGAAACCCACGACCTTGGCCTTATCAATGCAAGTAACAGTGCTCTGCAGATGTGAGTATTTGCACAGCTGGCTGGCGGGTTGGCAGGACCCTGCTGGGTGCGGGGTGCGTTGGCAGGGGCACGGTGTGCACAGCATGAGCAGGTCCCGGCGGCGGCAGCGGCACAGCAGGCCCTTGCCTGGCAGCAGGAGCAGGTCCCGGGAAGACCGGCTGCTCTCCCTGGAGTGGAGCTGCAGCCCTTGGGAGCCGTGTGCGGCTCTGTCCTTTCCGTACCCACCCTGCCCAGCTTCAGTTTTGCCAGCTGGGAGCCCTGGTTCTCCCGTGATGCTTCCACGGGAGCAGCCCCAGGCCCGAGCTGTCGGGTGCAAACGTGGGCACCGCTCGGTCGGCTGCTCCCAGCCCCAGGATCATCCCTGTCCCCCTAATGCGCTTCCTCTCACTGCTGCCCGCAGGCCGCTCCACATCGCCGCCCGCAACGGCCTGGCCTCTGTCGTGCAGGCCCTGCTCAGCAGAGGAGCCACCGTGCTGGCTGTGGATGAAGAAGGTGAGTCCTCCTCGCGCTGACCGGGCCCGCAGGCGCTGCGTGACCTCCCTGGGGATGACGCCTGCGTGGGGATCGCTCAGCCAGCGTGGGAAGGGTCCCCGTGGCCCCCCCTCAGCCGTGCTCCACCTTTCCAGCGCTTGGCTGGGCACGAGCAGCCGGCTGAGGGTTTTGCCGTGTCGTGGCGCTCTGGCGCTCAGTGTTGCCAAGTCCTGCCCATGTCTCAAGCACATGACTTTTCCTGCCCTACCTCTTCTGGCTGCTGTCTGGCTCTCCTGCCATCTGAGGCCACCAAACCGGGCTGGGCTGCGCTGGTGACGGACTCCTGACCTACTTGCAGGTCGGCAGGAGCCGGCTGTGGGGCCAGCAGCTTTTTCTCCCAGCAGAGCTTTGGTTCTGCTCGAATACCTTTAAGCTGTGAAAAGTGTCACTGCAGCTGCTGCATGGCCAGGCCTTCAGAGGCTCCTCTGCCCGGCTCCCGGCGCACTCCGAAGCGCTTGCGGGAATTGCAAGGGTTGCCAGCGCCCACGCAGGGTCCTTTGAGAAAAAGACAAAGTGAGGCCCTGGCCCCTCAGCTCCTGCAGTGAAAATTGCCCCGGTGGAAGGGATTGGATCTGGGGTGCGGGCGGATCCAGGAGTGGATCCAGCCTGGGCCTGGGCCTCGTGTGCAGCAGCGCGTCCGCCTCCTGCGTCCGAGGTGGAAGGAGGGCCCCGTCCCTGCCCAGCGCTGCCTTTGGCTGCCGCGGGTTTGTGCCCCCAGGCAGGAGCGGGGCGGCCCAGCACAGCCCTCACGCTCGCTCCATTTCAGGTCATACCCCAGCCTTGGCATGCGCCCCCAACAAGGACGTTGCCGACTGTCTGGCACTTATCCTCTCCACCATGAAGCCTTTCCCGCCTAAAGACGCCATCAGCTCGTTCAGCTTCAACCTCCTCAAGAACTGCGGCATCGCGGCCAAAACGGCGGCCTGCGGTACCCTGCCCAACGGTGGCAGCTGCCCCTACGGCAAGGAGCGGCATGGCGCCATCGGCCTGGACGGCTGTTACTCGGAGTAGCGCAAATGATGGGTGACCTAATATCTTATTATATTTATTTAGAAATTCTATAAATATAGGGCACTTTAAAGGAGAACAAGACTGGACAGCCCTTCCAGAGTGGCCCCACAGGCCGGGAGTTCAGAGCTTCCTCTTCCCGCTCGGCTGCCTGGGCGGTGCGAAGCCTCTCGCCGAGCCAGGGAGAGCAGGGAGCGCTGCCAGCCGCGGCCCCACACGCTCCCATCCCGCTCCAGCTCCACGCGCTTGCATCCCACTCGCTCTGGCCCCATGCTCTCCCATCCTGCTCGCTCCAACCTTGCGCACTCCCATCCCGCTCAGTCTGGCCCTGCTCGCTCCAACCCCACGCATTCCTGTCCCACGTGTTTCTGTCCTGCTCACTTCGGCCCTGCGCGCTCCAGCCCTGCACATTCCTGTTCCGCTCGCTCCACCCCGCTCGCTCCCAGCTTTTTCGCTCCCATCCCACTTGCTCTGGCCCCGCGCGTTCCCATCCTGTGTGCTCCGGCCCCACTTGCCATGGCCCCGCTCGCTCCAGCCCCGTGCACTCTGACCCTGCGCGTTTCCATCCTGCGCGCTCCTGCTCTGCTCACTCTGATCCCGCTCGCTCCGGCCCTGTGCACTCTGGCCGGCCCCGCCGTGCGCTTTCACTGGCTGCAGGGTTGGAGACAACCTTAAAAAAGGAACCACCTCTTCCCCGGCCTTGCCTCGCTGCAGCCCTGTGTGCACCGGTGCGTCCCCATTGCCCGTGCGCTCCCTGCGCTCTCCCATTTATCCCTGCGCACTCCCTGCACTCCCTGTGCTTCCCGCATTCTCCCTGTGCTCCCTGCGCTCCCCACACTCCCTGTTATCCTGATGCACTTCCTGTTATCCCCTCTCGCTCCCTGTTATCCCCATGCGCTTCCTGTTATCCCCACGTGCTCCCTGCTCTCTCTGCACTCCCTGTGCTCCCTTTTATCCCTGCTTGCTCCCTGTTATCTCCGCACGTTCCTGCTCTCCCCACACTCCCTGTGCTCCTCGTGGCCCGTCCAGCCAGATGGGGAAGCCTGAACTCCCAGTGCCGGGGGCGGCAGGGGGGACCCGCTGCGCTGGGCGCACCGGGGCGGGCGCTGCCTCCCAGCCCAGGGTCCCCACAACCTGCTGCTCCGTGTCACCCTTCTCCCGCTCGTGCTGCGCGTCCAATACAAACACTTGATTGCGATCTACTGTACCCGGGGCACCCAAACACCCTTTTGGCAGCTGTCAGGTATATGCAAAAATGGGCGCTGCTGCCCGTGCCCATGGCAAGCCCGGCCACGCGGCTGCAACCTCCCCTGCTCCAGGCACTTTAGGGATTCTACTGGCTTCTTCCTTTCTCTCTTGGCAAAACGTTGGATCCTACGGAACGACTCTTCTTGTGACTTCTTATTCTCTTGTTGCGTGGCCATTTCCATGCAAGAGCCAGTGTTGCTTTTTCTTTTCTTTTTTTTTTTTAAAGATATTTATAAAGAAACGAGCATTTACCTTAAAAAAAATCAAAAAAAAAATCCAAACCTTTTAGCCTTTTAATAAGGAAAAAATGCACTTCAAAGTCCTTATTCACAACCCTAAATCAGTCTATGTTTATTTTTCTACTGCAGCATCTTGGCAGGTTTTATTAGCGTGTGTGTATGTGGGATCAGTGTTCTTTTTTTTTTTTTTTTAATTTTAACGATCATATTTATAATGCAGGTTTGAAGCGTTTGAAAATGTTGCACTGTATTTTTGTTTTCCTGAATTACTGTAGCAGTATCACGTGCAAGAAAACCAAGAGCCTCTCAGCATATCAGGAGCCTGTTCAAAGCCAAAGACGGGGCTGGGCCCAGGCGTCCAGGCCGACTGCCGCGTCCCCGTCGCCCCTCGGGCTGCGAGGCAGTGACGGAGCCACTCGCTTTGGCTCTTGTCTTTGAAAGAGGAAAAAGCATTTCTGTAACCAAAATAACGTATTAGTCCTTTTTTTTTATTATTATTATTTTTGGAAGCCTTTGGAGGTGAAGGTGACTGCCGTCCCGGTGCCCGTCACGGCAGCGCCGGCCTCCTCGGCACCGCGGCCTCTGCTCCGGCGCTGCGGGCTCGTCCCCTCCCGGTCCTCGTTTCTTCCTTTCACCAAAGCCCAACCAAAGCGGCCCCCTCCCTGCATCCTCTTGGCTTGAAAGAAAGTGTTACCTTTCTGCAGCGAATACCTCAGCGGGAGCCCCAGCTCCCGGCATTTGAACGGAAAGACCCTTCCCGCAGATCCACCCGCGCGGAGAACTGGAACCAGCCTTGTTTACATTGCGGCGCTGCCCTGCCCGGAGCCGCCAGCTCTCGCACCCTCCTTCCACCTCTTGCTCCCTCTTTTTCTTCCCACTGCTGCCCCGGGGCAGGAAAATGGGTCCAAAGTCCCCAGGTGTCTTTTTTCCAAGGGCTAAAGTATTTCCCGAGGCGCAGCGAGAGGCGGGCGCCGTGCTCCAAGGCGGATTCCCACCAGAGCAGCGCGTGTCGCTCCCCTTCTCTCGCCTCCTTGCGTTTTGGAGAATAATGGTGGTTTTTGGTTGCTTTCCTCAAGAATCTCTCCCCTTTTCGCCTCGTTTCTGCGCTGTGACATGTCACCTGTCCCCAACGTGACGCCTGACCCCGGGCGAGACAATCAATGTGACTCCGAAAGGGCTTCTCCATCCCTGCTCCGCGCTTCCCTGCTCCCAGTGAGGCTTTTCCTTCTCTCCCCTCCCTCTGTGTCTTATCGGAAATAATAATAATGATAATAATAATAATAATGACAGAGTGAAATGAGGTTGCAGCGGCGTGGCCGCACAATGGGAACACGGGAAGCACTGGGAAGCACCGGGAAGCACCGGGAGTGCGGCTGGGTCTCTGGCAGGTGCCAGTCTTGTTCTCCTTTAACGCTGTATCGTATCCATTGACAGCACAGCTTGACAATTTAAGTAATAATCAAAGTGTTTGGTAATAATGCATTATTTTGCTAAACGAGATTTGTGATGGTTTCCCTAGTGCATTGTCAAGAGGGATGGAGGGAAACTTCCGCTGCCTGGCCTGCGCTCTGGCGCTCCGGAGCCAGCGCCGCTCCCGCCTTGATGCCAAAGTCGGACCATTCCCGCCCCACGCCGACTCCCCCTTCCCGCTGCTTCACCTTGGGCTCAAACATGCAGGCATTGCTCACGCCCCCGGCTTCCCTTTTCCTCCAGAAAAAGAAAAAATGAAAAAAAAAAGGAAGTTTCCCTCCGCCTCCTCAGTCCAAAGCACTTGCTTCAAGTAATAAGCACTTTTGTTCAAGCATGAGTCCGGGTTCCCCTTATCCCCTGGGGCACAGAGCAGCGGGCGTGGAAGGGAGACGGGAGCGGCTTTGGCTGCGGATCACTCGTTTCCTGCCACTTGGTTCCTAGGGAAGGCGGGAGCGGAGGGGCCGGCGCGCCTGGCATGAGCACATGTCACGAGAGGGCCTTGCACTGCCACGCGGGCTGCACCGCGGCCCCGAGCCATAGAAACTGCTGACGAACCCTGAATGTAGCGGCCGTGCCGCCAGATCGGGAATTGCCCTTCAGGAAAACTTCCCCCCCCCCGGCCCCTCTGCATCCTCGCAGCCAGCCCCAGCGCGGCCACTGGGCCAGGCTGGGGCCGCATGCGAAATAGCACTAAAAACAAGCGAAATTCCCCCAGACGCAGGTGGAAGCTTTGCCTCGAGCTTGTGGGGCCGGGGGCTCCCCCGAGCGCATGGGCTGGGCCAGCCACAAAGGGGGAAAAGCCAAAACCGAGAACAAACTGCAGAGACCCAAGAAACAACCTTTTTTTAAAAAAAAAAATAGTTTTTTTTTCTTTTTTTTTACGTTTTTGCGCTGTTTGCCAGGGCTGGGGACTCCCGCTCCCCCCGCAGGGACCACGGGATGCGGGGGGTGTCCCGGGCCCTGCAGACTGTGCTCCTCCACTCCCCCGCCTTTGCCTTCAGTCGTAAACCAAAGGAAAAACCAGCCCCTTCCGCGGGCAGCCCCAGCCTGACCATGTGGGGGGCGGCTGGGGCTTTGCTGGTTCTTTTTCTTTCCTTTTTTTGCCTCTTTTTTTGGTTCTTTTGATTTTATTTTCCCCAAGGCCGCCAGGAGCTGCTCAAACCCGGTTGCACCGGGCACGTTCACAAGAAGGAAAATCCGCAGCGAGGAGGCAGCCGGGGGCGGGTAACATAGGAGCAAGGTCGGTAACGTCCTCCCCGTGCCATGGAGAGAGGCGAGAGCAAGCGGGGAGTAGGCAGCAGCGCCCCGATATCACCTGTCGGCTTGGAAACACAAACGAAACGTGCAGAAACGGCAGGATTCGGGGTTCGCCTGCAGGCAGAGGAACCACGGGGCTTCCCGCTTTGCAGCACGGCCGTGGGACATGGAGCCGAGCGGGGCCGTCCCGATGCCGCGCGGCCTCCGTGGGATACCGAGGAACAAGGATGGAGACGGGGCTCCCTCCTTGCTGGGCATGTGCAGGTTCCCCTCTCCTCCTCCTCCTTCCCGGGATCCTTGGAGGGAATCGCTCTGCTCTGCAGCTCCCACACCAGGAAGGAGCTGCCGGGGGGATCTAAAGCAATAGGGGCCACAGGTGGGTGGGCAGGTGGCCACGGGGGCTCCTTTGGGTTGTGTCTCTCTGCACTGTTCACACCTACCTCTTGCCACGCGCGCTGGGCCCGGCTGTTCCGCTGGCGCCGCGGCCGCTCCAGCTCCCTCCCAGCCCCTTCTCCGTTAGTCCCCGGCTTCAACCCACGGCCGCGCCGGGATGCGGTTCTCACGGGCGCCGTGCAGGGAGGCAGAGGTGAGCATGGCCCTGCGCCAGCGATGCTGCCGTGTCCCCATGGGGAGGGATGTTCCACATCCCAGCATGGAAGGAGGCTCCAGCATTCCTATGGGATGCTCTGACATCCCTCCGCACAGGGCAGGATTCTCTGCGCCATGGCTCTGTCCGTCCATCCGTGCCAGACATGGCCCCGCTCCGAGCGTCCTCCCGACTCCGCCGTGGGTGCTCCCTCCTTCAACCACTGGTTTCAAGCACAAACGTGTTGCCTGGCGGCTCGCCCGCCACAAGTAGGGTAGAGTTTTGATGTGCAATTACAAAATAGATTAAAAAACAAACCCGCGAATCGCACGGAATGGCCCCGGGGTGGCTGTGAGCAGCAGCTCCGCACGGGGCGTGCTCTGAGCTGTGTCCTCACGCCTGCTGCTTCCCGGCAGAGCTGGAGCCGTTGCCGCGGGGGCACCGGGAACGCGGCGCCCTTGGGGACAGGGGGGTCCCTGGCGCCAGCGACTCCCCCCCACCCTGGCCGCGAAGGCGAGTGGAGCCGTCGGAGCAAAACCCAGAAGGGGGCTGTGAAGCCCTGGAGCCCCCATCCCCGCGCCCGCCCACGAGCCGCCGCCTGTCTCGGATGTCGCGTTTATGTCTGTCGAGGAATCCTGCATCACCTGGGGGGGGCGGGATCGGGGGGAAAGGAACTAAAAGGAAATCTAAAAAACGGAAAAAAAAAAAGAAAAAAGCATTCAGACTTGATCTATTTTATACGATGTAAGCTGCGACCAAGTCCTGTTATTCATATTGTGGCTTTGAATCAATTATGTTTATTAAAATGCTATTGCTTCTAGTTCTGCTTTGCTTCCTGTGTGGGGGGGCGGGAAGCAGCCTTAGACAGCGCCCGGGCCGGGCCCTGCTCCTGGGAATGGGACCGATGCACTAGGAGCAGGGCTGATGCGCATGGAGCGGTGTCAGCGCAGCAGGAACGCACTGGTGCACCAGGACGGTCCCCAGTGCACTGGGAACAGTCAAGGAGTGCGGTGGGAGTGTTGGCGGCCCACTGGGAACGTCCCCGGAGCAATAGGAATGTCCCCAGTGCACCAAGAACGTCGCCGGTGCAGTGGGAACATTGCCAATGCACCAGGAGTGTCCCCAACATGTCTGGAACAACACTGGTGCACCGGGAACAAATCCAATGCACTGGGAATGTCACCGGTGCAGCAGGAATGGTGCCACTGCAGTGGGAATGGCGTCACTGCACCAGGATGTCACTTGATGCCCTGGGGATATCCCCAATGCCCTGGGAACATCCCCAGTGCCCTATGAATGTTGCTGGAGTGGCAGGATGCACCAGGATCTCACTGATGCCCTGGGGATAGCCCCAGTGTGCCAGGAATGTCCCCAATGCCTGGGCATGCTGCTCGCGTGGCGAGATGCACCAGGATGTCACTGATGCTCTGGGAATATCCCCAATGGCCCAGGAATGTTCCCAATGCCCTGGGAATGCCACCGGCACGGTGGGATGCACCAGGATCTCACTGATGCCCTGGGAATATCCTCAGTGCCCTGGGAACACCACCAGTGCAGTGGGATGCACCAGTGTGCCAGGAATGTCCCCAGTGCCCTGGGAATGCCACCAGCATGGTGGGATGCACCAGGATGTCATCGATGCCCTGGGAACATCCACAACGTGCTGGGAATGTCCCCAATGCACTGGGAACGTCCCCAATGCCCTAGGAACATCCCCGATGCCCTGGGAACACTGCCGGTGCAGCGGGAAGGTGGTGGCGGCTCCGGGGTGGTCCGGGGCTCAGGGCTGCAACCAGGCGCTGACGCGGCCCTCGAGCAGTGCGATGCCCAGCATGGCCCCACTGCCCAGCAGGAAGCCGCCGTTGTGCAGCGTGAAGCGGCCCCAGGAGCCCCCGCCGGCAGCCTCGGCACCCCGCAGCACCTCGGGGAGCTGCACGAGGGCGTCAGCAGAGCCTCCGCGGAGCCTCCCCACCGGTGCCACCTGCTGTGTCTCCCCACCTTGTCCCCCTCTCACCATGTCAGCCAGGGCCACATAGAGGAAGAGGCCGGCGGCGGCAGCCAGCAGCGCGGGAGTGATGTGTGTGGCGCCCTGTCCCGCCGCGGCGCCCACGGCTGCTCCCGCGCACGACAGTAGCGCCGAGAACAGTGCGAGCAGCAGCAGTGCGCGGGGCGACACGCCCGCCCGCACCAGCACCGCCAGGTCCCCTGAGTGAGATGCGGTGGTAGTGACGGGAGTGTGGGGACACGCACGACGCCGCCATGGGGACGGGGGTGACACTCACCCAGCTCGTGCGGCAGCTCGTGGCACAGCACGGCCAGCGCGGTGCTGAGGCCACCCATGGCGCTTTGCGAGAAGGCGGCGCCTGCGGGCACAGGAGCCGTGAGGGGAGAGACCGTACCTGTGGCTGTCCCTCTGTCCCCATGTCCCTCTACCCTGATGTGCCCATGTGCCGTGTCGCTCTGCCGCCAGATCCCTGTGCCCTCATGGACTCTATGTCCCCATGCACTGTGTCCTTGTGCCACATACATCCCACATCTCCATGCACCTTGTCCCACTGCCATCGCGTCCCTGTGTCACCATGCATCCCATGTCTCCCTGCATTGTGTCCCCCTGCCACTAGGACACTGTGCCGCCATGCACTCAATATCCCCATGCAATGTGTCCCTCTGTCACCAGATCTCTGTGTCACCATGCATCCCATGTTCCCATGCACTGTGTCTTTATGCTACCGTGCATCCCATGTCCCCACGCACCGTGTCCCACCACACACGGCGTGTGTCCCCACGCACCGTGCAACTCATGTCCCCATGCACTGCGTCCTTGTGTCACCAGGTCCCTGTGCTCCCATGCATCATGTTCCTGAGGTTCCCAGACACCATGTCCTTCTGTCACTAAGCCCCTGTGCCCCCATGTCCCTGCCCCAAAGCACCGTGCAGCCCCATGCCCCTCTGCCATCGCGATGCCACGCCCCTTGCTCCCGATGTCCCCGTGCGCTCACCGATGGCCACCCCGTCCATCAGGTTGTGGATCCCGTCGCCCAGTACCACCATCCAGACGAGGTCAGCGGTGCCCGGCCGGAGGGGCAGCACGGGGCCATGGGAGTGTCCGTGGGGTTGTCCATGGGGGTGTCCGTGGGGCTCGACCACCCCAGGTGGCTCCAGCTCAGGGGCCGTCAGACAGCGCAGCTCAGCCCCTGCAGGGGGAGCACCGGGGCACTGGGGGTTGTGGGACACCACAGGGTGCCATGGGGCACCCCGGGGCCTTACCTGGCGCCGTGGCGGCCGCGCCGGGGCTCTCTCTGTGGGGGTGGCTGCTCGCAGCCCTGTGTTTCTGCAGGTATGCGGAACCGGTGTTGGGCACGAGCGGGACCGGCGGCCTTGGTGCCCACCCCGCGCCCACCTGGCCCTCACCGTGGCCTCGCGGCGCCGCCGCAGCATCCCCAGGAGCAGCTCCAGCAGGAACAGCAGGTAGATGCCCCCCAGCACTGCCAGCCCCTGCCGCAGCGCCCCGGCTGCTGCCGACGGCTCCCCGAGCTGCCCCTGCGCCTGGGCATGGCGAGCAGCTACTCAGGCTCCTGGGTACCGGGGCTCTCCCACCCACCCTCCCACTACCTACGTGGGGCCAGAGGTGGAGCAGGGCGTCCCCGCAGAGCGTCCCGGCGGCCAGCGCCACCAGGAAGGGCAGCAGCGCACGGAAGGAGCCGCCGCTCAGCAACGGTGCCAGCACCACGGCCAGTGCGGACGGGAGGCTGAGCAGGGCGACTGCCAGCAGCCCCCAGCCCAGCGCTGCGGCGCCCGTGAGCCCAGTCCTGGGCACTGTGCGGGGATGGGGCCAACCTGGGAGGGTGGGCAGGGGGTGCAGGGACAGGGAGAGGGGATGGCAGACCGGGGGAGGCAGGATGGGGGCCTTGGGGG
>JAWLRI010000531.1:59738-73174 GCA_034781795.1 Crypturellus tataupa | reverse complement strand
CCCCCCCCCCCCCCTTTTTTTTTTTTTTTTTTTTTTTTTTTTTTAGAAATATAATCCAAAGGCTCTTTTCAGAGCCACCCACAATGTTCATAAAAGAGCTTAGTTATCAATATTATATTCACGCAATTGTATACGAATTACTGAACGCATTTTTTTTTTAATACGTTTTATTATCGGAAGTTCTGGGTTTGGGAAAGCAGCATTGTTTGCTACTTTTATCGCTAGAAGAAAACCGTGGCAGAATATCCAACTAAAGAACGTTCTTCCTGGTATGCAATAACGACACGTTCAGTTCTTGAACCAAGGAACACTGCAACAACGCGTTTCGGCGAGTTTCCCTCCCCGCCCCCGCCCCTTTCCCTTCCCTCCGCTTTCGCCTTTCTCTTCGGTACGAGGCAGAACCCGCACGGAGATGCAAGGCGTGATCTCCTCCGGGGAGGGAGGGTGCGGGGCGCAGGGGCAGCGGGCTGGGCTCTCCTCTGGCCAATCCTTAGTTAGGGCGGGCTTTTCCAATAGCTCTTTCTTTTTCAAGAGGAACAAAAGGATATAGGAGCTCAGGGACGTTTCCTGACCATTAAGATCCTCTTCCCGCTTCTCGCCCCCTCCTCCCCCCTCCCCGCGCCCCGAATAGACAAAAGCATTTAAAGGCAACACCATAGAAATACAATGGATTATACATGGCTCAGTAGTAGCGTGCCTAACAATTGCATTACTTTTGTTACAAAATATATTAAAAAAATTACATCCGATTTTTATCAAATCAATATTATAAAAGGTTTCATCTTGGTAAAGTCAAACCAATTACTCCATAAAGATGCAAATAGATACACTTCCCTAGAAGTGCCGCGCTATCCCGTACAAATAAGTTTTTTGTTTCAATAATAGTAGGGGAAAAAAATATGTTCCACCTCGGACGACTTACGAATTGTTGTATCCTTGCTGCAGGTCACTCCTGACTTTGGCGCCTCAGCTCCATTAGGGATAGTGTGGGTGGCTCTTAAAAGAGCCGTTGGATAACAAAATATGCAGGAGTCTTCCAGTATCACTTACTTCTTTTTAGGCGCCGCCTTTTTTGCCTTTGCTGCTTTGGGCTTGGTCGCCTTGGGCTTGGCAGCCTTGGGCTTCACCGCTTTCGCCTTGGCCGGGCTCTTTGCTGCCTTCTTGGGGCGCCCGGCCTTGGCTGCCTTCTTGGGGCTCTTGGCCGCTTTCTTGGCCGCGGCAGCCGCCGGTTTCTTCACTTTCTTGGGGCTCTTCTTCACCGCCGCCGCCTTCTTCGGCTTCTTGGTGGCGCTCGCGGGCTTCTTGGCCGCCGCCTTCTTGGGCTTGGCTGCCGCCGCGCGCTTCTTCGGCGCTTTCTCTTTCGTCTCGCCGGGCTTCTTGTTAAGCCGGAAAGAGCCGGAGGCGCCGATGCCCTTGGTCTGCACTAGGGTGCCCTTGTTGACGAGGCTTTTGAGTCCCAGCTTGATGCGGCTGTTGTTCTTCTCCACGTCGTAGCCGCCGGCCGCCAGCGCCTTCTTGAGCGCGGCCAGCGAGAGCCCCTTGCGCTCCTTGGAGGCGGACACAGCCTTGGTGATGAGCTCGGTGACGCTGGGGCCCGAGGGTTTGCGGGCTTTGGAGCCGCCCGCCGCCTTCTTGCTTTTCTTAGCGGCGGCTTTGGCGCCGGGAGCCGCGACCGCGGGCGCGGCAACGGGAGCCGTCTCCGACATCGCGGCAGAGACTTCTTCCTAATCAAAAGAAAGTAATTGGGCTACAGTAACCCCGATGCCTGAATTTATAGCGAAGCGGTGATCTGTGATTGGTGCTTTGCAGAGCCCGCCTAACTGTGAGCCAGGAAGAGCTTTCCTCCTCTCAGTTTGTGTTTCTTCGGAGTTATAAATTCATATTTTTTATAAAATATTTGCCACGAAATCACCCCAGCTGCTTAGAGTCGTAAAGATAAGACTGTGAAGTTTCATTCGGGGGAGTTGCCCCTTACAGAGATCTGAGATGAGTGAAAAAAGATGTGTTTTACCCCGCGTCCTGGAGCGTGAGAGGGACCGGGGACGGCTAACTTTTGTTTTTCCTTCTAAATTAAAACCCAGCTCTTCGTTAAAAAGTCCCTCTCGTAATGAAATCTCATTCTTTAGGGGGTTTTCTCCTGATTAGAATAGAAACTGAGGAGTCAGCTTCATTATTTTTGCTGTAAAATCGTTTCAAAGAGAGGGAAGTAACACAATATCACGTCTGAGCTTTGAATATGGATAAAGAATCGCCTCTCTTAACCATATCTTTAACTATTAAGGATACAGTATTTCCACTGAATTTCGTGTTTTGGAGAAGTAAGAGACCTTCATAGGAATATATGTACTCTGGAAATATATCTGGAAATTGTCACGACTCTTCATTTTTTACTGCTGTTCTGTAAGTGAAAAGCAGTATTATGGTATTTTTGAAATAGTTTCTGTTTATAAGAAGGAGATGTTAATGACTAGATAATACTTATAAATGCTGAATAAGCTGCTATTGTAATGTTTTATCAATTTAACTTATCTGTGTGTTTATTATTATTTTTGTTTTATTTTATCTGGGGGGGTGGTAGCAACTCATAAGTTCTGTTCTCAGAGGGAGGGAAAATGTCATATATATATAGATATCACATTTTAAAAAAAACTAAGTAGTTATCTGGTTTCTTCTATGCAGACAAATTAAGCAATAAGGAAATGAATAAAGAAATGCTTCAGACTAAATGTTACCTTTATTTACCTGTATTTAGGCACGGTCTATTTTGTACATAAATTTCATAAAATATGCCATTCTCTTATTTGAGGGAAAAGAAGAACAATCCTCTTCTTAATTGTAGATCCAATACCTCAGAATATTTAAATCACAATATTTATAAATCAGAATCACCTTTGATTATTGTAAAAGTATTTAATTATAAAGTCTCATAAAGTGACAATAAAAAGTTATTTTATTTTATTTTATTTTATTTTATTTTATTTTATTTTATTTTATTTTATTTTATTTTATTTTATAATGAGCAACTACAAAGTGCTTACAATAATTTTCGGATTTTATTGGAAGATAAAGGCCTTGACCTGCTTCTAAAGGTAGCCAGCATTTTATTCCTTAATTGAAAAAAAACCAACCAAATTAACAAAAAAACAATTAAAAAACCACATTGAGCCCAAATTCCATATTTTGACCTACTGCCCCTTTACTTCGTAAATACTTGTAATGCACAAACTCCATGACCTGTTTTAGCAGAAAAGTGTCTGATCTGGTATATATGAACTTGAGATACTAGAAGAGAAGTAACATTTTACAAAAGGCCCTAGAAATTAGCTTTATTGTGAACTTTATACTGAATGTACACTGAAGTTGTTTTTAATAGTCTGTAGTCTTGATTGAAATGAGATGCATTAAAAAATCAAGGATAAAAAGAATGAGCTACCACCCTATTTGATTTTCATGTAGTTATACATATATCTTTTTCTATTGTTTTCAAGCATGCAAGCTAATAAATATTTTTAAGGGGAGAAAAAATGAAAGAATAAAAGAGAGAAACAGAGAAAGGAATAATTTAGACTCTTCAGTACATCACAGTAGAAATCAGACTGAAAAGCATGTTGATGGTCTATGGAATTAACTGTGCTTCTTATGGGAACATCATGTAGTTTCCACATTAAAAATAAAAATAAAAAATCCAAAGTAGCAAAAGAGTTTGATTATTGAATTTAAAAAAAAATCAAATTAAGAGTATATTTCTTAGAGGTTAAACAAACAAACAACAGCAACAAATAAAGCAAGATGGAGGCATATGCTTATTCCAAATTTATCAGACTGAAATGGCCATAGAACAGAACCAGACAATATAAGAAAAAAGCAATCAATTGTCACGTATCTGGGTTTGTGTAATTTAACATACATTCCTCTGTGAATGAGGCATGAAAGACACTTAATATGCTTCAATATATATATATGTCATTTTATTGTTAGACCTTTACAAGTCTAGTTTATTTAACTAGTCAGGAAACTGGGAGTGAATGTTAGTCTTTGATGCAAGACAAGGTCTACAAATGCAGGAATGGGACCTCTTCTCAAGAAACAGCTTCATCTGCCATGTCTACACTTTTCAAAAAAACTCCCTTCAACCTTTCTCTCTTAAATTCTGTTTTCAGTGTATGAAAAGAGAATTAGACTATTAATTGGAGGATGGCAGATGGCAGAAAGAGAAGAAAGATCGTGTCCTACTTGGGAAGATGTAAGGAACTGCTGTCAACTTGAACTATACAGTATATAGAGCTTACTATTCCTATTTCATGAGAATTTTTGAAGGGGCAAAATTGTCTCATGCTTTTGAGAGGAATGTGGATGAGGATGTTCCTGGTCATTTCAAGGACTTCAAGAACCTTTCCAGCAGGGCCTTGAAGAGCAGCATTTGTGACTTCAGAGGTAGTATTTAAATGCTCTTATTAATCATATTTGACAAAGATTGTCAGCATCTCTTCCTCAATTTCTGACTTAGATTTCTGGAAATAACTGCTAAATGTAACACTGGACCAAAATAAAAATGTTTATTAGAGACACCAATCACAAACAACTTTGCCAACAACAATTATATTGCTCTGGTTGTTTTATCGGTCAGGGAAAGAAAAAGGAAAAAAAAAAAAAGGAAAGTTAATAAATCATCTCACAACTCAGCAAATAAAGAAAGGAGTAAAAAACAATAAAGAGGTTTGCCACCTGACAGAGAAATACTCTTCCTACTCAACTATGTTACTCAAAATAAGTTTTTAAAAGTGAACTGATATTAGTATAGTTTATAGTTTCCTATGAAGACACAGATATTTAAATGAAACCAATTTTATGTTAATTTTCCATCAAAAAGCAAAGTTTGAAAGTTCTCCCAATTTTGCCTTCTAAGTACTCTCTATCAAATTTACTTATCTCTTACTTAGCGCCTTAAACGATTTTTTGTCTCCTCAAAGAGCATGTCCTCTTTTCCCAAAAATGTAACCACAGATTCATGTAGAATCACATAAGATGTCCTGAAAAATCTCTTTGCTTAGCAATACGGGTGCTACTGAAGGTTTTATAAAGTCTTAAAAGATGACAATGCAGACTCAGTTCCTGTGCAAGGGCCTTCAAAAGCAGTTTCTTGTCCTGTAACATAAGAAGTAATTCCTAAAACTTTATTTTTATATATGTATATATATATATCCTTATCAGCAGGAGGTTTCACATTGATGAGAAGCAGCTAGAGGTCAGTGAGACAGGCTGAGGGATGAGAGCAACACAGATTAACCAAATTGAATTGAAAACCTTAACCCATTTAATTACATTTACTGTTTTTGACATGGGGAAATTATGGAGTCTACACTAAAGCAGCCTTTCTTTGTGACAAATGAAGATTTTACTGACATTCAGATGACCACTCAATAATAACAAAACCAATAGTTTTAATGAGGAAGAATAGTGCACAATGGGATCCAAAGTCATGAGTCAAGACTCTGACATGTTGTGACCATATTGACAAAGTTGATTCAGTAAATGCAAAGAATCATGTTCTATTATATATGTTCTAATGAATATATTATATTCTAAGAAAGAAATAAGTTCTCGAGGGCTATAAATAATAAATAAATATGTGTCCTGTTAGACTATCGACTTCAACTGCTATGACAGAAATGTGTTGCCAAGTTTCATGTTTCAGTATGAAGGCATTACAACCTTTTTGTTTAGAAGTGATAACTTGCCATCTAATCTAGTGCTTAAAGAGACTTTAAAGTATGCATATTTGACAAAAAGCAGCTTCAGTTTGTTCAAAGCTAAGAAATAGAGTTTTGAAGACAAGAAAAAAATGTGAACCATACTAGAATGGTCTAAAGGTGCAATCCAAACACCAAGAGAAATACACCATTGTTCATCTGCAGCAAAGTGGTTATAAGAATGTACTTTTACATTTTTTAAGTGAGTGGGTAGCCACTGATGCCTTTCTTCAACACATATACACTGTCATGGTATTGTTTCTCATTCTTGCTGATCCTGCCGGTCAAAGCTGAGAGGTGAAATTTTTAATATTTTTGCTGTTTTAACCCATCAGGATTACTGTCAACAACTTCAAGAACACAGAAAACACAGTGAAATGCAATGATTTTGGAAATTTTAGTGGTTAAGAATTACTGAATCTCTGAGAATGGAAGGCACATCTGGAGATTGTCTAGTTCTTCCTGGTGCTCAAAGAAGGAACTACAGCAGATATCTTAGGCCTGCGTCCAGTTGGTCTTTGAATGTTTCCAAAGATGAAGAGGTAGCAATTTCTATGGACAATCTGTTCTGGTGTCTGACCAATCTCACATTAAAAAAAAAAAAAAAGTCCGTTTGATTAATTTCTTATATTTAAGCTCAATTACACATTTTAGCATGATGACATTCTTTTTGACCTGTCACTGGGCTCAGTAGAGAAAGGTCTAGCTCCTTGTTCTTTGTCTTCTCCCTCTATCCCTATCAATTATCTACTAGACACATCGATAAGATCCCACTGAAACTTTTCTGATCCAAACTAAGCAGTTACAACTTTCTCAGCTTCTCTCTATATATCGGATGCTTCAGTCCCTTACCATCTTCATGGCTCTCTGGTGGACTTATTGCAGTATTTCTGTCTCTGTTTTGCTGGGGAACGCATGACTGGACACAGCAGATGTGGTTCACCAGGATAATGTAGAGAGGAAGGATCACCTCTCTCAGTATTATTTTGAAATCAGTACTTCACCACATTCATTTGTGAAATTTGTGTACAGGCTAATGCTGAATGACACTCCTGCTACTTTGTACTGGAAATGATCCAAACAGCGGTACATAGAAGTAAATAACTGGGACCTAGAAGGTGATTGGGGTCTCATCAAGGTCTGATGACCCTACCTATGAATACATAGCCCGAAGCATTAAATTATCCCTTCTGGCCCCTGAACTTGTTTGGATAATGGACTTTCATATAAGTTAGTGTTTTTACTTATATTCATCCATCCCCAAAACTGAACAGTATTATGTTTCTATTATGACTACTACTGTTGCTGGTGCTGCTACTCTACCGCACTATATAGGAATCCTAGTTATGGGTAGGATACTATGTTGTAGAGACTACTTTTTTCTTGATTTTACGTGAAGAAGAGAGACAGATGGTTAATGCAGAAAGAAAAAAAAAAAATACCAGATATCAGCATGCAAGGCATTGAAGACTAACCTTGTATGTAACTTCCTAAATATCTGGGGAAAAAAAAAGTAATATGTCATCCAAACACATGTCTGACTGCTGTCTGTTTTCTCAGGTGTATAAATGAACAGTCAAATTTTTGGTCTTTGTTAGGAATCAGACTGCAAATGTTAATTCAGTCAGAGACTGAGAATGCAACTAGGTTATTCATACAGAAATTGTAAGTCCCATCCCTTCTGCGGGGATACCAACTCAGCCAAATTAAATCAGTATGAACAAAAACATGCATTTGTGGTATCATACTTAACTGTTTTATTCCAATACTAAATTTTAAAAGATTCTCATCAATGGATAATATATAGCTGGATGATATCCTGTATATTTTCCCTATATTTCATTTCATTTTAGGAATTCTCACAAGTACAGAAAAACATTGGAAATGAAACTAATCAGTAGAACTTTTTCTAGCACCACACACACACTTACAAACACACAGCATAAAGTTATGTGAATGTTTTTGATAACAATCAAACTATCAAAGTGATGTGTCACACACAGTTCTGCAATGGTCAGTCTCAGATCTGGCATAATTTTATTAGTGATTTGAATTACATAATACAAAGTACATCGTTATGGTTGCCAAAAAGCTAAGATACGATGAAGTACATTAGGACAAGTTATAAGCTAAAAATGAATTATAAAATCTTATAAATTTGACATATTTTCTTAAAAAAAAGAAGGTAATTCATAAAGAAAAAGAACCATATGAATTTTTTAAATACAGGACAGTAGTTGGGACAATAGAGGTAGTTGACTATGTAGCACTTGAGTAGATCTCAGTCTTCCTGTTACAGTTCTATGTTGACAATGCATCAGTCTAAGTAATACCCTTCATTAGAGCAAGTTAGACACCAGGAAAAGTGTTTTCTAATATAGAGTGATATATTGGAAAATGTTTCTTGGGAAGATTGCGGTGTCTCCAAGGGTTGGTCAGAGTGAGTATCTATCAAGAATAAACCAGTTGCAGACAACTCTTGATGATGAATGGGGAATCAACAAAAAATAGTTCATGTCTATCTGCTGATAGTTATCATAAGAATAAAGATCAGAGAGACTCTGTGGACAAGAGGACAGGGTTGGTATAGTGTGTTTGCTTTTTCAGGTTCTTGATGCCATCTCCCACAGCATTCTCATTTGTGAGCGCGGATGTATGGGTGGGATCAGCAGGCAATTAGGTGATTTGAATATTGATTGCATCATAGGGCTAAAAGATCCTCAATTAATAATATCTGGATGGCAATCAATAAAGAGAAGAGTACCTGAGGGCTTAAAATCAAGACTGCAATTAATTTTTTTTTAGTAACAAGTTAGATGATAAGAAGAACGTACCCTTGATAGGCTGGTTAGATTATACAAATTAGGGAGAGTGTATAAGGTCAAATGGTAGGCACTTAGTTCAGAGGGACTTCAGCAAACTTGAGAGGATGATTGCCTACCTCCTGAAAAAGCTGTTGGTCTTTCTGTATGAAATCCTAAGATTTGGCCCAAGAGGTGCTAATAATGTCCCCTCCTCATATTAGCTGACCATCACTGGTCTTTTCTAACAGCTGAGAACTTAGAGGGAAACCTGAAACTCTCTCCAGATCCAAAGATTAAATAAAACCCTGCGAGCAACTAGGGCAGAGACTATGCCCCATAGGGACTGCTTGGAGAACACAGCACCTCAGCTGTATTCACAAAGTCAAGAGACTTGGCAGAGTTCAACAGGGAAGCTTGTTGTAGAGTACAGTCCTGCAAGAGCACAAATAAGAGGTAAAGCTGCTCAATTGCAGTGGTGTGGCAAGCATGGTGACTGCGCTTTTTTGCAGCACAGAAAGATACGTTTTTCCAGTCCAATCTAATCAATGCCCTGTGTATCAGGAGACCTCTGCTGCTACACGTACCAGTTTAGAATGCAGAACAAACATTCAAGAGAAGTGCTGAGAGAACATTTAGGTTAAATGTTTGCTGTGTTTTTTCAGCTGCTAGTTAGCTTTCTGTTACTCCTTACCCAAAGCCAGGACTAACGTGGCACGCTGCCAAGCGCTGATCTCCACGAGTTGCCCAACTGCTAGGGAACTACCTGGAACTACTCTTTTTTTTGCAGAGGTCTAACTAGGTTTATCCATTTCTGGGCTTCATGGGAGAATCCTAGAGGCCAGCCAGCTTTAACAACATGGGCGCAAGGGCCATCTCTGCTCCAGGTGTCATCATGTTGCCCTCCCTCTTCTCTCCTTGGTCCTAGAACAGCTCCCCATATCCATTTCCTCCCAACAACACAAATCTCAGCATTCCTCTACCCCTTTCTCACAAACCACCAGCTACTCAGTGAACCTGCCCAAACTTCTTTCCTTACCTGTGAAGCAATTTTAGATGGAGGAACAGCCTACCTACAATCAGAAACCACAGATGGATATTTCCTAACACTGATGACATGGGAAGAGACCTGTATCTTAGCAAGCTTGCAGCACGTGCTTGATATTGATGTGGACATGGCCTTTATAAGCCTTCCTCTCTTAGGCAGAGTGGGAAAAACTGCAATCAGTACTGCAGAGGCATGTCAGCTTGGCCCAGAACAACTATCCTGACACCTCTTATGTTCCTGTGTGCAAGAAAGCCTTAGGGAGGATGTCTTTGTAATTCAGGCACACACAGTGTTGTTTTGAAAAGAACTCAGAGACATCTGGTTTGGTGAGGAGAGACAAGTGTGACAGGACCACTTGGGTGCTACTGCCCACTAAAGACAAGATTCTTGTGGCATTCTGTGTGTACAGTCCTTTCCTGTGATCTGCTGATGGAGACTAGTCCCGTGACACTGTTTCCCATGCAGAAACAGCATTCAGCGCCTTGAGGTTTTGCAGAGCTAAAACAGCATGCAATTTCCCTTGCAGGGAGCTGACAGAGGAAGCTAAGTTTTTTAGAAGATTTTGGCCCTCTATGGATCATCATATTTTGATCTTTCAGAAGCTTTCCTCTTTTCCAACTTTTTGGTTTTCTGTTTTGTTTTCCTTTCTCTCTGCTTTCCTGGACTATTAAGAGACTCTCCAGGGAGAGTCTGATGGGCCGTGAGAGAGGCGTTTTTTTGACCTATCAATTCCTGTGTGGTTGGCAGCAAAAGAATAGTACAGAGGGCTAAAAGAGGGCTGCAGGTCAAACTCTTGACTAAGGGTAAACTTCATAAAGACAAAGGTGAGCATAAGCTTCTCAATCTCTGAAATGTTTCAGGCAGTAGAGCAGGAGAGGAAGAAGAAATTAGCTTTTAAAATGGCAATCATTGGACTGATTTCAGGACCATAGCTCCCTAGAACTTAAATGGATTAGTACCCAATAGATAATTAACACACTATAGAGTCAATACCTATAAAGTACTTAAAACATTTAAATATTAGATGACACTGCTGGTTTTGATATAGCAGCCTAAAGAGACTGTTGGGAGAGCCCTTCCAAATGACAAATCCTTACGTGACATCTTTCACTTAGGCCTGTTGTCAAGATGAAAAATTTATACATTGAAAATATTTCTCACCAAAATAATGTGCAGTGGGACAGCTGTTATCTCAGTAAAATAGGCTTGCAATATGGCACTGAAAGTGGGAAAGAGATGGTGTAGAGGATGAAGACAATAGCAGTAGCCCCCAAAGCCTGGAATATGTGAAAGAAACCAGATCAGATGCCTTTCATGGTCTTATGTACTCATGGGAAGGGGCAGGTGCCAGTTCACCTCCCTTCCTTGGCCAGATTTTCAGAACAAGGGAACAATTTGTTTCACACCTCCAGAAATCCTAGATGAGATTCAATACATTTTCAGCACGGCAAAGCAAGATACGAGTGCAAAACAGGAGTCCCTAAAGTCTGTCTCTCTGACAAAGAGAGGATCTCAATTCCCTAATGTCTTTGAAAGGGAAAGAGAATATTCTGAACAGAGATTGATAAACTAGATCTCAGTGTGTGGGCAGTGCAGAGTAGCAAATCCAAACTAATCCTAATGAAATATTTGGAACTACTAGTTTGAAAAATACATTTTTCTTTCCAGAAGCTTATTCATGTATATTATTATGACATAGTGTCCAATAGGATTTTTTTCCCTCTAATTTTGATCTAGGATATCAAAAGAGATTTTGAAACCTTAAATTTTGTATTCATTCCACTATTTTTATTTAGTTTAAATTCTTTATGTCTACTTATTCTAGCTATCCATCTTGATACTGGAAATATAGGCAAAATGCCCTACCAGAGCCCCATCTACAGTATTACTGTGCTAAATATATATATATTTATAATCATATATATGTATAAATATATATAAAATATATTTTATATTCAAATATATAAAATATAAATGAATATGTATAAAATATAAACACATCACCACCTATATTTATAATGAAATTTGACTGAAACATTAATTGCCTAGTAGATGAAAAAAAACAGCATAAACAAAACTGCAAATGGAAATCAAATGTAACGATCATGGAGCTAGATTTAAAATGATCTCAGCATACTAGAGGCCTAGGTTTTCCCCTCTGTATTGCAGAATAAAATGTATATTGATTATATCTTAGAGCGAGTCCCTTTTTAGTCTACATATGTGCTGATATATAAAAAGATAAGTGCACTTGCTAGAGCACTGTCACAAGTAAGTACATGAGGGCAATAGCCAAGAATGGAGGAGTAAGGAAATGTCAAGTTCTATTGCTATGCATTGGAAAGTTTAGAAAATGAAATCATAATTAAGGGAGGAAAAATCTGGAATATTTCTTTTTACTAGTAACAGCTTGTTACTAGTGAAAAGCCTGAAATTTGTTTGCAGTTGTGGTACTTACCAGTTATGTGTAAACAGGAACAGTAATAAGCCTAATCCTTATTATTATTATCATCATTATTATTTCATCACCAGAACAGGCACAGTTCACCTGTTCACTCCACCCATGCAGAGGAAAGGGAGGATGAATAAGACTACAGAGTATCATTGCATGTTTCCCACTCTACCTAGGAGTACCTCAGGACTTCTGCACCAGACATCACTGCCGTTACATTTTAGACAGGAATTCAGTAGCAGGCACATAGTATATGAGGGTGGTTCATTTGGGAAGATGGTAAAGCAAAAAACGTTTTCTAATATGCTGCTTTTGTGAATTAACCAGGTGGAAGAATTACTTAATGTGATGCCATTTTCCTTAACAAAAGAAGGTTTCATTAACATTAATTCATAATATCATGCCATTCCAGTATAAATTTTCAATCACTTAGAAAGAGCTACAGATTGAAAAGCCTAATCTACAACAGAAAAACTGATTTTTTCAGTGCTTAATGCAGCAGAATTTTAAACCACGAGTTATAATAGTTCATATGATATAGTTTAAATATGGTACATATATATGGTTTATATGAATGGTTTATATTGCCTTATATGATATACTGATTTTTAATTGACTTACTGCAAAGGATTAAAAAAAAAAGGAAAAAAAGTTTAATGTAATAATCCAATAATACTTAAAAAAGAAATCTATTCTGACTTCTGGTTAATATGCACATACAGACTCCTCCTTTTTAATCTAAGGTGTTGTAGAGTGTCAATATTTCTGCTTTAGGAATCTAAGACAAAAAGATATTTAGATATATGTACATATAACACACACTTATATGAATTTATATGTATGTATATATACACGTAGGCATGCACATTTTTGCATGTGTATCACTATGTATATATAATAATATATATAATACATTATGTATATGCATATGTATAGGTATATGTATATGGGTGTGTAACAGAGCCTAGGAAATCAAAATAAGAAATCAACAGAAAGAAAAAAAAAGATGAAAAACAGAAGTTAAATAAAAGGAATCTAAGCAAATATCAGCCATTTCAAGAACATAAAATATATATAGGAAAATAAGGTTATATGAAGTAGAGCTGATAGGAAAAAAGAAATTTTAAATCCTATGAGCATATATCTAATTTGATTTTTTTGTTATTTTTGCGAGGAAGTGTTTTCTTTACTTGACACCCTTTGCAGTCCCCGCGGCAAGATTTAACAACGAGCTGCAGGGGGAAGCGAACGCGCGAGCAGACAACGTTCCGTCTCCCTGTGTGACGAAGCGGGAGACAATGGCGCTAAGCCCCGCCCCTTGCCGGCGCAGTCCCCAACCAGGTCGGCTCCCACACGCTATATTCCGCCCGCGCCGCCGCTCCCGC
>JAWLRI010000531.1:21097-31775 GCA_034781795.1 Crypturellus tataupa | reverse complement strand
GCCTCCCGGAGCGGCGGCGTCCGCAGGGGAGCGGGGGGCCCAGCGCGTCCCGGCGTTGTCGAGGGGGCGGCTGCGGCCCCCGCAGAGCGGGCAGGGCGACCGGTGTGGAGCTTTCTCCACCTCCTCCCTTCCCCCCTCTCCATCGCCCCCATCTCCCCACCGCCGCACACACGGGGAGCGCGGCCAGCGAGTGCTTCAGAGGCTCTGCTCTGTCCTTCCTTTTAGGTTCGTCATTTCATATGCCTTCAAATAGCTTTTCCCACAGGTTTTTCATATTCTAAAATATCTTTATTTTGAAAATATGCGATTTTTTTCTTTTCATTTGCAATAACCTTAATCTTTTGTACTGGGAGGTATCAAATATGGATTTACAAGCTTGTCTATTTTTTCCTGCTTTAGTTTAAGAGTAGCATTGAACAAAGAATTCTGGCCCAAGAATTTTTCGTGTGGAAAACATGGTAAAGAAGAAGAGTAGGCCTCTATTTCCCTGTTTTTTATTATTATTTTTTTGTCATTTTTATTTATTGTGATTATTATTATCATTACTCATACTTTTTTTTTCCTGTACACTTGAACATGTACATTGTACATGAGATATATTCTGCTGTATTATAGACATTTCTACTCTAAGGTATTTTTATCTCTAAGATATTTTGCTATCTAATTATTTTAATCTTGTATTTCTTTTATTTGCTGGTACTTCTTTGTTTTGGACTTCTTTAATTTGCAAAGGAAGATTATGCATAATATTAATCATTACATTTTTATTCACCTTTATTTTACTATGTTATCTTTCTATTACTGCTTTTATCAACTTATTTTGCTATTTTTGTCATTCTGCAGAACTAATACTTTGAAAGCATAGGGATAGCTTTTTATGGATAGTTTTCAAAATCAGACAAACGAGCAACAAAGAGAGTAGATGAAGACATCTCTTGGGGAGTCTCATCTTCAGCCAGGTTTTCTTTGTGTAGAAGTGTGTATTTTAACCTTGTCTTCACATCTCACTAATAACATCTCCAGGGGTCAACTTTCCCCATGCTGCGTGTTGACAAAAGACTTCAAAATTAGGTTAACTCTTAATATAATTATGGGACATTACTTTCATGCCTTCCAAAGCTGCATGATGTTTTTGTTGCAACAAATAACTTATGTTGATCCATGTGAATTGTGCAATGCATTATATTTTCTCTCATTCTTCTTTTACATGACCTGTTTTATAAGAACACTTGCTAAGCCAGGAAGATAACAAGTGGGTGTGTGGCAATGAATTGTGTGAAAGCAGTATGTTTTCGTGTACATGGAACCAAGATGAAGTTTAAAATTCATCCATATATTTTACAAAATTTTATTAGTACTAACACCAGTTAGTTACAGTTTTCTAGGATAGGACAGCTCGTCCAAAGCCAGGTTAAATGTTCATCATGCTTCACCTAGTTCATCTTGCAATAACGGTTTAGGTTTGGTGTCTCTGCAGATCTCAAAATCCAGCCCCAGGGTCTTCCTCGCAGCATGTGATAAATCTTTGAATGGGGTTAAAGCTAACAAAATATATCTCAGTAACTCTGTGGAGTTTTATCAAGTGTGGCAGTATCCTGTATGTTCTAGCAGCTCACTGAAGTCCTATGTACACAGCGCACTCAAACTGGAGATGATCACCTATAGCTACTCTATTTCCAGGCTTTGGGTCGTCTAGCATATTGCATTCACAACACCCTGTGAAGAGCACAGTGCCAGCTGTGAGACTGCCATCTGTTCCACCACCATTTGCTGTATGCTCAACAAAGCCTTCTATTGTTTATTCTGATATAATGTGTCTATATTGCATTTTTTTCCCCTGTATCAGTGACTTTGTTACAACATGCTGATACAGAAGAGGCTGTAAAAGAACTTCAGGTGCAAATAAGAGACAACAAAAAAATCCACGTGGGGAAGAAGTACTTAGCTTATCACTGGACAGTCACAGAGTTGATACATTTTTCCTAAAGACTCAAAATGGCCACTATCCAAAACACCTAGAGCATGCATGACTTGTTGAATGTTGCTGCTGCTAAGGTTATACTAGCCATGTCTCAGTAGTTCTGAGGCTATGTCAGAAGAACTCAGTGCTAGCAGCAGTGAGAAATGCCTGGTAAATTTAAGATGTAAAAGGTCATCTCCAAGGCCTTGCGCTAACAAGAACATCAAGAAACCCATTTCTAAACAATTGTACTGCTTCTGGAAGTTCACTGTGAAGACTCTCAAAGACTGTGCCACGGGCTTTATCAGCATAGATTCAGAGAAAAACAATTATATTCTGAGTCTGAAGTGTTGCTTCATATCAACTCCCATATGCCTTGGTCACACTCTAAAACCATATCCATTCAGACCACCATTGCTAATTGGAATAAAATTAGTAACATACAAGTGTACAACAAAATTAGATACTTCAATTGTGTACATGATATCCCTATGCATTCAAAGACCTGACATCATTCTCGGTGGACAGGCCTTATTTCTTTAATATATTATGTTTCCCTTTGAGCAGTGTGTATTGCCTGCGACATCATCTTTGCTGCTATAGCTCAACATTGTGACTCTGAAAACCAAGCAGCCGTGCTATACCTCAGTTCCTAGTGGCTGTTCTCACAACGCTCCCTTTAGCAGCCCAAGGCTCACTGGCACTATGATATTAGCATAGTTCCAGCACAGAGAGTGTGTCTGTGATCACCATGGCCTGATACACATATCCTTCTCCACACAGAGGCAGAGGGGAGCTCTTCAAGATGAATGGCTCAGGGACATCTTTGTGAACTCTGGAAAGCCTCTGTCTCATTGACTGTAGAATTGGGTGCTGCCTCAGCCACTGCGACTCCAGAGGAAAGGTCTGTGTGAATGATATGATCTAAAAATATAACGATGAGGTCATCTTTCCCAGCATCTTTCAGCTGAGATATTTTATCCAGGAATATCTTTGTCTGGCTCTGAAGACTCCAGATTTCTTTTTCTCTGTCCTGTCAAATGCCTTCAAAATCCCTCCCCTTGAGATACATTTTCACATCTCTCTCTGCAGGAAGGATTTTCAGCTCTCCCCATATGCCAATTGTCACCTTGTCCCACTTTATCTGCCCTATTGAAAGCATATTTTCCAGTTATGTCCTGTAACATATGTATTTGTGTGTGCACACACATCAAGCATACTTGACTGAATATAGATGAATATAGATGACATTCTCTTTGAGGAAGAGTACACTCTACGTAATATATAGGCCCATTGTTCATTTGCCCATCTCCTGCCTCCATTCTTCCTACTCCTCAACCTTTTCATGTGTTGAGATGAACATATATGCTAAAGTATGGGAAAGGAGGTGCTATGTTCTGAGAAAGTAGTCAATAAGCAAGGATGAGAGAAATGTATTCAAGGATCTTCTGGTCAAAAATATCCTTTCTGATTCAGGTAGTTGTTGGCCTACCAGTCACTAGGGTCTCAGGGATCATTTTGATGTGTTATCAGTTACTGCCTTGTTGTTATGTTCTTTTTCACGAACAGAATGTTTGTCTAGACGCATGTTTGATGCAAATCAGTGAGACTGTTCTTACTATGTTATGATCTTAAGACTCTATCCAGAATCCAGCATAAGGGGCAGCAGAATCTCAAGGTCTCCCCAGACCATACTGGTCATTTGCTTCTCCTCTCTCTAGATTCTTGCTGACGCCCCTAGATTCAGGACAGGGATGCTCTGTTGTGCCCAGGGTTTGTGGCCTGTGTGTCTTCTTTACGATGGTATTAACTTAATTCAGCATGAGTGTCCGCTTCAACACTGAAAGGGATATAACTAGGTGGCAGAAGCACCTAAGGAGAGGAAGGTGGAGAAGCATCTTTGTTCAAGGAAGATGCTTATATAAATGAGCATGCATTAGATCTGGACAATTAATACTAGAATTACTCAAGAGTGGAGTGATCAGCAAAGCAGTCTCTTTCTTCAACAGCCCTTTTGCCTTAGGAGTTCAGGACTGTGAAGTTTCTATTCTCATAGGCACCGCCTAATGCAGTTCAGGTGAATTTAAAATCCTAACTGGTTTCTCTTCCCACCTTTGTACACCTGGAGACATGCTTATCTCCTTCAGTAGCTGTTCAGTGTCGTCCTTGTGCTTTAATTTTACTAACTAAACAATTAGATGTAGAAGTTTTGACCTCAAACAGCACACACAAGTAAAGCTTGCTATTCTAGTCCTTATTTCACATATCCATCAACCAAAACTTCATTGCTTTTTCAGTGTCAAAACCAGAGACATTTATGTCAGGGATAGCAAGATATAGACTTCTTATACTTGCATGGATACCAATCCTTCTTTCTGGGATTAGTTCAGATGAATCAGGTTGCAGGTAAAATACATTAGATAATAAATGACCAGGGCCTTTTTCCTGCATGTACCCACACTCTACAGACATATTCTCATTAATCTGTGAAGCCAAACTGATAACTTTTTACACTGTCTGATCACAGAAATGCTGGATGAAAGGCCTTATTTATATATCACAGAAACCCTGGGACCAAGAAGCCCTTCCAGTGTCCCTGTAAGGTTGAATTACCTCCTAACCAAGGGTGGTGTTGTCTCAGAACATGTATGTAGGTATATGAAGCTGCAACAACTACAAGGCAGAGCCTGAGCTATTAAAAGCACACGCTATAGCTCAACACCCTTCCACACTGAATGCCTCTTCAAAAGCTTTTTGGTTTCTTCTGTGGGAAGAATGCTTGTTAGTCCTTAGTCCAGTCCTGTTCAATTTATTCATCAATGACCTGGATGAAGGGAGACAGTGCCCCCTCGGCAACTTTGTTGATGATATGAAACTGGGAGGAGTATCTGACACCCAAGGGCTGTGCTGCCATCCAGAGGGACCCGGACAGACTGGACAACTGGGCAGTGAGGAACCTTATAAAATTCAACAAGGTTCTGCACCTGGGGAGAAATAACCCCAGACACCAGTACAGGCTGGGGACCGACCTGCTGGAGAGCAGCTCTGCAGAGAAGGACCTGAGCATCATGCTGGATGACAGGTTGACCATGAGGCAGCAGTGTGCCCTCGTGGCCAAGAAAGCCAATGGGATCCTGGGGTGCATGAGGAAGAGCATCTATAGCAGGTTGAGGGAGGGGATCCTGCCTCTCTACTCAGCCCTGGTGAGGCCACATCTGGAGCACTGTGTCCAGTTCTGGGCTCCCCAATACAAGAGAGACATGATACAAAAAATATAGTATCAATCATAAGTGTATTGCATACTTAAATACTTGGTAAAATGAGCACTTAAGTCAACAGAAAAAAAATATATTTTAGGAAATAGTGCTTTTTAACTTTTTAGAAAGATGTTTAGCTCAGCTCATGCTTCCTGTTGCCTACTGTTTATACAGATTCAGTGTCATTGTTTTTCCTGTTTGTCATGCCAGCGCAGGGCCATGAGGATGATTGGGCCTGGCACATCTGCCCTATGAGGAGAGACTGAGAGAGCTGGGCCTGTTAAGCCTGGAGAAGGCTGAGAGACGATCTAATCAGTGTCTATAAATACCCCAAGGGAGGGAGTGAGGAAGATGGGGGTGGCCTCTTTTCAATGGTGGTCAGCGACAGGATTAGAGGAAACGGCCACAAACTGAAGCACCAGAAGTTTTACAGGAACTTAAGGAAAAAAATCTTAACAGTGAGGGTGGCAGAGCACTAGAACTGGTTGCCCAGCTAGGTTACAGAATCTCCTCTGCAGAGCACATGTCAATCCTGTGCCACGTGCTCCAGGTGACCCTGTGTGTGCAGGGGGATTGGACTAGATGACCTCTAGAGGTCCCTTCCAACCGCAATGATTCTATGGTTCTAAGATAGACAGGCAATAGTGCTGGCTCCCATACTACCTTGTGATGCTCCTGCTCTGGAAGAGTAACGCAAACAATATTACCTAGACCCAGATATCATCCCCACAGCAATAAAGAAATCAAGCAAAGCAGCATCATTTAATAGGAACACAACTCACATACCTGACAGAGCATTATGTCTCTCAGAGATGGTGGATGTCCAGCCTTCATGGTGCTTAGCTGCCATCATCACTGGCTCGATAGCAAAAATGGGACACCTGGTAACACAAACATACCTGATGTCCAGTCACATGGTGCGCTGTGAATCAGCTACGCCTGCACTTTGTGCCCCCACAGCAGTAAATGTGGCTCTGTCTGTGGTGGGGGGCATATATCAGGCCGCTATCTACTAAGACCAGCTCTGCACATGACAGAGTTAACTGGGAGCATCAGCACACAACTGGGAAAGGGTGGAGGACAGGAAGTATGCAAGAGTAACAGGATGCAAAGCAAGTTTCTCAGCATTGCTCTGTGTGGGCTGCTCATCTGTCTGAGCAGCCAGGCCTCAATGCTGATGGAGAAGCTGTGGCAGTACCCTTTCTTGATGTTATTTATTGTTATTAAGTGTGGGTGGAATAATGGAAGACAGCCTTCATAATCTCCTAAATATTGCCATATCCTGGTTTTGGTTATATATATATATATATTTCATTTCCCAAATGACACAACACAGTAATGACGAATGGAGGCTACACTAAGTGCCCAAACCATTAACCAAGAGTACAGGGAGGAGGGTGCAGCATTCCAGGAGGTTGAGTCTATGACGACAGTCATCCAGGGCCCTACCCTATATGTGCTCTGCAGTATAGGTGTTTAGCCACACTAGCTTAAATAGGTCTTGTGTGGCCTTGTTAAGCTTAAAAGTCTTAACAAAAGCATCAGCAGCAACATTAGTATTATGTAGGCACAGACTACCTTGCTGAACTGCAATGAGTTTGTAGTCTGGAAGGTACCATTTTAAAATTGCTTAGCTAAGATTTAAAAGCTGTTAAACTGTGCCGGCTGGTTTGATCAGAGAGGTTATTACATTGTAACTTGGATGAAGTATGAGGGCAAATAAGGCATGGCTGTAATACTGCTGTATGACTGTAATACCTGTTGCAGGGAGTATTTATACTTTAGGCCCTGAGAGCACATACACACAAGGCAGCAGCAGTGTAAAACACTTCACAAAAATCTCTCTGAAATTTGCACTGGGAGGAAGGAGTCGTCCTGTGCACATATGTCAGCTCCACTCCTCCATCTGTCTCAGAAAGACCAGCTCCTGGACTCAACTATAGTAGGCAGAGCAGTCCATCAACCATGACAGCGTGGCCAACATCTCATACTAATGCCTCCAAAGAAAATTGCTTGAAAAGAACAATTGCAAAGTTACCTCTAATTATTAGAAATGTATCTAAATATAACCTGGAGCTTGTTTTCTGGAGAACAAGTACTGGCAGGCCTTAAGCTGCAGATGGGAATGTTTGATACCTCTCAGGTGCATAGCCATCCATTGGCTGTGGTTCATACTTCACGTTGCTTTTGCCATGAGGTCTTAATAAATGACTACAGAAGATGAACAGAGATGGCTATCGGACTGAAGTTGCTTGAAGAGTTTGGATTATGATTTTGTGTAGGTTTGGACATAGCATGGCCTGCTGGGCTGACCACAAGGTGAAGAGTCCTAAAGTCAGTCAAATGTAGTTGGTTTTACAATGAGGTCCTCTTAAAAGTTCTCTGGAGAACCTAAAGTCCTTCTCCTCCTCCAGCAAATGGTAGTCTGCTTCCCTTCAGCTGCCTTATTAGGAAGGCCAAATTGCTGGCTAGTGTCTATGTGCTGACCTTTTGGTTAGGGTCTTTCCCCAATATCACTTACCTAAAACTGGATTATTCATTTTCCTCACTTGCTCACCTGGAGTTGAAATTCTTTTTTGCTTTTTGCCTGACTACATCCTTCATTTCATTCTAGTATGTCTGCTCTGACTATGTGGCAGTCCTTTGGCAGAAGTGCCAAAATGCAAGTTAACTTTCCTAAATTTTGGTTCTGCATATATTTCTTCCACATAGGAAAGAACACATAGGTTTCAAGCAGCAATTCTGCAGTGCCGAAGAGTTATTTTCTTTCTTTGATGCAAAGAACGGACAAAAGTGAGCTTCTCCTTGAATGAGGGGGCGGGGGGGGAGAGCTTTTGCAGTTTCTTCATTTTATTTCAGATGGCTGATTGTAGCTATTGTAGCTTTAAAGCTAGTAGCTTTGTATATGCTAACAGCTCTCGCTTGCTGGTGAAGCGCAGAGTGTAGCAGCCTCTAGGAGAAAAGCAAGGCAAACAACTAGAATGGCAACCATTTTAGCCACCTTAATTTCAGCCACCAGCAGACATTAATTGGCACTTTGTGAAGCCACAACTGAGGCCTGTAGTATTTACACCTGCCCAGTGAGGGTTACTGAAATATTTTCTTTTTTATTTTAAAGTCTGAAATAACAAGGGTAGGTAGGAATAATTTTCATGTTGTTGATATGTATCTCCATGTCCTTCTTCACCTTGAGGTGCTATGAAGCCATGGTACCTGGGTAAATACCATCTCCTAACATTATTGTCTATTCCAGTGTTTAATGAAGTCTCTGCAAAGTTCCATTAATTGATTTAAGAATGAAAATAGGATGCAAGATATATATGTAGAGATATAAGTATATTATTATTATTTTACTTTCTGTTTTGTTGATTCATAAAGTATATCTTCAATCCTATATCTAATCTAACTTATTTCACACCTATATGTTTATCTTGTGTTATAAAATTTTTAAAAACAATCTCTCAAAATGTTCCGATTTGATTAGTTCATCTCTTGAATACTGTTGAAGTATTGCAGGGCTGAGGGCTTTTTCTGCAACCTGCTGTGTTATATTTTTCCCCACTAAGTAAAGGTTGCAATTTTTTGGTTTTATTATTTTTTATTCAACTTCATACCCTCTGAGCCCAATTACACAGCAAAAATATTTTCACATTATATACACCCGTAATATTGATAAAAACTAAAATTTGAAAATGAAATACTTTCCTAAAAGTGAATATTCCTACAATCTGAAATTAGTATTGCTAGTCCTGTGCTTACATTATAATGTATGTGTCATGATGTCAAAAGAAAATAGGAGGACAAGGCCAGAGTAGAAAGATGTGTGATTCTTAAGTAACTAGGAAAAACAATGGAAAACATATTTGGTCATATTGACGTAAAGATTAATTAAATCTTTATTCCAGGACTCCATTCTCTACAGCATATTGCATCATCTTTAACCAGATGTCAATACTGATTGCATTCTTCCTGGTTCTTTAGGAACACACTGTGGCCTACCTAGCTAAACTCAGGCATTCACAAAGAGCTCCAGTTGTCCTGAAAATAGTTCCTCTATTCTATGATGTGCATAAAATGCTTAAGGAAAAGCATTACATATATATATATGTATTTATATGTATGTATATACACACATATATATAAATTATTAAACAGGAAGATTCAGAAATGGATGCAGGTAAATCTTTGTGTAGATTTACTGTTTGAGGTATTACTAAAAAATAGCAGAATGTGGTTTTAAATTCAGAAACTATTAGAGAAAACACACAAAAGGTAATAAATGCTTTCTGGGTAGTAAGAGCATAGCCATATAACGGCTACATTAAGTCTTAAAATACTGGAAAGACAAGGATATAATTTCAGTAAATATCACCAATAGTCTAGGAGCTTAGTTTCTTTTATAAAACTGTAGTACTGCAATGTAACTTGTCAGCTGGCTGTATAGCTGAAATAAAAATCCTACACAAAAAGCAGATTGCTTGATTTAGCTAATAATTGATAAAGAAATTCACAGTAAAAACAAACAGAAGAAAAAAACACACATAGGGTAATAGGATTAGCTTGCATATCTTCTACTGAAATTCCAGGAAGACAAAATAAAACAATCACATCTTAATGAATTCTGAAACATTAAGAAATAGTTTATGGCTCTATAGTATGAGTAATAGGAGGCTATATGAGACACTATTTCAATAGACTTTAGTGTTTTAGGAGGTAAAACACATGGTCAAAGGAACCGGTTCTTAATCCATATTCAGAGCTGAAAGAGGAGTTTGTGTTACTTCCTCTTCTTCAAAATCAATTTAAACTGTCAAAATAAGTTAAAATTTCCAGATTTCAACTTTGATTAGAAGAAAACCCTCTACAGAATCAGATTTGGTCGCTGCTGTAACATTTTAGTCAAAAGGAATTTTTAAATTTGCAAGGAAAAACAAAAGTTTCTCTGCTCAGAGGTCTCTCCGGCAGCAGCACACAGGATTTATCGCCTCTCTTTTAACCCAGCTCGCATGTCTGCCACTAGAAACTCTACCGATCGCAAGTACCTTGTCTTCTCTTCCCTCACCGGGGAAACGGAGCGATTTGGTGGCAGAAATTAGGAGGAAAACACACTTTTTTTAGTCCAAAGAAACACAAATCGAGCACACCGAAGGGCTCCCCGGCCGTGCCGCGGGGCGGGCTCTGCAACGCACCAATCACCGCGCGGCTCCTCGCTAAAAATACGAGCATCTGACCCGCGCCAGCCCAATTGTGTTCGCCTGCTCCGCAGAGGACGCCTGCCGCGATGTCCGAGACCGCTCCCGCCGCCGCGCCCGATGCGCCCGCGCCCGGTGCCAAAGCGGCCGCCAAGAAGCCCAAGAAGGCGGCGGGCGGCTCCAAAGCCCGCAAGGCCTCCGGCCCCAGCGTCACCGAGCTCATCACCAAGGCCGTGTCCGCCTCCCACGAGCGCACGGGGCTCTCGCTG
>JAWLRI010000531.1:1517-13062 GCA_034781795.1 Crypturellus tataupa | reverse complement strand
AAAATAAAATAAAATAAAATAAAATAAAATAAAATAAAATAAAATAAAATAAAATAAAATAAAATAAAAATAAAAAGCCTCCCTCCCCTACAAAAAAAAGGCACAGATGGAGACTCCTAGCTGAAATCTGGCCTTTACATGGAAGAAGAGACCCTGTAGTACCATTGTGCAGAATCAGAGGCTCAATGTCGAACAATCTGTTCTCTGCTCCACATGACAATGCTCAGCCTTATGCCCCTGGGATATAGGAACATTAGCTTCTTTAGTTATGTAGTACAGCAAAGAGGACTTGGCCATTTTAAATCACTGGTACAAATCACGTGAAAGAAGTGAAATGATCACTATTCTCGGTGTCATGCAAATTCAGTATTTGCAGGAAATTATCTTAAGTATGTCTTAAGTATCACTTAAGACAATTATGTTATCACTTAAGACAATTATATTATCTTATACTGGTTTATAAGGGTAAGGCTGAATTTTATGCAATAATAGTACATCTTCTATGGATCGCAGACTGACAGTTGTTTTTAAAACAACTTCTAACTGCACATTATTTTTAATCACTGAGTGCTTTAATACACTGATATGGATAATAAGAGCCATTTAGTCCTTTTTATCACACCAAGAATATGTATGTTTCTTTTACATTTGCTTTTGCATTATTTTGCAGTGGGGAACATTTGCAGGAAAGAGCACTGGGTTTGTTTGTTTGCTTGTTTGTTTCCTCCTCAGTGAATGGTACTGGGCATAAAAAAGAGGGAATATCAGTTAGTCTCAGAAGAGCTTGGGTTTATCATTTAGAGAACTGATCTGATTTTAATGATCTGAATTTAATTATAAGGGGCAAATTTGTTCTTTTGATATAGGTTTATTTCTTAAATCCAAAGTGGGTTTTGAGTGGGTAAAAAAAATGAAAAAGAAATAAGGTTTTTCTAAACTGAAGAATAGCAGGCCCACTTCTGTCCCACCCAGAGAAATCCAACCCTTGTTTATTCTCCTGCTGCCTGCTGTTTCTAGGCACCTATGGTAATTGTGGGATGACTGGACCATCTGTGCTAAAGACAACCTGAGGAGCTGGAGATGGACCCCCAGATGGGCTCTGCTCCTTCCTACAGGGACACACAGAGAACATTTCCAAAGATACCTGTAGTGCCAGTAGTTCAGAATTGTTAAGTGCTCTTCATTCACATGGATTTGCAGGGGCAGACTTCCTTTGTCTCTTAATGCCAGATAATTTCTCCTTCCTTCCTTATTGTCCTGTGGCAAAGCCAAGCTAATTTTGGAGGGATATCTAGGAATCTGTCTGGTCCATGAGGTGGTACGTGCTCACATTCCTCTCATTGAGAAATGCAGATATTTAAAAACAAACTTAAAAAATTCTATTTAATAGCACAGAAAAACATCTGTCCACCTGCTACACTTTTGATAGGACACCTCCATGTGCCTGTGCAAAGACACCTTGAGACCTTGCTGTCCTTCACATTTTTTGACCTCACATAATCCTTCTTCAATTATTTTAAGTATCTTTTTATAGATGATGGAGTTGAAGCAGGTGATACAGAGCACAGGAAGTCATTCTGCAACAGTTTATAAACTTGAACAAAGGCACCAGCACCTCTGGCTCCTCCATGCTCAGTTGGAAACCCAGGGATATACAGCAAAGGCTCACAGGAAAAAGTCATCGGCCAAGGACTGTCAGCACCCCAGAGAGGTGGCCAGAGGCAACTCCACCACCACCACCACAGAGCCTCACAAGGATGGTCAGGCCTTGCAAAGCAGGAAGAAGCCTGGCCAAACTGAAAAGTACTAAAGCAAATGTGAAGCACATCTCACCTAAGGCAAGAATCACAGCCACCCTTTTAGAGTCACTTGCTTTATCCTTAAAAAAAAACTGAAACAGCTGCCCCATAGTCACAGAGGTGTCACATCCATCCAGAAATGCTAGAAAAGGAAAATGAAAAAGAGTAATACTCGTTATCATGCAAATCTGCAGGCATTGACACTGTTCCAGGGAACATCCAGCAACTGCCTAAACACATTGGCAGCCCTTCTCTCCCTTAATTATTTCCTTATTTCATTGCATGGTTAATTCTGCCCAGGGAAGCTGTAGGAACTCATGTGAGATAGTTACACTGCTACTGTAATACAGAGAAAGAGGCAAGGAGCATGTGCCGGGGCAAGTCCCTTCTGTTGCACAAGAAGGATTGCAGGGTTGCTACTGGGAACACAAGGGATTTTTTCTGGGATTGGAAACTCTGTGGTTGCCCATGAAAAGCTTCAAATACCCAGGGCACAGTGACCTCAAGCTGTGGTGGGGCCCAACTACACACAACGCTTAAATCCCTCAGAAAAATTGCACAGTGACCAAACTGAACGTTTTGGGTGCCAGTTAGTGCTAGTACTCACAGCAGAGTAGGGAGGAAAAAAAAAAAAAAAGGACTATAGTTTCAATCTCATTTATCTCATTTCATATTACTGTTCCAAACCTGCAAATTCCAGGTTATCGATTAGGAATGACCACACTATATTAGGAATAGCATCTTTAATTAATGATGAAAGTGGAGAAAAAGAGAAGTCAGGGTGATTCTAGAACAGAAAAAAGTGTACTTTCTAATTAAAAGTTAATAAGATTTTCTCTCAACAAAAATATTTTAAATATCATTAAAATTAAAGAAACTCCTTATGCAAATAACTCTCAAATCATTAAAAGAACTATGCCTGTTCAGAAGGACGCAAGTCTTTTGTGGATGTTTTGGAGACTCTGAACCTTTCAGAGTTCAGAGCGCTTTAGAGTTTCATTTCCTAGAAGGCCTGAAAAGCATTCATTTGGTCTTGGCGCGCGCCTTCCCGCCCTGCTTCCCGCGGCCCGACATGTTCTTGCTCTTGCTGCCGCTTCCCGGCTCAGCGCGCACGCAGCGCAGCCGCCAGTCCGCCCCGCTCACCTACACCGCGCCGGGGCTCGCGCCGCCGCTCGCTATAGGCAGAGAGGAAGGCCTTGTCCAGGCAGCCAATGGGAAGGCGGATCGGGCTGCGACCAGTGCGGAGCGCCGAGAGCGCCTTTGTGACGCCCCTGCCGCCGCGGGCCAATGGCAGCCTGCGGGCTGAATGCTGCTCATTTGCATAGGGCGGCTATAAAGGGAGCAGCGCGGCGGTGCCTTCACCGCATTGCTCTGGTCTGCGCTGCGCACTGCTGAGTCGTGTGAGAGGCTGCTCGCGATGCCTGAGCCGGCCAAGTCCGCACCAGCGCCCAAGAAGGGCTCTAAGAAGGCGGTGACCAAGACGCAGAAGAAGGGCGACAAGAAGCGCAAGAAGAGCCGCAAGGAGAGCTACTCGATCTACGTGTACAAGGTGCTGAAGCAGGTGCACCCCGACACGGGCATCTCGTCCAAGGCCATGGGCATCATGAACTCCTTCGTGAACGACATCTTCGAGCGCATCGCCGGCGAGGCGTCGCGCCTGGCGCACTACAACAAGCGCTCCACCATCACGTCGCGGGAGATCCAGACGGCCGTGCGGCTGCTGCTGCCCGGCGAGTTGGCCAAGCACGCCGTCTCGGAGGGCACCAAGGCTGTCACCAAGTACACCAGCTCCAAGTAGAGCGTCCTGGACCGTCTATTTTAACCCAAAGGCTCTTTTAAGAGCCACCCACCTTTTCACTGAGAGGGCTGTAGGATCTCTGAGAAGAAAAAAAAATAATATATATATAATATATGGAAAATGTTCGCGTTGTCTATGTGTGGGTCGGCAGGGTGCCATGTGTTTGGGGGTAGTAGAGTATGCAGTGTGTGTCCACAGGGGCGAGGTTGTGCGTGGGATTCATAAATTCCCCTTTGGGGTTGCACAGGACCCGCGCCGCCCTGCTCGAGGCTCCCCAGGCGGTCGCGGACTCGCTGCTGCTGCGCTCGGATCGCCTCCGGGTAGGGCGCGCTCTCTGCGACCCGTCTAGCCCTGCTTGTTGCTGTAGGACAATAAAACAGCCCACGAGGAGCCTCCCCCCATCCCCTGCCCCGCATTCACCCGTCGCTCGGCCCTTCCCCTGCCGCGGGCTCCACACTGAGACAGCGAAGCCACCAGCTGCAAGGTAGACGGCAGTGCGGGGCTGGACTTCCCTGGACTTCCCACGGCCAGAGAAGGGCCCTCGGACGATTCCTCCTTAGGAGGCAATGGGAGCGGAGAGGGAACAGCGGCTAGATCAGGCTCTGCGGTCTCCCCCTCCGCCTAGGGTAACTATTACGAATGTATTAGGAAGCTGTCTGTGTCTTGAGTATCACAGGACGATGTTCTTTTTCTGCTGACCGTTCTGGGGGTAGAGGCAGAACCAGCATTAGGAGAAATGGAAAGTGGCAATAATTCTGTGTGCCTTTTCATCTTTGCCAGGTCTTGAAAGGGACTCCCAACAAATACAAGGTTCCAATAGCTTCTTCATTGCCTGCCTGATAGAGAGCTCTCTGCCCAGAAAAGCCAAAGCGAACTCCAGCTGCACCGCCATTCGCACAGGGATCACCCTGGGGTGCTCACCTACTCTGGTATCGCCCTGCTGCAGGCAACTCAACCACGAGCAGGAAACGGGAGTTGCAATGGTGCTTCACAGAGGTGCAGCGAAGTGCTGCAGGGCCAAAGAAAGACAGAGAGAAGAAGGGAGAGTGGAGAAGTGGAGGGGGGAGAGGTAGATGGAGGTTGAGGGAAGGGTGACGTCTTGTCTCTGCACCCGTGCTTGTCTCCCCTGTTTGTCCACGGGCCTTTCTGAATGATGAGAGGATGAGGGAGCATTGCTAATGCAGAGCCTCAGTGTCACCCGCTGCCCTGCTACAACGCTCTTTCGTAATTTGGGCACTAGGTAACTTTGTTTCCTGCACTGTACTCTCTATAGCTCGTTACCTTCCTCTTTCCAGCGCAATGCTCGGGGCTGTAGGAAAAGGGAGCTCAGCAGCACTGTCACTTGCTACCCTGCTTTTCAGGAGGGTAAAGTTTAGCTCCCAACTTTGTAGGGGCAAAGGAATGAGAGGCTGCATGGGGAAGTCATGCATCGGGTGTGGAGTCCTCTCTGGTAACCGATTTGCTTAGTAATTTTGTGTTATTTTGTTTGTTTTCGTGTGTGTGTGTGTGTGAGAGAGAGAGAGAGAGCTGCTTTTGGTCAAAGTTCCTTTCCCACTTTTAGCAGTTGGCAGACAGGGATTGGCCTCCCGCCCTCCTCGTCTTTAGCTGATCTATGATACAAGGATTATCATAGTCCAGGGACATCGCAGGTTTAGTAGTTCTCATCATCGTCCTGCTGCTCCTCAGAAGGGGCACAGACGCCAGTTATTTGAGCTTCCCTGTACATTCATGTACACTTTCCCCTGCCACAACAAAGCGGTGCTCGAAAAGACCCAGTCCAATTTCCTTCCTGGGATATTGCCCCTGAGGAAAGCAGGAGGCTGGTCTTGGAGGGCAAAGAGTGAAAACGATTAAACGCGAAAATGTTGCGACAGCTGAACCACAGGCTCGACGTCTGGATCACTAAAATCACCGTCGTGATGAAAACTGTTATATAAGGTACAGTTTCTGGAGTCGGGACGGTGCTCTGAATATTAGCACCGAAACTGGAACACAAAGTGATCCACAGTGACAGTGAAGGGGTGGAGAGGCGGCCCCTGTTCCCGGGAGGGCGGCGGATCCGCTCTCAGTCACGGCCAAGGTCTCGTGGCACACAGAAGAAAAACAACACGGACTTTCACCTGCTTAAATTTAAGCCTATTGCCTTCTCAGGGAAGACAGGCCTCCTGTCCTCTTCGCAGTCAACTGCGTTGCGGCCATCACGCAGTTTAAGGTATAGAAACGCTCACACTCTCGCACTCTCACGCGCACTCTCACACATCCCCATGCCACCGCGGTTTAGGTTTGGAGCCTCAGAAAGGGCCAAGAAGAAGCACCGCAGAGGAGGGCAAAAGGAAGAGGGGTGCATAGCCAGGCCTCTGTCTGCAATGTTTTTTGACAGTTTTCCTGCAAGGTGAGGCGTGTAAATATAAATACATATTTAGTATTTTCGGGCAAGGCCGCGACACTTAGGCATAGGCAATCTGGACGGGATGGAAAAGGGGTTGGAGGCGGGGAAAAGAAGAAACCCCGTGGGGAAATACAAAATTACCTAAAACCTTCTATTTCACTGATGTCTCCGTGAACCATCTGAACTATAAAGGGACCATCTGTAGATGCTTATGTGATTAGCTGTAAGTAACTCGATATAGAGCAACTTCAGTTATTTCCTTCCACAATTTGAGGACAGAGGCACTTCAGGCCTTCTTATCACTGTCAGTCTTCTTGACCCCAATGCACATCATGAACCCTTCTTCAGTAGCTTCGGTAGAGACACCGGAATGCTACAGAACAGAGCCGCTGATCCCTGAAGTATTTCGGTTTGCTCTTCGTATTGTTCATGGATCAACGGAATTTTTGATAGACTCTTCATTCAGCAAAGCACACTTTTATTTTTTTGGGGGGGGGGGGAAGGGGGCGGAGGGCGGGGAGGGTGAGCGAGGTGGGGTGCAAGTGGGAGAGTGGATTTCATCTCCCTTTCCATTTGCTTTCTGCTCTCCTGACAAGATTTTGCCCATATTTATTCAACCTCCTTTTCCTTTGACTTTTCTCCCTCCTCGTGACCCAGACCTTAGTCACACACACACACTCACGTACCTTCTTATGAACATATATATTCGCCCACTGTGACTACTACCAGGACCCCTTCCTTGCACACGGTATCTCCAAGAAAGTCCTGAAGTGGATCTGTCACTTCCACGGCCACACGTTTGTCCCTTGAAGGCCCGAGTCCGTCAGGAAGTCCCGAGACAGACGGGCTGCGCACGCCTGGAGCAGCTCGCGGGGAGGATCGCAGCCCCCCAGCCCCGCTCCACGCGGAGGGTGCCCGTGTGCAGGGGCACGGAGCGGCCCTGCGGCTCTTGCCGCGGTTTTTACTGAGTCTCTGACCTGCGGTGGAGCTGCAGGGAGAGTGTTTGCCCCACGGCGTCTTCTGAGTGCGGGCCCTGTTCGGGAATCCCCGCGTGAACTCCCGGTTTCATCCCGTGTCGATGCCCCGCAGTCTCTCCCGGGCCCCCGCAGCGCCTCCAGCCGCGGCCGCTGCCTTGGCCAGTCCTGCGGTGAGGACACCACGGGGTTTTGCTAAATATGAAGTCTCTGAAATCTGAAGTCTCACACAAATTTACAGTCCCCTCCCAGATATTACATGAGATGTTTCACACAACCCTCTTCAAATACACTATAGCTAGTTTGGTCTCTCTCTTAAGAGACCCTGCAAATCTCCTTGCATCTTATTATCAGTCACGAAGTCGTGATTTAACCTCCCTGAGCCTGGGCTTGGTTGCTTCCTTCAATGACCCATCAGTTAGTGACCTAGGAGCTTTGATCTTTCTTATTGTCTCTGTTATCTCCTGCTTTTCATGGGTTGCTTATCATGATGTTTACTTGATTCCTTTTTTTTTTTTTTTTTTTCCCCTTCTTTGCTCTTAATTCGAACAGCCAGGTAACTGGGTATCCTCACAAAAGAGAGGTTCTTGTTTCCCATACATCTGTATAATTCCTAATTATCTTCCTATGCTCCAGGACTCGCCGCGCCCAGTGCTTTTCGGGGAAGTGCTGCCTTCCCTCGGGCTTTAGCCTTGCGCTCGCTCCGCCGCCTCCCTACCCCTGTGCCCGGTAGGAGGGTAGCGAGGGACGATTTAATTTGAAAATGTCCGCCCAATATAAATCACTTTTCCTCTGCGACATGGAAGCTTCCTTTGGTAGGTTTCACCTAGTAGACACAAACATGAGAAACAATACACCATCTGAAAAGGTTGGTTTGATGATTTTCTAGACATGGAGTTTCCTAAACTTGACTGAAGAGCTGAAAATGAGCAAACTGACCTCACATATGCCTCGGGGGGTAAATTGACCAACCTACGGTCAAAGTGAGAAAGTACCCGAGACAAAGAATTTGCACATCTCAGAGCAGGGATTTTAGCACCTCTTTGTTCTCATAAAGTGCTCTCTTTTACGCAAGAACATCCCACAGAGGTACCAGGGCAGTCCAGACCTCTCCTAACTCCTGGTGGTTTCGAATCTTAGCACAGAATTGATCTCCCTAGCCCAGGTTGAGACACAGATGCTGGGAAGCTGCTTCAGGTGACGCAAACCTGTCGGTCCTGCAATACAGAGCAAAATATGCTGCATTCACCGAGCTAACTGCCTACGGACAAGCTTCATGCAAACTCTGCCCCTGCATCCAGTCGCTATTCTCACCAAGTGACCGCGCTGCTTTGGGCTAGATCTTCTTGCTTTCTCTTTGCCATACCTGAAGGTAACTTGTTGAAAAGTTTCTCAAAATCTTGTCCTGATTTCTACTCCTTAGCTTCAGAGTTACATCTAAGTTCAGACCTTACTGTCTTTCTTTGCTAGTTTGTTTACATATTCGCTTGCTATAAATGCTGTGTTTGCTTTGTATTTTTGAGAGAAATACAGAAGGCAAAAGTCACCCTGTCTTTTAATGAACGTCATGTTTCACAGTTTCATAACAAGACAATAAAAAAATCCGTAGTGTCTTCATTTTCTTTCCGAGAAGATGTATACATGAAATCAGACGTTAAAGTTTACTGTTGTTGTTTGCTTGTTTGTTTTATAATAAAACTTGATAGCCTTGTAAACCAGAAGAACAAAAGGGCACATTGAAAAAAAAAATTATTTCCTCCTCTGCTCCATCTGATAATATTTGCAAGATCTCTTTACATTTCCTCTCTTTCCTGAGCCCAAATCAAACCGCAATTTAAAAAGATAAAGCTTAAAAAAAAAATAAATAAAAGAGTATCCTACATATATGATCAAAATATTAGAGGACAAGAAAACAGCTCCACTTCGGAGGTAAGACTGTACGCAACTGGCAAACTACAATCAGTAGCGAGGCCAGTGAAGTCACCCGTCTTGAAACAGAGCCTCAGCACAAATTCTGGCTTCAAATCCATGCAATGTCCTTCTGTTCTGATTGTCATATTCTTCTATGAGATGTCATTCTGCTGTTCAGATTTTCTCCAGAAAAGAGCCCCTCTTAAATACATTGTGTGCATCCTTGCTGTGATACACCTTCAAAACTAACAGTTTAATAAACATTTTTCCTTTGCTAAAAGGCTGTTAGGTGCTGTGTGATAATTCTATTATTGAAAGATAAGGTGCAAGAAACCAGATTACTGTTTTTCAAATAAGCTGAAATAGTCACTAGAGTGTTCTCTCCTACAACACATTGTACTGTATATATGTGGGCATATATCAAAACCACCCCAAGACACTTCTTTTGCACAAATTCAGTTGCACAAATCCTAAAATTAAAAACAAACAAACAAACAAAACACACACACTATTTTTGAAAAGAAAAACGAATCTCTTCATCCCTCTGCCATTAGAAATTGTTCTCACCTGCCAGTGACCTGCCAATTCCAAATATGAGCTGACATATATATAAATAAAATAAAGTCATGCACATATAGGTATATGCCTGCATGTATGTATATGTGACACACGATATATCTATATGCAAGGCTCCAATTTCCTAACAAGTGAAGGGAAATTCATGATAATGGGAATGAGCAAAGTTCTGTCTCAGCCATCGGTAAAGGACACAAAAAGTTTTTTGAAAGCTTCTCAGGCCTCATTTGGTTGTTTAGGCAGTTTCTTCAACAGCATTCACAGAGAAACTAAACTTGCTGGGAGGAAAAAAAAAAACAGAGGATTGGGTCTGAGGGACCCTTCCATGGCTCCTTCCATGAGGCCCCTGTGCAACATATACAGCAACATCTGAATCCTGTATTCTCACTTTGCACAGACCTTGATGATATTTCTGGCCTCTTCTGCACTAGCAGTCAAGAAACTGGAAGGTGGAGAAGATGGATTTACATTCTGTTTTCACCAGGGTCTGTCCAGTAGCCTGTTCCCAGATGCATTCTTAACCTGTTGTTCTACTCTTCACATATTGCTGTAAATTTACAGCCAGTTTTATGTTGGCACTAGTCCACCCACTCTTTGTTTTGATATTCCTGATCAGGAAAAAAAATACATATGTATATATAAAGCATACACATATTATATGTACAAAGTTATATATAATATCTATTTGCTGAAAGGTAGAAGATTCACTGCTTTCCTATACATTATGAATGACACATTTTATATTTTCATGGAAGCATAAAACAGAAATCCCTCATAACATCTTCTATATAAAAAAAAGAAAACGAGATATAGACAGCAAACCAACATAAACACACATTATCACTCTATGTCCTCACGTGGACATTATTAAGACCCAGATAGTCATATTACTAGTTCTGACTTTAGAGCCCTAAATGCCTTCTTGCAGACTAAGGGAGTGATGCAGAAAAAAAAAAAAAAAAAGAGAGAGACAACTGTATAATAAATGCAAAAATGTAACTGCATGATTTGTTTTACAAAGCATAACAAACAAAATGTGATGCTGATATTTAATTTAGTATAGTGCACTTAAATGCTTAATCCTATTTCCCTGCGTTCAGGATGTTATGTAACCATTGTCACAGTACTTCTTCAACTGTGGCCTTGTCTGGGCACTACCAGAAAGAGACTGGGACACGTTGTTACTCTGATTTAATTTACAAAAAGCACCTAACATGATATTTATCCCGCCAAAAAAAATGCACATCACGTATGGAGATTTTCATTCAGCTGTCAATTTGTAATGACAACATATATTAAGGTGTAATAAAACTGGATCACAAATGAAACATTTTATTTTCAGTATAAGCGCAAGAACAAAGGTGTTTACCTATTGTGCTTACTCGAAAGAATTGTCTTGGAGAAAGATTGTGATATAATTCTTCAAAATATGAAAATAAATATAGAAAAAAACCCTTCCTGTGTATTACATAATGATGTTGAATGAACAAGCTAGTTTAAGAAAGTTATTTTTGCTTGCATCTTCCTGGAGAACTTTCTTTCTGCTGGTTTTTCTTAGGCTTCATGTAAAGCTAAACAGAGTACTGTGGCTAAAGGTTCATTATTTTTAAGAGATAAAGCCGTGGTATGTGAAGCAGTTTCAAAACTACATAGAGCGTTGTTGGTGTCCACCTGTGTTACTTGCTCCTCTTCGAATCCAATTTGCCTTAACCAAAGGTCTTCGTATGAGCTCCACTCTGCACTACCTCGAGCAAAAACCCTCTCAGGAACACATAATACTGGCCATTTTGACACTGCTGTCAGCAGTATAGTTTTAATTTAAAAGGAAAAATAAAAAATCTAACCGTCCCAGGTCTGTGCAATCCTAAAACTCACAGATTACAGGTTTGCCTAAAGCTCATTTCAAATCCTAGGGCAAGGAAACGTCGCAGGATGAAAATGCGTTCCTCCGCCAGCAACCATGGGAGAAATGGGGTGTCTCGGACACAGGTTTTGTTCCGAAAACACACTTTTTGTGCCAGGAAGAAACACAAGCCGCGCCGCGCAGAGCGCCCGGGCGCCGGCGGCGGGCAGGACTCACACGGCAGCCAATCAGCGC
>JAWLRI010000530.1:33829-45178 GCA_034781795.1 Crypturellus tataupa | reverse complement strand
CCTGTGTAGAGGATGGTTCCTCCAGATGTTCCTGTGTAGAGGATGGTTCCTCCAGGTGTTCCTGTGTAGAGGATGGTTCCTCCAGATGTTGTCATCCGGGTGCCCATGAATGTTGGTCTCTCCAGAGTCCCGGGATGTTGCAGGTGGGAGTCCTGGAGCTGGGAAGATCAAGGTGAAACCAAGGCACCAACCCATGGAGATGGGAGATGCCCTTGGGTGTTTGAGCTCCTATGGATTTTCCTGCTTTCCTCCCTGAGGGAACAGGGATAACGTCATCCCAGGACCGCATCACCTTAAGTCTGCCCTCTGTACGGTTCTGCCATGGAGAAGCTGCCCTGGACAACCCTTGGTCCTGCCCATGATGGACCTCCCTTGGTGCCAGGGGGTTGTGTGGTCCCTCTGACGGGGCTGGTAAGGGTGTCTCCTCCTTCTTCTCCGGGACAGGGACATCAAGGTGTTGATCGGGACGGACACGCTCCGGGAAGGCACGGGGCAGGTGAGGAGCATCTCCCGGTTCGTCGTGCACCCGTCCTACAACCCCCGCAAGAACGACAATGACTTCATGCTCCTGAGGCTGGACAGGCCTGTTCGCTTCGGCAACAATGTCAAGAAGATCAGAGTGGCCAACAACTGCCCCATAGAGGGCACCAAGTGCAGCGTCTCCGGATGGGGCACCACCAAGTCCCCTGGAGGTACCGGCTCATGACGGGCACCGCGGTGGGGTGGAAGGAGGCAAGACGGTAGGAAAAGGGGGGTTCCAAGGAGGCCACGTCTTCTCCTGGCCTTCTCAGATGGGGAGCCCCTTAGCTCTGCCCAGAGAGCAGTTCCTGGTGGGAATGTTGTCCAGTTGGGTCTTCCTTCAAGACCCGGGTTGGGTTTCCTTCCTGTTGGACGAGGAGCCGTCTCCGCTCGTCCGCTCCCCAAGCAACGGCCCCCAGGAGTGTCCCAGGGTCTGCGCAGGCGTCAGCCCTGGACGAGGGGGACCCCCTTCCCCTCACCGCCCGCCCCTGTTCCCCTCGCTCCGCAGCGAAGCTGCCCAAGAACCTGCAGTGCGCCGGCATCATGGCCTTCGGGCGGCAGAAGTGCACCCGCGCCTACGGCAGCGCCACCATCACCCCCAACATGTTCTGCGCCGGCGTCCCGCAGGGCGGCATCGACTCCTGCCAGGTGAGGGGGTCCCGTCGGCCACCTCCCAGGGTGGGGATGTCCTGGGGTGGCCTTGGGGACAAGAACCGGCGCGCGGGTTGGCCTGGGCCAGGTCTGGGTCATCACTGCTACCTTGTGGCCAAGCCGTGGCACTGGGGGTGACCCGGGTGAGGCTGGGGTTGCCCGTTGCTACATCAGGGCCAAACCATGGAGCTGGGCCAGGCCCACGCAAGGTCGGGCTTCCTCCACCACCGTCTCCAGCGCAAACCACAAACCCAGGGATGGGCCGCATGGACAGGTCCAACCAGCATCTCCAACCCAGGCCATAAACCAGGGCTGGTCCGTGGGGCATAAATGGGTCCCTGTAAGGCTTGGGATCCCCACAACTCCGACGTTGTGGAGACGGAGATGGTCTCCGGCATGTGGATGGGTCTGTGAGAGTCTCCCGAGCGCCTCCACCACCATCTCCACCCCAAGCCACAAACCCAGGGACAATCCGTGTCCCATGGACAGATCCTCTCCAAGGCTTGGGGCTCCCATGACTTGGGCATGTCCAAGCCACCAAAACAAAGCTCGAACACGGACAGACCTATGGGAACCTTCCAAGCTCTCCCCATCCGTAACCCTTCTCCCCACAGGGCGACTCGGGGGGCCCCCTCGTGTGCGATGGGCGGCTCCAGGGCATCGTCTCGTGGGGACCCGGCATCTGCGGGGACCCCCAGAAACCCGGCGTCTACGTCAACATCTGCAAATTCACCCACTGGATCCAGGACACCATGAGGAGGAACTGACCCCCCGCAGCCCCGACGGCTCCGCCGGCGCCCCCTGCTCCTGCTCCGGCTCCTCCTCCGGAGCCGGCCGGTCCGAGCGCCCCAGGACGCGTCCGGGAAAGAGGGGGACGCCGGTCGGGCGCGGGGACCCCGTTGAGATGACAATGAATAAAGGTTTCCACCATGGGTGCCGTGGACCATGTCCTGGAGAGCAGGGGGACGTTTCGGGCACGTCTTGGTGCCCCAAATTGCCCCAGGGCCCACGGAGGTGGGAGAGGGTCCAACTGGGCAACATTGACCAGTTGACCTCTATGGTGGGTAGACCTGTTGGTCCCCTTTAGGGTTGACCAGTTGGCCCGCTTGAGGGTTTACCTGTTGGCCCCCTTCAGAGTTTGTCCCCTTCAGGGTTGACCTGCTGACCCCTTTCGGGGTTGACTTGTTAGCCCCCTTGGGGGTTGACCAGTGGCCCCCTTCAGGTAGACCTGTTGGCCCCTTTCGGGGTAGACCTGTTGCACCCCGCCCCTGGGGTTGACCATGGCCATTGGGGTTGACCAGTTGGCCCTCCTTCAGGGTAGACCTGTTGACCCCTCTTAGGGTTGACCTGTTGTCCCCCCTCGGGGTTGACCTGCTGGTCCTTTTGGGGGTTGACCTGTTAGCCCTCCTTCAGGGTAGACCTGTTAACCCCCTTTTGGGGTTGACCTGTTGGCTCCCCTTGGGGTTGACCTGTTGGCCCTCTTGGGGGTTGATAACCCCCTTCGGGGTTGACCTGTTGTCCCCCCTCGGGGTTGACTTGTTGGCCATTGGGGTTGACCCATTGGCCACCACTAGGGTCAGACCCGTTGGCTCCTCCAGGGAAGGAGGTTTCACTTCTTCATGGTCAACAGCAGCTGCTGGGGGGGGTTGACCAGCTCAGTGTCCCCCCCACCGAGTGACAGGAGCCCTCACAGTGTCACCACGGTCCCTCCCCACAGGTTGTCCCCACAGGCCCTATAGACTTCCTTAGGATCCAGCACATGAACTGGGGCAATTCCCAGCCCCAAGGGGGGTAAATTCCCCCATGACTCAGAGGGTGCAAAAGGGACCAGAACTTCCCGGCCTGGGGGGAGGTGACGGGTTTCGCGTTCGCCTGCGCCCGGGGCAGGAATGTCCCATTGGAGGCAGTTACCTCCTGGGGCCAATTTAGCCATTTGCATAGAGCCAGGAACTCTGTATTTCCTGGAAAAAAAGGGGGGGTTTCCCCACTCCGGAGGGGATAACGTGGTCCCCCATGGTGGGATCCTCCCTGCTCCTCCTTGGGGACCGAAACGCTGGGATCTTTGGAGAGGCTGGAGGAGCCTCTGGGTGTCCATTGGGATCAGCACAACCTGCCCAGGGGGGTGTGCACCATCCACGGAGCGGGAATCAACCGGATCATGGAGCTGCGATCCCGTACGGAGCATCCGTGTGGAGCTGTGATCCGCACATCCGTGTGGAGCTGCTCGACAAGGCCTTGGAGATGGGATCTGTGCGCCCATGGGATGGATGGAGGGATGGAGGGAGGGATGGATGAGATGGATGAGATGGAGGGATGAAGGATGGATGGAAGGATGGATGGAGGGATGGGATGGATGGATGAATGGGATGAAGGGATGGATGGGATGGAGGGATGGATGGAGGGATGGATGGGATGGAGGGATGGATGAATGAAGGGATGGATGGATGACTGGATGGGATGGATGGATAAAGGGAGGGATGGAGGGCTGGATGGATGGACAGAGGGACAAGCGGGTCCTCTGCACCCACAGGGCCTCCAACCTCTCCTGGGTGCAGGGACGGCCACCAGGACCCGGGACATCAGGGAGGTGTCTCTGGCCCAGCCAGCCCTGTGTCCCTTGTGTCACCTCTGTGTCACTTGGGTGCTGCCACCCTGTGTCCCCTGGGTCACCCCTGTGTCACCAAGTCCCGTCCCACCCATGTCACCCGGGCCACCCACTGCCAGGCAGGTGCCACCACTCCTGTGTCACCTGTGGCTACCCGGTGCCACCCGGGTGCTGCCATGCCCATGTCACCCGTGTCCCCTGGGCACTCGCGGTGTCACGTGGGTGCTGCCCACCCAGTGTCACCCAGGGCACCGTGACCCATGGCACTGCCACCCCCTTGCATTGCCACCCTGGCCACAGCCACCCCCTGTGTCACCCTCTGTGTCACCCTCTGTGTCACCCAGGGCCACCCGTCCTGCGTCACCTCCGGGGGGGGGGGACAAAATCGACACCTCCAGAGTCAGCAGCTCAGACAGGGAGGGGACAAGGGACAGGGACGGGGCCCGTGTCCCCTCCCCGCCACCGGGGTCACAGTGTCCCCAGCAGCCCTGGCAGCGGGTGGCAGGTCGGGGCTGGCCCTTCTCCAAGCCCCGGCGGGGTAGGGGGGATAATTAGCGCTAATTAGCCTGACACGGCGGCTAACGAACTTGCAGAACGGGTCCTGGCCCAGCCCTGATCCCCCTTCCCCCCGGCGGTGACGGGGGACGCGGCCCCTCGCGTGGGCCTGTGTCCCCTCACATGTCCCCATGTCCCCTCCTCGTGCCACCCCATGTGTCACCGTAAGCCCCTCGTGTGCCCCTTGTCCCCTCATCCGCCCCCCACGTTCCATCCTGCGCCCCTTGGGCCCCACTGTGTCCCCTCGTGAGCCCCCCTGTCCCCACCATGGGATCTCTGGTCCCCTCAGGTGCCCCCCGTGTCCCCTCCTGAGCCACCCCCCTTGTCCCAGTGTCCCCTGGGTCCCCCCGTTCCTGCCCTTCTCTTCCCTCCCTCGCTCCACGGACGGGATCTGACGGGATCCCTGCGGATGGGACCTCCGTGGGGGAGACCCCTGTAGAGGACATTCCCATGGGATGGGATCTCCATGGAGACCCCTTGACCGCACTCCTGTGGGAGGGGACCCTGGCAGATCCGATCTCTGTGGCCGGGATCCCGGCGGATCCGGTCTCCACGGACAGGCTCCCACGGGCGACATCCACATGGACGGAGTCCCCGGGGCCGTAGCCTCTTCCGCAAGGATCCCCCGGCCTCCATCTGCGGGAGAGGAGCCAGGAGGAGCCCCCCCGGCCTCGCCGCTCCGCTCGGGAATCCGGCCCGTCCCGCGGCTCCGGCGGCCGCGGCCGGGGAGCAAGATCAGCATCTCCAGCGTGACGCATCCCGCCCGGCCTCGCCTTCCGGCAGGGCTCCCTCCCGGGCCTCTCCGCCCTTAATTGCTCCTCAGGGATTTAATTGGCTTGAGCTGCCTCCTCTGCTCTCCCGGCCCTGCCAAAGGGGCCGTTTTGGAGGCGCTGAGAGGCCCAATGCACCCAGGGTCCCCCCGGCGCCGGGAAGGGCCAGGTAGGACAACAGGAGACTCCTTGGATCCCCAATTCCAGCTTTTTGGGAGAGGATTTCCTTCCATTTGCCGGCTGGGAAATCCCAGCCGGGGGATCGACCGCGGCTTTCCCATCCCCGCGCCGGGATCGCCGGGATGGAGCATCTTCCAGCTGGATGCCGGGGCCCGCCGGGAGCAGAGCAAGACCCTGTCCTGGAACAGAGACATCGCGGATTGTCCGGGAGAACAAGGGGATGGGAAGCACCTCCGTAGCCAGGGCCGTTTCCATCTGGGAGAAAAAGAAAAAAAACGGGAATGAGGTTGGGAACAGGACCGGGTCCTCCTCCTCCTCCTGCCTTCCCGGTGTCCCCCCTGACTCACGGAGGCTCCGACGCGTCGGCGGCAGCGGCAGGACGGGGCCTCGCCCAGGACTCGCCCACGGCCCCGCGTGACTCACGCGAGCGGCGGCGCCGGGATACGGAGCATCCGCGCGGAGCGGGAGAGCCCGGAGGGGAAGGAGCCTCCGGGCCTCGCGGGGAGGACCGGAGCATCCCGGGATGCGCCGGGGGGGTTGGTGAGCGCACGTGTGGCCCAAGCAAAATCCCCCTCCTGGCACACGCGTTAGTGCGAATAAAGGCCATTTGTGCACGTGCAAAAAAGGTCATTTTTGCCATTTGAGAGTGCAATTCCCCTTCTCTGCACATATGGGCATGCAAAACCTCGTTCTTGTACACGTGCATGTGCAAAACGCCCTGTTCTTGCACAGATGCACGCGCAAAACTGCTGTCTTTGCACAAACGCATGGGCAAACCCACCGCCTCTGCACACGTGCATGTGCAAAACCCCCCTCCTTGCACAGATGCATGTGCAAAACTCCCATCCTTGCACATCTGCACATGCACAACCCTACTCCTTGCACATCTGCATGTGCAAAATGCCCATCCTTGCACAGATGCACATGCAAAACATCCCTCCTTGCACAGATGTACATGCAAGATCCCCATCTTTGCACAGACACACGTGCAAGACCCCACTCCTTGCACAGATGCACGTGCAAAACGCACCTCCTTGCACATCTGCATGTGCAAAGCCCCCATTCTGGTACATGTGCACATGAAAAAACATCCTTGTGCACGTGCAAAATCCCTTGTGTTTGCAAACACGGGCGCTGCAGGCGGGCGGAGCGACACGGATGGATGGGGGGGACAGATGGACACGCAGAGGGATGGATGGATAGAGAGGACGGACAGACAACGAGCTGGAGATGCAGGATGGACGGACAGAGGGACGAAGAGAGAGCTGGACGGGTGGACGGAGACACGGACAGACACAAGCGGTTGGATTGCAGCCGGACGGATGGACGAGCAGATGGAGACGGACAGATGGAGGCTGGGACGGACGGACAGCAGAGCAGCTGCACCGGGGAGACGGACGGACAGACAGACGGACGTGCGGTTGGACAGACGTCTGGACTCGCTCCGACTGGAAGATGGACTGGGTGGATGCTGGACGGACAGGGAGACTTGGAATTGGATGGAGAGGCAGACGGATGGACGGACGGAGCAACGGGTGGGTAGACAAAGGGATGGACAGGCGGAGAGCTGAGCGGGCAGACGGATGGACGGACAGACAGCAAGAGACTTACGGTCAGAGGGACAGACGGACAGGGCTAACACGGCCCTAACGACGCCCCGGGGACGGGTCCTCCTCCAACCGCTCCTCCTGGGGACACCGGATTCCCCCTTCCCCGCGGTCACGGACGGACGGACGGACGGACGGAGGGGACGGACGGACGGGGCGGACGCCTCCCCCCGGCCGTGTCCACCTTTCGCAACGGCGGCGCCGGGGCGGTGCTCAGCCCGTGCCCGGGGAAGCAGCCGGCGTTTCTGCTGGGACTTCAAAGCGCTAATCATCCCCGGGGCCCGGGAGACACCCACGGCCGCGCTCGCCCCGCTGCCGCGCGGACCCGTCGCCCAGGCGCTCTTGACTCACCCCACAAAGACACGGCCTACTTTCCGGCCCGGTATAAATACGCTGGGGACGAGGGCTCCGGGATTTTCCCCGGCGCCCGGAGCCAGCCCCGGCGCTCCCGCTCCCCGCGGATTCCGGCAGGTGAGTTGCGTCTCCCTTGGGATTGGGGGGCCACAGGCTCTGCAGGAAGCGGATCTCCTGACATGGATGTGGCCACCGGGATGTCCAAGGGGGTCTCCCGCATCCATCCATCTCCATCCTCCTCCTCTGGGTTGATCCACCCATCCCTGCGCGTTAGTCCCATGGGGGAACCTTCCACCTCCTGGCTGGGGCTCAGGGTGTCCCAGTTGGAGCTCCAGGGGACACAGGACCCTCCACAGGATCCTTGGACAAACGGGGGAGGTTGGTCCCCATGGGGAGCTCCATCCAATCAGGAAGGGGAGGAGAAGAAGAAGGGGCAGTTGCACCCTGAGGTCCTCAAGGATGAGGCCACCACAAAGCACCAAGGGTGTCTTGGCTGCTGTCCCCAAAGGGAGACCACGAGGACATCGGTGGGGACTGTCCCCCTACCCACTGCTGGCCCCCCTGTTGCCCCCCTAGTGCCACCACGGCTAATCCGCTCCGGCTTCTCCACCGCCAGGAATGGCTCGTGACGGGCACGGGGCCTTCGCGCTCATCCCGCTCTTCCTCCTCGCGCTGGGACTGCTCCTCACCGTCGCAGCACCGGCGCGAGCCCAGGAGGAGGGCAACGAAGCAGAGGAGAGTAAGTGGAGGGGGACGGGGACGGGGACGTCGCGGGGGGACAGGGGATGGGGCAGGTGGGATTCTTGCCCAGGGAGAGGTTTTTTTGGGCAACGCGATGTCGAAATCCACTTGGGTTTTGAGTGTGTCCAAGAGCCCCCTTGGATGCGGCTCCGCACCCGAGAAGATGCGGAAACACCCGGAAGCAGCAGGAGGATTGCGCAACCGCCAGGACCATCTTCTTCTGCAAGGTCCTAACGGGAATTTCATCCACGAGAAGAAGGAGAGAACGACCCCACGGGGCAAAGGGAAGGAAGGAGAGATCCAAAATGCAACAGGGAGGTCCCCTTCCCCTCTTCCAGCCTCCAAGACTGTCATTCCCAAGGGTGACCAGCACAGCCCCATGGATGTGTCTGGGCTTGGGAAGCAAAGAAGAACCTGTGATGTTCCATGGGGCTTGAAAAGGCTTCAGGTTGGAGCCCATCTCAGGAGCTCCCGGCCCCACAATTTTGAATCCGAACCCCACCGAGTCTTACGGAGGAGTAAGGTGGTGTCCGGAGACTGTGGCTGGAGATTTTGGCCTGGGACTTTCCAAGAACTGTGGGGTTTGGGGCTTGTTTTGGGGTGGAAGCAGCATCTTCTAGGCTGGAGCCTCTGGAAATCCAGGATATGGATCCTCTACAGTTTTGCCTACAACTCCCTTGGCTGCCCTTCCTGAATGGAGACCCTCCGCCACGGGGCCCAAGAAGCCCCTGAGATGCCTACAAGGAGCTCGGCAGACCCTAAATCCGGTGTTCGGATTCCAAAGACCCACGGACAGCAGTGAGGAAGACGAGGGCTGCCCGGCCGATGAGCGTTGGCACCGCGACGCTTCCCACCCTCCATCCCTGGCAGCGCTGCCAGGACCGGATAGTGGCGAATTCCAGGTGGCCTGAAATCCGGGCGTCTCCCAGTGCCACCTCGCGCGGGCTGTAATCGCCGCCAGCACAAACCAGTCTCGCGGGTGGATTCCAATGTCCCAACGCTCCTCAGAAAGCTATTGCAGATCCCACGGGCACGTGTCCGCGGCCACCGGGGCAGCCAACGCTTGGAGGTGGCAACCGCAACCTCTGCCCACAACATCCCGGACGTCGCGGATCTGACCGGGACGCCCCAGGATGCGACGTGGAGGAGCCCCCAGAGCCCGTGAGGGCACCTTGGAGGACAGGGACGTGATATCTGCAGCTCGACAGAGGGCAAAGTCCAACTGCTGGTTGGTTTTGAAGGTGGGAAAGAGAGGGTCATTTTCCTTAAAAAAGAAGGAATTGATTTTGTTTCCTGGATAATTATCCCCTTTTTTTTGCAAGTCTTGTCTCTTCCCCCTTGGACATGGCCTAGTGCTAGGGTCTTCTCCAGTCACCTGGAGGTGCCACTTGAGACTCCCAGAAGAGCCGGGATGTTCCTGCCGTATGGAGCAACACGAGATCCTGAGACCTGGGGTTTTTTGGAGCCTTGGAGCGGCCCTGACCCTTGGATAATCCCCACTGGAAATCTCTGGACACGAGGACGGGCGCCCTGTCTTGTTGTCTTTGGCTGGGATGGGATTGCCTCTCGGATGGTCCTTCCGCTTCCTCTGGGGACCATCGGGACATCCAAGGTTGGCCAACCCCAAGGGGCCCCTGCTTGTGGCCACCAGCTGAAGCAAGGAGACACCCAGGGCCCTTCCAGGGGTTGGGAGACCCATCCCACAACCGGGGCGTCCGCAGCATCAAGGAACCCCCCAAACGGAGCCAACGGAGCCTCTTTCTTCTCGATCGGCTTCATGGGAGGGAGACGGATGCGACCCAGAGCAACATGAAAGGGCTCCCGTTCCTGAGCCAGCTCCTCTTATCGCTTCTCCCTACGTCAGGGCTGACGCAACCGTCTCCCACCCCGGCCCTTAACGAGTTGGCCGGAGCGCGGAACGTGAGCCATCGGGAAGGCAGGAGACCTTCCCAGCTGGTCGTGCAGGCTCCCCGACCGCGCGAGCAACAAGAAATCAGCTCTTTTTGGGGTGCGTCACGCCGGCCTCGGAGTCCAATCTTGGGCTGGGAGGAATCCCGGAGCCGGAATGGATGCCCCTCCCGCGGACGCGTGGTGAAACCGGCAGAGATAAGTGGCCCCTGGTGACATCCTGACGCGCAGCCGCTTCCCAGAGGGCTCATTAGCGCGACCCGGCGTGACGGACCGGCCCGGAGCGGGGGTCCCATCTCGGCACTCAGCCCGGGAAGGGCGATGGGGACACGGAGCGGTGGCTCCCCATGGTCACCATCATCCCCATGGCACCAGGGCACAGCCTCTAGAAGCTGGTCCCATTTTGGCTGCAAACACCTACGTTTTGATCCAAATTTCAATTGCTGCTTCCTGGTCCCCAAATTGCCTTGCTTGTCCCCAAATTGCCTCCTCCTCCTCCTCCCAAAAAGAAGCCTGGGGGGACACCAAGAGGATGAGTGGTCACTCTATCCATAAATGCAGATGTTTTTAACCTGATTTTGACCATTCCAATGGATTTTAGAGGCCAAAGAAGGAGATATTCCCTCTCTTTTGGGCATGTTCTACAGACTCCGTTTTCCAAAGTTTTCTCTTCTTTTCCATCCAACATAGCAGGTCGCTCTGAAGCCCCTCGTGTCCCGTGCCACCCCACCATGCCATGCTCTGTGTTGCAGTGCCGGACGAGGACGAGTCTCGCATCATCGGCGGGAGGCCCTGCTCCATCACCCAGAGACCCTTCCAAGTCGCCCTCACCAAGAGGGGCCAGATCCTGTGTGGAGGAAGCCTGGTCTCTGACCAGTGGGTCCTGACAGCTGCCCACTGCAAGCAGCCACCCAGGTAAGCGGGTGTCACCTCGTCGCGTTGTCACGCGCCCCGTGGTGACAGGCCAACATCTCGTTGCACAGCGCCCCACAGTGACCAAGATGGGTCCCAGGGGCCTGGGGCCTCCAGGTGTTCCTGTGTAGAGGATGGTTCCTCCAGATGTTCCTGTGTAGAGGATGGTTCCTCCAGGTGTTCCTGTGTAGAGGATGGTGCCTCCAGATGTTCCTGTGTAGGGGATGGTTCCTCCAGGTGTTCCTGTGTAGAGGATGGTTCCTCCAGGTGTTCCTGTGTAGAGGATGGTGCCTCCAGGTGTTCCCGCGTAGTGGATGGTTCCTCCAGGTGTTCCCGTGTAGAGGATGGTGCCTCCAGGTGTTCCTGTGTAGAGGATGGTTCCTCCAGATGTTCCTGTGTAGGGGATGGTTCCTCCAGGTGTTCCTGTGTAGAGGATGGTTCCTCCAGATGTTCCTGTGTAGAGGATGGTGCCTCCAGGTGTTCCTGTGTAGAGGATGGTTCCTCCAGGTGTTCCTGCGTAGTGGATGGTTCCTCCAGGTGTTCCTGT
>JAWLRI010000529.1:0-33455 GCA_034781795.1 Crypturellus tataupa | reverse complement strand
CTTTTCTTTTCTTTTCTTTTCTTTTCTTTTCTTTTCTTTTCTTTTCTTTTCTTTTCTTTTCTTTTCTTTTTTCTTTTTATGGTAGTTATAACCCAATCTTTACTTTTCTTTTTTAGTGTCCCAGATTAATACAGTGCTGATGATTTTAAAGTCTTCCACTGCAATAAGTTTATTAAAAAATAAATAAATTTATTTAGAAGAGGAGAGGGAAATTCTCTCAGCTTTGTGTATCTCTGAAGTCCTAATTATGAAATTAAACCAATTCTTATAAAATGTATGTTAGCATGATCTGATTCTTAAAGTCTAGTGCAGTAAACAATATTGATTTCTAATGAATCATCCCCTTTTTATAGAAGACTAATAGATAAAACCCAGCCCAGTGTCTGAACATTTTCCAGAAATCAGTCTAATTAAAAAAGCTTATAAAGTAAAAGCTACTAAAATAAAGTTAACAAAAAATTACCCAGTTAAAGCAACACTAGATCAAATAAATAAATAAGATTAAAGCTCTAGTGTCTATTATTAGCAGACTAATAAAATGGGATCAAAAAATCTGTCAGCATCAGGCAGTAGGTTGATAAGGTCTTGCTTCAGCTATGCTACAACTTAGCAGTTTATTCACACCAACACAGGTATGTAATAGAAACTTATTTCAATCAAATTTCATCTGATTTTTTTTTCAAATTAAAGAGGTATACACTTCAGTATTAACTGGACAGATTTCATTTTTGTCATGACAATGTGGGTACCTGTCAGTGGGAAGACTTTCCCCAGTTTGCAGTTTACTAACAATTACAAGTAGTACTACTGTGAAGCCATAAAAATAGCAGAACTTTTTAAGTCAACAATTAAAGAAGTGTAAGGCTAAAATGTGCATAGTTTTATGTTCTGTTTCCTGTTACACAGATGATACAGAATTCATAACAGATGTTGAATATGCTATCAAAGAGACATAAAAGGGAAGAGACACTGATCTTTGACCTCAGCAGCGTCTGAGAAAATGTCACTGCTTTCCCATTGCTTTTTTATGGACTACTCCTCTATTCCTCATAGGTTTGTTACATGAATAGGTGCCATATTGTAAAAAGGGCAGTGAGAAATATGGGAAAGGCTATGGTGATGAGAATATACAACATCCATAAGGAAGCATCTGCAATAAAAGGCATTTACTGAAATTTGAGCCTGCCAGTCTGAGTGAAATTTGTATGTAGTTAATCAAATACCTTCTGCAACCAGCTTGCTTCCTGAGTCTCAGATCATGGGCCATTAGAGCCAGAGGAACTTTGCCATTTTTTTCATTACACCGAGGATCTAGGTCTGAATGCTTACATCATATTTTCCATATCGTCTGAATTTGTTCCGAACTAATAAACTGAGGTTATAATAAGTGGTTTTAAAAAGTCAGCATTTAATCATAGTTAGGTAAGAATTAGATCCTGCTTACATCTAGAAAGTGTGCTATAGTATCTAACTCATATCTAACTGTAGTATACTCATCCATAGTATGTGCCTTTATTTTTCAAGGCAGTCATTTTAGGTCCAAGCACCAAATAATACATTATTTTTTTCTTTTAGGAAAACTAAGCCTATGGCCTTACAAATCTAATTGAAACGGTAGGAAGAGGTCTGAAAGGGAAGAACATTGATACTCAACATGGACTAGCATCTGGATTTTAACACAGTTGAATGGCAGCAAATCTACCTATAGGCCTGGGAGAAACTGAAGAAACAAACAAACAAACAAAACAATAACAAAATATTTGATAGTTGTAGATAAACTTGTAGACAAGTTGTAGATAAACACGCACAATATATCTGAAAACTGAAGGAAAAAAGAAATGATGGTCAATAAAGTCAGTCCCGGAAACTGTTAAAGTTGAAAAAAAAGCATGAACAGTAGTGCCATGAACACTACAACTGCCTCAGCATGATTTAATGAAAACATTTACAGTAACGTAGACCAGGAGAACATGCTTTTGGAAGCAAACTCCAAAACTTTAATTCTTGCTCATTGAATTAAATAGCAGAACTGTTATTAACTTTGGGAATTTCAACACTGAGCTTGGAATTTAGTAATTTAAGAATAACATAACAACATAGTGTATGCATGTAGGCGATTTTGCATAAAACTATTGGAATATAGAACATTTTACCCAGGAAAATGGATTGTATTTGACAAAATAAGTACTCTTCTAAAATTTCAGAAAAAAAAGTTGAATTTTGCAGTAAGTAATTTACTGAAATTATATAATCTTACTCAATTTTTACAATTGCTTACAACAAAACCCAGTTTAAATTCCTGAACAATTTTAATACTGCTGACAGAGTATATGGCAACCAAATCCCACAGGCTGACAATTTCTCTGCATCTAGTTTATGACTAAGCATGCTGCTTAGAATCTGTAAGCTGTAAGAAAATCTGAAAGACTAATCTTTGAAATGCCCTGTGGAATGACACTTAAATTTTATGCAAAATAACATAATGTTAAAAAAAAAAGTGAAAATTCCTAGCCTATCTGAAGAACCATTTTATCATCGCTGATCTTGATCTTGATCGCAGACCTACAATCTGCTTATCACAGGAATCCTTGGTATATGTAGCTCTTTAGCAAGTGACCTTGTTATGAAGCAGTTGGAACTAAGAAGTCTAGAAGGAAATGAAAAGGTTATCCCACACTTATCACAGAACTGAATTAAATCAATCCAAGTGCTAGGGTAGCAACAGATACTGGTTTTAACAGAAAAACACTGCTGATGTACAGATTTTAAATCTGATATCTCTTCTGGTGTCACTTGGTCAAATGTTAATTTCTACAAAACAAGCTCCAAACTAGAAATATATTCAACTGTACAGTCAAAGGAAAGAAAACAAGCTCTTTCAGGGTATATTTCATCTCTTCTCTACATCTAATATCTAAAGATGAGCAAATTAGGGCCTTAAAATGCCAGTTTTCTCTATTGAGTTTAAAGGGTGTCTGGGATGACTATATAGTATGTAAATGTTTATACTGTAGATATCTACAGCTAGTTAAGTGGTATGAGTCTCACTGATCTTTCTGACTAATTTATCATGATTTTATTCTTCATGACTGTTATGACAGATACTGCGGGGAACACAGTTTTTACAAAGAAAGCTATTGAACATCTAATTCCTCATTCCGGAGAAAGTACATGGGTTACAGATGCAGATGAAAAGAATCAACACCTGCATCTTGCTTTGAAAATACTTAGCACCCTCTGAAAATATTAAGAGTAAAGTCAGTGAGGGTCAATGAGGGCTAAGTTTCTCCTGTATTTATCTTTTTTTTTTTTTTTTTTTTTTCTGATTCAAAAGAGTCAGCTTCTGTCTTGTTCAGTCTTCCTAATTTTTCCTTTCTGTTTTTAACTCTCCTGCTTGCATCCAGCTTTCTCTGTAGAGGATTCTCATCTATATCAAACAATTAATAACTAGCATATGGCTAGCAGAGGTAGCAGGGATGATACCAGTTCAGACAATGGTTGTAGCTTATAGTGAGACACATAATCATGGTTATATTCAAAGTGGATCCAGAAACAGAGTTCCACAAATGACACTTGGGGTTCAATTACAATCCTAATACATCACAATAACATTTTAATGTTTAATGTTAATGTTACAACGTTTTAATTTTTTTTTCTCTTCCTTGTTGTAGGCAGACATTTTGCATGCAGATCAAATTTTATTGACACAGCTATATACTCAGTGCATTACAAGAATATAAAAATAATTTAGTCGGTCTTCATTTTCTTCATCATGAACATAATTTCCTTTATTTCTGAGTAACTTGCTCTTAAAATTATGAATCTTTCTTCCCGTCTTTTACAAATGTCCCATATATATTTTCAGATGTTTTCTTGATCTTTAATGACTAAATAAATCACTTTCCATTTTTCTAAATCAAGGGAGGCTTTTACGCTAAGGAGGGTGGTGTCTATTCCCACCAGAACTTTATAACCCTTTGTTTTCTTCCTGTATTTCATTTCCCTCATGCCAAGTATCAAAGGTGCACATGACAGCACAAAGCTCGGCACCACAGCATTCCAAATCAGACATGCACACAAGGACTGGAAGTTCGCTACCTACAATACACCACCAAAAACTTTGCTTGGTGTATCATCTTAAGAGTCCAGAATATCTCCTCCTGAAAATAGCATAGTTCCTTATTTCCCTATTCTCTGTCTAAATGATAACTTTCAGAAAGAGACTGAGAACTTGCTGATTTGTAGAATTCTCTCTCTTCTTTTTAATTCCCTTTAAATACACATGTTATTACAAAACTTAATAAGCTATCTTGCTTGTCCAATAAAATTAAATGTCTAGGCTATAAAGCGTACAATTTTCCATCTCATTTAGGTTTTTTGAAATAAATCCCAAAGAGGTCTTAAAGAATTCTTTTTATTTTAGTTTAGTTTAAATTTATTTTTTAGCCTTGCGAGTGTTTTCCTGTGATCTTCAATCTCATGGATTTGCAGGAAGAGAGGTTTAAAATATGAAAAAAATATGAGGTTTTGGGTTAAAATAATTGTTTACTCAAAGCACCTCACAGCATGAAAGAACACTGCCTGCTGGTAATACAGTTTCTCTTGGCCACTGGATTGTAGTCACAGGTATTGAACTCTCTTATATTAAAATATGCATGACAGCAGTCAGGAGGAATCAGCATTACATAGAATGGGAGAAAAATTGTATGTCTCAGTGCAGAAAAATGTCACGAAGATGCACACCCTGGAAGCAAAAGAACCTCTTTTTAAGCTTTAGCATCTTGCCTTATATTGTCACTGTCATATCAAAGTGAATTTCCTAAACATCAGTCCCACAGGTGAGTAAATATTTTGAAAGAGAATTTGGGGAATTTTTTACCAGTAACAATCAAGAAATGAGTAGACATTAAGCAACCAACACATTCATGAAAAGAAATTAAAAAAAAGAAAAGGTTGATATTTACTATGTGTAAGAATTTAAATTAAATTATTAATAGAAATATCAATCTATTCTATTCAAATACTATACTTTTTAGTAAAATAAAAAAAAATAAAATTAGACTGTGCTATGTATTTCTGATAAAATGCTCATGGTGAGTTAAAATTGAGGTGTTTTCATTCATAGATCACTCTGAAATTTCCCCTTTTCAAAATATACTCAGTTATTAATGCCCTTAGTACCATGAGAAACTTTTCAAAAATGTTGTGTCATTGCAATATTTAAAAGCCTTGAAAACTGTAACATCGCTGCTTTGCGAAAAACTACACTTACTGTTTTTTCAAAGACAGATAAAAGATGTAGAAGAGTATGACCTTTCATATAAGTTTTTCTTAATAAATGTAGCAGTTGTGAAATAAAATGACCTCTTTTAAAGCAGTGTTTTACTTAATAAGTATTCATAATTGCGTGCTCATAAATGAAGGAACAAAGTGTTCTAGTATCTGGTTGTGACTCAGTTGAAATTCTAATTTTAATTTAAGTTATAACACATAAGAAAAAGCTTCAATGTGTAGAAGTTGATGCAATAATTTCTGTATGACTCATTCAACCCTACTTCCAGCTGTAATTGTTAGAACCATTCATAATGTGAAGGTGTATCATCTGCTTTTCAATGCCTTCTTAGGAGTCGTGTGGTAATTATTTTTACTAATAAGATCCCTTTTTTTCTAATAGTATATTGATTAGACAAAAGAATCATATAGTAAGAGCTGTACTGTTGTACTTTAAGTGTAATATATACTCTCTCCCCATTTTTACTACAATTTGTCATGGCAAATAATTAAGGTGTTTACATCTGCATTTTTTTTTCTGTATCATAAGAAGTTTGTGAAATCAGACTCCTTCAACATGTCAAATAAGTGACCTATTTTAAATAAATATTGTAAGCCACTTCAAAATCTAGGCTTTATTTAAATAAAAATGTTTTTATTCCCTCTTAAAATAAATTACTATTAATTGCTACTAAAATTACGAAAAAAAGTACTTATAAATTAATCTCAGGTGTAAAATATGAGTTGCTTTGCATATCTTAAAATCATTGAGCTAAGACTTTAAGAAAAAGTAAGTTCTGAAAAACATTATTCAGATATCTTATTAAGAAAGATCAAAATTACAACATTTAAACTTAGTAACTCTGTTTTGGAAAATTATGCTGGACTTCTGGTAAATTTGCAATCTGAGGATACAATTCTTCCCTTAAACCTTCTCTAGCTCCACACATTATATCATTGAGACTTTCATCATGTGGCAGATTTTGCCATGCTAAATCCAGTTCTTTATTATACAATAATTTCAATCTTGGTAAAGCTGATATAAGATACTTAGAATAACATAAAATCCAATCCAAAATTCACTGATGGAAATGAGATTCTTTTTACTAAATTTCTGGGATTATGATATAATCCTCATAGGAACAGAAATTTCTGCCTGATAGTGTTTTACACAAGTTTTTCACCAAATAAATGACTTCTGTAAAGAATAGAAAAGCAATGAAGAATGTGTCCCTAATCCCTCTTTATGTTTCAGCATTGTCAGTTGCACAACTCCTGTACCTAACTAATGTCTATAGATGACTTTTTAATAGATTTATTCTGCAATTTCAAAAAAATCTGATTAAATACTAGCTCCCAAACTAAAATTTTATCTATGACTTTTGCTACTTACTGTGTTTTCCTTAATCACTTACAGTTTTGAATGATGTTTACATATCTGCAAAATTATATAAAAAAACTTTTCTTGTCATATGATATTGCCATATGAATTTTCATTGTTTTATGATCCAATACATCAATTAAACACATAAATAACCCCTTCATATAAGCATCTTTGAGCGTTTTCCCAATTTTTGACCATATATGCTTAAATGAGTCAAAGCACTGAGAATGTTTGACGGTAACAAAATATGTAGCTTACTATAATCATGTTTAGATGCCATTTATTACAAAACTCAGAAAATAAAATGTTTAGAACTGATGTGCTTAGAATAATGGAGGGAATTTGAATTGAAAAAGTAAACTCTTTTGTTTTATACTTTTTCTGAAATCAAATACTTTAGGAACAGTGTAGTCTACCAACTGATACAGAAGGAGAGAAAGTATTTTGGAATATATACTGGAATATATACTGGGATAAAATCCTGACTCTATTGAAGTCGCTACCAAAAACCCATTAACTGCAATGAAGCCAGGATTTCATCACAGCACTTTTAAACTTAACCTTTCTTTATGGAGTTGTTAATGTCCTCTGGATCTTGAACCACATATCAAGTATCTTGATGTTTGTCAAACAGATTATGCTTGTGATATTTGTCTTCAAAGGCAAAATGAAAAAGGGAGAATTTTAGATGTGGCAACAGCAAGTATAAGAAGTGGTTCTTCCATGATGAAGAAAAGAGCAGAGCAATGGAAAAATTCTATCACAGGAGAGTGTGGTTACTTGAATGTGTTTTACAATGGCAAAGCAAGAGAGAAAACTTGGTGATATGCTAGATCCAGTTACACAGTGCAGACTTCAACAACAGCATTAGATAAAGATACAAGAAACAAAAGATTAATATTTTTACTTGGCAGGTTCTTACTGATACTAGAGAGAATATAAAATTCTCCAACCCTTGGTTACTTCAGATAAATTTATCTTACCAGTAATATGTCAACCCATCTAACTCTATGTATGTGAATCATAGAATTTAGAAATCTCGTTCCTCACTACAGATTTCCTTCATTGACTAGGGAGATGCCAAGGCAGACTTTAAGTAAGTTGAAATATCCTTTGGGACACTTTGATCTTTGCCTGGCAACTTAGGACTGTCATATCAATTATATTTTTCATTCACCTGAATTAGGCATCTAAAAGTTGATGGGATTAATTCAAATTTTAGTGTTTGATAAACTCTAATTGGGCTTTCTTGCGATTTTGACCATTTTCCAACCATTTAACCATTTTTAATCATTTACAGGCTATGTAGGATGCTACTTTTCTGTTTTGCCTACACAGGTCCAGATCTCTTGCACAATACATTATTCAGAATTCTTTACAAATTTCCATTGGGGGTAAATTAGTAGTGTACAGAAACACAATAGCGTATGATAATAAGGAAGCTTTGTCTGTTAGAGTCTTGTATTAGAATATGATTAGAATACTACTGATGAAAGTAAGCCTTGACCAGTTCCTGTCCTGACCAAGTTGCCTTCTTCAGCAACAAAGAGTGGCCCAGCAGTCTTAAATGTGGTTCTAAGGATGCTTGTTATTTTATTCCAAATATTTCAATTTATTTCTGTTGTGTTATTTAATGGTTTATGAATATGTGCAGGAGTGTTTTTATGTTTATTTATAAAAGCAATTGAATTTTTTTCTTTCCATTCTTATTTAGGGTATGTGTGAGTCATGAGCTTCATTTCTCTGCCTTGTGATATTTGAGAGAGACATTAGAAATGCAGTGATTTTCAAAAGAAAAGTTGAACATAATTTAAAGCACTTGGCCTGCCCTAGAATCCAACTCTATATTTTATATTCTAAAAGAACTTCCCTCTTTTCCTGTTGCTGTATAAATTCATACAATGCAGGAAAAAAATGTCCGAGCTTTGATCCTACATTTCAGCCCAGGCGGGCACTGCTGATCCAATTGCAGGATTGCGGCCCAACCCACTAGGCACAGGAAACAATGAACTGCCTGAACACAAAAGGCTGCCACTGATCTCTGTGGGTGTTTTGCCTCAATAAAACCGGGCCCTTAAGTAATAAAAACAGAGCTCTACATCTGGAAAAAAAAAAAAAAAAAAAAAAAAAAAAAAAAAAAAAAGACATGTTTGGGGCTGTTAATTGCTTTCTGTTTTTAATATTGAAAAATGTATCAAGTCATTCTTTAAAAAACTACAGAAAGGCAAGAAAAAAGGAAATGAAAAGGCTTTTATTCCAAGAGGAGGAGACCATTCACTTTGTTGGTGAATCATTTTTCCCATCTAGACTTGTTATTTTTAATACATTATACAATACTCATTTTAAGTCTCAAAGAACTAAATGTGGGGGAATAATGCTATATAGTATTAAATAATGATAATATAACATTTTACAATGGTTATTCCTCAGATATAAGGGTTTGGTCTCCTATAACATTTTTAATTATTGACTCCTCCAGCAACATATTTAGTGAATTGGTATGTCTGGTATAAATTGCACATCCCATATTACTGATTTGTAGGTATAAATATCAATATAATTAATTAGCTAATTGAAGACTGACCTTCCCTGAAGCTATATAAGTTTGTTACCAGCAGGTATAGAGTGTTCTAATACCATCTAATCAAAAGAAATTATTTTATACACCTTTTCGGTTATTTGATAGGATTTGCTTTGGCCAGTTTTAAGTTGGTCAGGAACTGAATCTGAAATTTCCTGTTTTTCATGGAATTAATTAAGTCTTTGCATAGAAAAATCCATCACCTTTTCCAAATGATAATCATCATCTGATTCTGGTGAAAAATTAATGCCATAATTGCCCTTCATTTTGCCCTTGCTACCTCCATTCATCTGCTTATGCTTTTCTTTTTTTTTAAAAAAAAAGAGTGTCTTAAGCTCAAAACCCATTTGCACAAAATGAAATGATTGGCCATCTGCATGAGGACAGTCCTTCATGAAAGTATCTCAGCTATTATCCTGCAATATTTCTATGATGGGGGTTGATAAAAGGCAAAAAAAGGAAATAAATAAAATATATATTTAAAAATAGAAGTATTCTAATCTAAAGAAAAATTTAAAAAAATGATTCTGACTATGAATTGAATACATTTTTTTGAATGTGTGCTTCTATATCATTTTGTTCTGACCTTCTTAAAGTTTAATCTCATCTAAACAATCTTTTGGGGAAACTCTTCTGTAAGGGATTAAACTAGGACTTGGTGACAATAGAATAGACTGCAAAGATTTTGTGGTTTAGATATAAATAGTGAAATTCCGATACAGCTTTAGGTGTTTTGGATGAACATATTATAAATATAAAGCAAACAATCCTGTAATAAAAATAAAAAAGCAAAACAAGCAAAAATATCACCTTTCTCATATTTCAAATATTTTTGAAAATACATCTAGGACCCTCTGTTATTTGGATCTGACCCAAAAGTGAAACCTAATGACAGTAACATTTTAAATGATGATTGTTGCAGTTTGAAGGAGGGGCAAATTTGGTAAGAGATGAATCCCCTTGTGTTCCAGTCAATCCTCAAAGGTTAAAGAGGCTGAAGGCAGCTGGACTCATCTCTAAATAGTGACATCAAATACTGTGGTAATGATAGGTCCGACTCTGTTAGTATTGGGTTCACAGTCTGTCAACTGTAGGTCCAATCACCTTCAAAATAATGAATCGAGTTCCCAATAGCATGATTTATTCAAATGTAACATTTACAAAGCAGATTTTGAAAGTCCATACAGGAAATTCACTCCTGCTGTGTTGGGTTCTTTAGCTAGTGCGTAGTGTACAGATGTGCAACAATAACTCACCCAAGAAGATGGGAGAGGGCTCTCAGTCTCGAGGAGCCTCCTCAGGCAGCATTCCAACCTGAGGGGGGAATGGAGTTCAGCTCGTCAATTGCCTTCTTCCCTCTTCCTTCTTCCTCCTATTTCCCTCCTTAGTTCACCTTTTATATATATATATATTTTGCATTTAGGTGGAGCTTGAGTGACTCTAATCATGCTTTCATTATTGCTTGGTTTAAAAAGTCTCTTGAGTCAATTGAAAATCTAGAAAGAATGCTCAGTGAGGAGCGGCTGTTCCTTGGAGGCGGGTAACTTTTGGGATGGATTGTGTATTGGTATTATAATGAGATTAGTATGAGGAAAAGTTTGAGCAAAGTCCATTGAAAGGGAATGATCTGCTACAATTGTTGGCCCAGTACCAGACTTTTTGTTGTACTATGATGTGGCTTATCAGCTGCATGGTACAGCCACATTGCCACCTCTACAGGGAGTACAACAGAGTTTGGTTACAGGGTCTTCACTCCACGCTCCATTCACCCATCAGTTCACCACCTCCGCAGGGAAGTAAATAAGTTTGGACATGGTGTCTTCATTCTGCTCCACTCTTCATTTACTCTTATCAGTGTATGCTAGGAGGGCAGACTGTGCTGTCAAGGGAATCGTGGAGAGGTAGACTCCACACATACCCAGAAAACATATCTCCATACCTGGAAAACATATCTCCATATCTCTACACATACCTCCACACATCCTGGAAACTATAACTGTCTCTCACCTCAAGCAAGCCTCTGTAATGCCATAATTTCTGTTAGGCCTTAGTTTTTCTCTAATTTCCCCTTTCTCGAGCAATTTTCCCACAATCATTCACCTAAAGCTGCTGCTTTGTCCTAATGACAGACGTACTTCAGATGGAGATCAGGAAACTTATTTTTTATTACTTGATACACAAAAAAGTGGGATAATATTTCCTGTAATAAATGTTCGTTCTCTGTTAGCTCTGTATGATACTCATCCAATTTTTAACCACTTAAAACTTAAGAATATACTTTAAATGACTGGTTTGTACTTCCTCTGTACAGGCCTAGTTTATAGTTCATGTCTAAAAGGAATCCTGAGATTAATTTGTCTGCATACTGACTTATAATAAAATGGTTTTCAGATGGAATGTGCTGTTTTTCCTGACTAGTCCAGAATACATGCTCAAATGGCTAGTAATGTTTGTGCAGGTCTTCAGAAAACAGCTGTTCCAACTGTAATCTCTGTGGAGCAACAAGTTTGTTTAGGCTGGGGGTAATAAAATTAGTGAAGAAAGAGATAAAACCTGCATTGTAAGTTGCTGCACCAATCTACCAGTACTGAAGTGGGAGCTGAGGAATATTTGATACAGAATACCTCTGAAATGTCAACATCTTCTTCAAAAAGCAGAAAGATATCCTAATCTATAATTTTAAACTCTATCTATGTTCTTACATATTTTTAAGATAAAAGGAAGTTCTGTTTAAGCTGATAATGAATTCACTTAAAAAACATTTCAGCCTGATCAGTTCTCTGATCTGGTTCCTCAAGTAGCTTTATAAATGTCACTGCCAGCACAAGACAGCAGGATTTTCAGTGGCATCCATCAGTACTTCCAACAAAGGAAGAGTAAAACCTTTCAGTGTCTCCTTACTGAATGTAACCCAGGTGTCAGTGACACTTTGGGCAGCAGGTATAAAAGCTCTACCTTCGCAAATAATTAAATCATTTGGAAAAAAAGCTGTGTAATAATTTGCATGTTCACTTGTTAGCAGCTGTTTTGACATTTATGTATAGTACATTTTTATATCACATGTTGTGATAATATATTTCTTTAGTTACCAAGATTATTTCCTAGAGGACAAAACACTGATAATTTTTTTTTTTTTAAAAAGCAGAGCTGCATGAAGTTTCTTTAGCTGACTTTTCTCTGAGCTTCAGTAAGTTTAGTGACATAATGAAAACTGTTTTTATGTCTTTCACACAGTAATAAAAGTTGAATCTTTCTCCTATTGTCTGTTTTTATTTAAAGCACAGTTTTCTCTTGCATCTTCAATGTTTATTTTAAGCTGAAGTGTGTATGTTTTAACAAGTGTATGTGTTATATTAACAATTTTTTGGCATCTGTCAAGGTTTCTGGACTGTAGGATTGGCCAAAAAAATCACAGGAAAGCATGTCCTGACTTTTAGTAATGAATTACCTCAAGTTTGGTGTTTTGCTTCAGTTCTCTAAAGCATCACATACTTCTCTATGCTAACCAGCTACACAGAGGCGACTTTTCACAAACAGAATAGGCTATAAGTTAAAAAAAAAAAAAAAGGCAATTGTACTTTTAAGTATGATGGAAAAGAAAGGCCTTGGATGTAGGAATCTTTCTGAGCTAACACTGCATCCTGGGAGGAACTGTGAAAGATTCTGTGCAACATCGATGCTCTCTGAAAGAAAAACAGAGCAGCATAAGTTGGTCCTCTTAAACAGCTTTTCAGTTTCAGAAAATCCCAAGGAAGAGAGTCACTACAGTGCAGATTAAGCACAGTAAAGAAACTGTGCATTGATGCCGTCATCTCAAACAAATGTATGGAGTTGCTATCAAATGACTCAAAGAACCTATAATTTTCCATAGAAAAAATAGACATTAAAATATTCACTATCGTTAGTGAAATATTAGAAGCATTAACATAATACTTTACTTATAATATAAGCAAAATTTTATCTATATTTTAACTAGATGCTCATTCTTTCTGTAATCTCCTGGTACAATACTAATGTTGCTGCATAGGGGTTAAGCATTGTCAAGCAGTTCAAGCAATTAAATACAGATTCTGACATATATTCTTGAAGAACAAGCAAAAATTGTTTTTGGTGACTTCATATTACTAAAAAAATAACAGAAAGAAAGAGGAACTGTTTTCCACAAATTTTGATATGAATGAAATCTATAGGATCAAATTAATTTTGGTCTCTGCTGTTAGTTCCTCAGATCCAGTAGCTAAGCACATAAGCATAAATATAGACCTTTGCCATTTGTTCTATTTCTGCAACTAGTTAGCAAAAGGCCTTGGACAAAATAGCTGAGCCAGCTCAGAGCCGCATGGAAATGCTGCTATAATAAGCTAGCAATAAATGACTGGCCCTAGGGAATGACAAGAAAACAGTAGAGTAACTCCAGGGAGGACTTTGAGGCACACTGCTTGCTTATCACATATCCACTCCTTAAAGTTAAAATCATATAGGAATGTAGGAAGAGGAAAGTATAAGAGTTTTCTAGGGCATACAGCTTGCCTGCAACATACTGAACAGGACAATTCAGGATCTGATGTAGGAGAAAAGATAAATTGAGGCTGGCTTACAGTGAAAAAGAAGAGAAAAGTCCAGGCTGAAAGAGTGTCAAAACCTGTAGAGTGACTCCCAACTGACTCAGCAGGCTCTGGGTCAGCTCTTTAAAGTAACTCAAGAAATTGAAAGAAAATAGGAAGGAAAAGTCAAAAAGAAAATGAGAACTAAGGTGCAAGTAAAATAGAAAAGAGGAGGGGAAAAGTAATGGTAGATAAAAAGCTTTAATAATAAACAAAGAAATATCATCTGAAAAGAAATTAAGTTGCACTGCAAGTCTGGCAAAGACTCAAATTATTATATCAATAACATCTTTGTGTGGCTGCACTTTCCCAAAGATCTTTTCAGTAGATGCATGAAAGACTATACATTCACTTTCCTTAAAAGAAAATCAGTTAGGACACACAAAAAGATGTTTTGGGGAAGGAACAGCTATACTGAGAGAGCTGTCATCTAGCAGAATTGCAGCTGATTAGAAAAAGATTGCAAACAGCATGAGGAGTTGGCACTCGTTTACAGACAAGGGCAACTGAGAGTAAACAGAGCAGAATGATAATATCACTCTTGTCAGAAAAGATATCTTTATCCCACAAAGTGAACTGGATTTCAAAGTTTTCCCATCCCATTTTTTTCGATAAGTATTAGCAGTTGCCTGCAAGAAATGATCATTGTTTTGACTTTTCCAAATTGTTTTAAAATTATTTTCTAAAAGGATGTTTTTATCCTGTGTCAAAGCAGCCAGCTTGCCAGTACAGACAGGATTTAGAAGCCTTTTTGAGATCCTTAATATTACTGTGTGTCGCTGCATAGAAAAAAAAAACTTCACAGTTAGTGAGTGAAAGACATATATGAACCCCCAGAAAGATATCAGAGGTTTTGCAACTCATTAAAGCACTAGACTCAGATCAACTGCTATATAATCCTGTTTCTATTGATGGAGTCAGTGCTGCTGAATTAGGACTTCTACTGGTAGTGGAACGAAATACTAGAAAAGCGAGCATCTAAGATCATGTTTATCCCAACTCCCACTGGTATATCTATGTCAGTGAAGGCAAGAAGAAAGGTAAAAACACAAAGTTTTTCCGCTGAATCTTCATCAGTGTTACTTTGCTGGTACAATACAGCAGACCCCTGGTAGTAGTGTTCCAAGGGCAGGTATGATCTTACTTTTTATAGGTGAAATATATCTCTTTCACAGAGGACAACTGAAAGTACTACATGCCATTCAGATGTTCAAAACATACATTAACAAATGCATTTTATTCCATTAGCATAAATGTGATGGTTCACTAACCTTCCATTCTAAATCCTCTTTTCTGTTTTCCCCAGAGAGATCCTCTTTGTCAACAGTCATACTGCTTTGTGGCCACTGCAGTAAAAGGACATACCTATGCAGGAATAAAGAGGTGCAGAATTTAAGGTTATTATACACATGTTGCATTTAGAGCAAGAATTCATCATTTCATGGAATATTTTTCAAACTTCTAAGTGCTACAAATGCACGGCTTATTGATCATAAAATTGATAAATGTGTTAATATTTTATAGGAGAAAGCTAATGTATCTTGCAAATGACAATAGGACAAGCTGTCAGCCACCGCTTTTATAGTTGCAATAGAACTTTGAGTCTGCCTTTGAATCCTGCTGTTTGAAAGATTAATTGTTTTACAGGCTCACATCATGGATGCTCTCCGAGTGTGCTATTGCTGATCATACTAAAGGCAATATTCCCTCAGTATGTTGTTGCGTGAAAATCACAGTGTATATTTGCTCACTGTTGCCACGTAAGGAATATTTGTGGAAAATTTGAGCTCAAATGCTTGTGAAGATGAAAGGTAAAAACTACTGAAGACAATCCAAGAGATTTCAGTCATAATAAGAAAAAAATGTGAGATGATTAAAATACATCAACAATTGATTTATGAATCAGAATGCAGGGATGGAGAAAACAACATAAATCATTTATCATCCTATTATTATAGCAAGCACACAAAGGGCAATAGAGACTCTACAGAAGACATGAATCAAGATCTCTGCCTGAAAAAGCTTCTAATATAAATTTTAGAAGTGGCATTGTAAGTCATGATGAATAACTTGGAAGGATTGAGCAAGGGTTACATCTGATTGATGGCATGCTCACCCTATTTAGACATTGGATGATTGTGGAAGTTGTTTTTCTAAAATATGTGAGTAATATAAAGAGAATAATACCTAATCTTAATTTCTCTACTGTGAAATACACAAAATAAGCTAATTTCCAATGGATTTAAATAAGTAGCGGAGAGCAGCAGCTTAGTGAATGAATGAAAGCATTTCCCTTTTGCAACAAAGCAGCCTAATGATGCACATGAAGAAAAAGGAGTCATGAATGGTGTTAAATAGCATATTACTGTTTGTTTTTTTTTATTATTTAGAAGACACTTTGGGGGGAACTGCCACTGTCCTCACCCTGTTTATGCTTAGCCCCTGTCCCATGTCTTTATGTCTGTGCCCATAGGTTCACTGGGGTCACCTCATCACTTCTTGCCACTCCTGACATTGCGTTCTGAAAGGGATATATAAAATATCCAAGATGGGGTCAGACAGAGATGAAATGCAGAGATCCAAGAGAAAATAGTCACAAGGGAAACTGATTGGCAATAAAGGGGAAAAAACCTCTCTGAGAGTGTGTAGGTACAAGAACAGATCACTCAGAGAATCTCTACGTATGTATCTCCATGTGAATGTATTCAAAACTTGACTGGATAAAATCCAGAGCAACCTGCTCTTATGCTAGAGATTGCCCTGCTTTCAGCAGAGCATTGCTGAGAATGAATGACCTACAGACCTTTGCAACCTACTTTTTTTCTGTTAAATAGATGATCTATCCCTGATATAGAAGCTTAAAATATATATCAAGCCTTCAGCTTAGCAATAGTTCATAGAACTAGGTGCCAATATGCCAAAGGCTGAGCAAAAGATAAATTAATACTTTTTTTTTCTTAAACGCAGTGCAAGTCCAAAGGAGTTCTACTTGTGACAAATTTAAATTATAGTCAATAATTAGATGCCCCAAACATTCTTACTAGATATGAATATGACTTCTAAATACACCTCTAATCTTTTTTTATTCATAATTAACCATATTTTAAAGCTTCTTTGCTTCATGAATTAGAAAACTAGAAGAAAATACTAGAACCCTTTTATTTCTGGAAATTCTTTTATATCTCAATTGTAGTTAACACTAAGTCCATAGTTTACTCAATCACTCAATCTTAAAATGAGTTTAATAGCAAAATTTTTTTTTTAAAAAAAGCTTATATTCCCTTACTACTAGGGCAAATTAATTGTCCTACTTATGAATAAATACCAGTGGAAAAACTGTTCAATTTACCTAAGGCAATAAAAGGCTGAAAACCAATATGCAGAAATAGAAACTCTGAAGGTTTATTGCCCTGTTATATCCTATTAAACCTATCAAAAAAAATCTGAAGTATAATTTAGGATGAGCTATTTTCACCTCCATGCAATTTAGAAGTAGGTAGCAGACAGTGTGATACCAAACCAGGTGGAGTGGCTGACACTTCAGAGGGCTGTACTGTCATTCAGAGGGACCGAGACAGGTTGGAGAGTTGGGCAGAGAGGAATCTGAAGATGTTCAACAAGGGCAAGTGCAGGGTCCTGCACCTAGGGAGATCCTGCACCTGCCCCAGATACCAGTACAGACCTGGAAAGCAGCTCCAGGATCAGGGATTTGGAAGTCCTGGTTGAGGTAACCTGGTTGAGGAAGTCCTGGTAAGTTAACCATGGTAACCTGGTAAGTTAACCTGGTAAGTTAACCATGAGGCAGCAATGTGCCCCTGCAGCCAAGAAGGCCAATGGGATACTGGTCTGCATGAGGAGGATGTTTCAGGAAGCTCGAGGGACGGGATCCTCCCCCTCTCCTCAGCTCTGGTGAGGCTGCACCTGGAGTATTGTGTGCAGTTCTGGGCTCCTCAGTACAAGCTCATCTAGCTCCTCAAAGAGCTAGATGATTAAGGGACCAGAGCATCTATTTTATGGGGAAGGTCTAAGTAAGCTGGGCATGTTTAACTTAGAGAAGATTGAGAGGAGATCTGATAAATATATATTAGTACAGGGGTGAATGTAGGGAGGATGGGGCTAAACTATTCTCAGCTGTGGCAAATAACAGGACAAAGGGTAATGGGAACAAGTTGAAACACAAGAGATTCCATATCCATGTGAGGAAGATCTTCTTTCCTATGAGGGTGAAAGAGACCTGGAACAGGCTGCCCAGAGAGGTTGTGGAGTCTCCTTCTCTGGAGATCTTCAAAACCCATGTGGATGCCGCCATGTGCCATGTGCGCTAGATGCTTGAGCAGGGGGCTTGGACTAAATAATCTCAAGAGGTCCGTTCCAACCTTAACCATTCTGTGATTCTGTTTAACTTCAAAATCTTAAGAAAATTAAATTATTATTATTAAATTATTAAATCCAACTGCAAGAAAAAAAAGAAATTTTTGTTTTCACATTTTTACAGACTTTTGATGTTGAATTCCTGAGGCTGATAAATGACTGCAAGTTATCACATATAGTGTCTGACACAAATCTCTTAATTTTGAGAAAGGGCTTCAAAGTCAAAATCCATTTTCAAAGCTAAATTTTCCAATAAGTCACAACTTCTAAAATTTCAGGTGAGTCCTTTGATCTGTCATATTTTAAATTCTGAAGGTGTTTAATTTCAGATGGAAATAAAAATAATGCAGAATTCTATTGTTTGCAAATATATCATAAAATTTTTATAGTTCCACAAAATTTATCTTGCATCTCATGTTAGACTGGTAAAAATATTATTCTCTTGAAAATATATTATTCTCTATGAAAAAGAAAGATCAAGTCAATTGACCAGAAAGACAATTAGAGATGAGGAGTGGAATTTTGAATTGCAAGGCATACAGGAGGCCATATTCACTTAATATTATATCATGGTATACAATCCAGTTTCATTCTGCAGTCTTGTCAGCAGCTCTTGAGCTTATGCACCATGTGATACCACACAGAGGTATTAGCTTTGTAATCAGCTCCAGTACTTAGGCTGTCCTGTGCTATTAGTCATGTCTTCAAGCTCTGTTGCTTGGGCTTCAGTTTCCACATGATGCTGCTCCATTCTACGTAGCTGCAAGAAGCTCGGTGGCACTGCTGTGCCACATTCCTCATTTCAGAGACATCTTTAGAAGACTGCCCTCTTAGTACAGAAGAATTTAAGGATACACAGTTAACTCACAGTTAAATTTCTCCCTAATACTTTGTACAATCTAAACTCTGTCAAGTGCTAAAAAATGTACCATTAGAAACAATGATTTTAAAATATCCAATAAAAAGACTTAACTTTTTAATTTATAATGATATATTGTAATTTTTCTGTATAATTAAATTTGTAATTTGATTCATGTTTCTCTGCTTTGAGGATGCCCTAATCATCGCACTAATGCCTGTTTTTTTTGAGGTGGGGAGATTTATTTTGTTGTTTGCTTTGCTTTGTTTTGTTTTTCTGATGCACTGCCATTCCTTTTCCAGAGGTTTCAAGCGGCATCTTGGAAATGGGGAGCAATGGCTCTGAATTCATTCCACTGAAAACCTCTTAATAGTATTTCCTGGCTAAAGCCACTCAGCTCACAGGTTTTTCTACTTCACTTACAATGTATATAATCACCTAACTCAGCAATGCAAATCTGGCTTTCTGCTTTTTTTTTTTTTTTTTTTTAAGCTAATTTTAACCTACTTATTAATCTAATTTTTAAACATCATGGTACGGAACATCATAACACATTGTCTAACTTGCACGTCTAGAAAATGTGAAAATGTAAATCAAGGTCGCAGGTCAAACCAGGGTCTGGGGTAACAGGAATAAATATACAGAGAAGAAATATTCAATAGGAATTATTCTTGAAAAAGAAAAACATTCTTTCATTTTAATACCAAAATATGATAATTAAAGTCATAAACATTTGGCAGACTGTGTGTTTCTTAAATCAACCTTTTGTATGAAGCTGATCTATCAATCTAGAAGATTTCCAAATTTATTAGAGGAAAAAGGCCTGTGCATGAATTTCTGTTGCATGAAGTCTCATCATTTTTCTTGAGAAACTTGATTGTAGCCACCATCCTTAAAGACGGTAGAGAGAACTTACAATAAAAGTGAGTCACAAAGTGAAAGTACAGATTGAACAACTTTTATAAGAATTTTACATCTAGGATGCCTGGTATTTAGGAAAATGTATATACCCTTCCATTCTTATCCCATCCTTAAAGAAGATATAAAAATACTTGTCTCACTGAGGAGAGGAAAAGAAAGCGTCCATGTAAATTCACATCTTGCAGGAAATACTATGTATTAATATGGAAGTGCTGCCAGTACATCCTTCTCTTCCTTCCTTATGTGGTAGATCTGAAGGAGGAAATTTCTGAATGCAAGGAGATGTTTCATGACACTGAAACTATCTGAAAAGGCAAGCATTAAAAGTAGATTTAGAGTGATTTAGTAAGAAAATAGTCTATAAATTGAACCGAGAGATTATAGATGCCTGTGCAAGATTTCTTTTGGACTTCAATGGTCTTTGCATTGACCCTGCAAAAGACATTGACACTCCAAATAAAATTTGTATTCAGAGTTGAAGATTTCAATAGGAAACATATTTCTACATTTATCCTTATATTTCTTTAATAAAATCAATCATTTCAACAGTTTGGGTTTGAATATAAATACTTGATTGGAACTCTAACAAACCAAGAAATGCCAGATTAGAGATTATAGTCTCAGCAAATAAATGATAATTCAATTTATTTCTTTATACAAAAGATCCAGACAAATGATTCTGATATTTTTAATATTCATTTTGCTTCCCTCTGCTAAGGGAAAAAAAAAAGGCATACACAGTCTGAGGAGACATGTGGATAAGATTTCTCAACCACATTTTTGTGCTGCTACATTGCTCAAGGAGAGCAGAGGAGAGCAAGCTGTCTCAGACCAATTTATGTGAGCAAAGGATTAATGAAAATGCTACTAAATTATATAATGGCTTCAGGCTTGAAAAATGCAACAGTACTCTTGTTTCATAATGGATCTTTTGAAGCTAGTTTTATGCAACATTCACATTTTATTCAACTCTACATCAGGAAGAAATCCCATATTTGACTGCTGAATATAGCAAATGTACCACTGCAATACTATCTTTATTTTTTTTTATATATAGTAGAGTCATAAGGACAATGATGCATACGATCTAGAAAAATTAACCTTAAGAAAATAAATTTTAACTAACATTTCTGCAGATGACAGCAAATATTACTCATTTAAATCTAAGTGTCAAATCTAAAGCAAGAGGGAAAAAAAGTCTCTGTATTACAAAATAATGTGTTTTCTTGGCAATATCCTGCTTTTTTGCAATAGACATATTTTAAAGGATTGAAGGCTTTTCTATATTATTTGATTTTTAGGAGAGACAGAAATAAATGTCAACTACATGAGAGAGACCAGCCTGACATCAACAGTAGTTACTTTATTACTTAAATATGAAGTAAACACCTTAAGGGCTCTTCAGAGGTCACTTTACTAATGTGATTCCTTCATTATGTGACTCTGTGGGTAAAAAGATACTTTGAAAGGTTACTTCTGTCAGAGGGAATGCAATCCCAGAGCTCAGGTATGTGCCACCCTTATACATCCTTGAACAATTGTTGATTATGCAGTTTTAGCTGATGTGTAAAACTGATGAAAGTGTGGTCCTGCTTTTCCTTCCGTGTTCTAAAAGTTCCATGAAAAAAACTGAGGAATGAGAGTGGATAAGCCTAGTACATGCAAAATATCATACTTATTCATTGCCTCTGATTAATAAATATACATTAAGAAGTAATATTTTAATATATGCGGTATTGCCACCTTATGTTATACCATTTGTTACATTAACTTACTTGGAGAACTTGGAGATTAGGAGCAAGAGTTTGAAGAAGTACCAGGGAATTAACCTGACTGGAATGCTACCTGCACTTCCAGGTCTCTGTTAATTGTTATTTTAGCAAATTACCAGTTTAATTTTACAAACATCAAATCTTCATGTGTAATAACTAAGCACACAAAACATATAAAAACAAGTCATTAACAAAAATGAGAATCTTGTGATTTATGAACAAGCAAGAACCACATCCAAACAAAAAATTTCAACAGAGTGGCAGGACTCAGACCACTATGAAAGCAAAATTTGAAGAAAAGCTCACAAAAGCACAAAACCAAGAATTGTTTTTGTACACTGAAGTGGGTCTGTAGGATAACAAAGACAAATATAAAGGGGAACAGGTAGGGTAGAAGAAACGTTTGAGAAGTACCAGCAATAGTTTTTGTTTGTTTGTTTGTTTGTTCTGGGGTTTCATAAAATCAAAAAGCAAAAATCAAAACATAGGGGACAGTACCACCATTACAAAGCTGAGGATGTACATTGACACTGTCATGTAATTTTAGCAATATTAAATATTCCGTAATTGGAATCAAAACGGTTTAGGGTATAAGCAATTACAGTTTCTAGGAGAAAGAGTGTTGAGTGAGAGGAGTAAAATTGAGGTTGACCATTTGAAAGACCTAAACTGAGAAATATAAGTGCAGCTATTCAGTCAAGAAACACAGCAGGAGAGCAATGACAGTCACTGATGCAGATCTATTAGAGGTTCAAGGAGACAAGGAAGCAGACATCTGCTGAAATAACACTGTTGTGAAGGTCACAGTTCAGTGTATTCTGTGCAAAGAGACAGGTAAAAACAAGCGTGCAGAGGGCAGGGGAATCAGAATTATCTTATTTCACTAAAAATTAAAAAATTGAAAACAAAGACAAAAAACACTAGTACAGTGAATGATGACAGAAAATATCATCATAGGTAACTATATCATTTATAATATTATCCCACCCCCCAAAATCTCAGTATATATGGGCAACCAGCCAGTCAGCTGTGCTACCAGATTAGTCACTAGTTTGATTTCAGCTGAACTATGCGATGGGGAGGTACCCAAAGATGTTGAAACAGTTCATCCAGATTAAACATGCCCTGACAACAGAAAACCTCTGACTAGGGCTAGAGAAAAAATGAGAGCCACTGAAGAGCCGTCTTCGCCCACTAAAGTGGCACCCAGATTAGATATTCATCTAACTTGTTACAATAACAGGTATCCTGCAGTCTCTCAAACCCTATTTGAGTGAAAAAAAAAGCCCAAGACACTGGCAACAGATCTCACTTCCTTTAGCACATTTTATTTTAAATGTTTGTCTTTTACTTACCAATCTAATGTTTACTACAGACTTTGGGGAAATGATTTGTGGTCTGTAATATCTAGGATGAGTGGAGAAGACGTTCTCTGAATACAATTAGACCTAACTTCTGTTGTCCGTACTTAGCTATGCAGCCGTGTTCAAGATGCCTTAGGGTAGCCTGTTTAGATATTCCAGAAAAGCGCTTGTACCCTGTAGATCTTGTGTCATATCTTCCAGCCATGCTGTGGATGTCTTGGATGCCCTATGCATCTCAAATGTCACTAGGTGCCTTTGCTTAGGAAATTAATTGGGTCTGTTGCAGTACACAACTGTAATTACAGGGCTCCTGTAATTTGACTTATATAGTCTCTTCCTTTGTTCCTTAGAGAAAAGCAAACAAACAAAACAAAACAAACAAGCAAAACATCAGCCTCAAAATTAAGCAGCTTTTATAGAATAGAAGTTATAGCCTATGAACTTATTTCTGCATCATCCCTGGGATGCTTTGGCATTGCTTTCTACAGGTGATAAAGTTCTTCATATTTCAGGATCTCAATATATTATCACGTCACTTTGTGTCTGGAAGACACTTGGGAAAACTATAATCAGGAAACCAATAATCCTTTTTGTAAGATACCAGGCTCTTGCCTGTGCTTCACAGTACACAGTTCAGATAATTCTCTAAAGATGGGCAATTTGGAGTACTCCAAAAACAGAATTAGAAATAAAAAAGGAACACGGATTATGGTGAAGTCCTGTATACACCTCTGGAACTTGCTTGTACTGAACCAATCAGCTTGTAGATAGTTGCTGCCTGTTTTTATTTTTAAGTGCTGAGCTCTGGCACTTAGTTACACTGGATCTTGCCATCTGTGGTGTCATTTCTACATTTCCCTTTTCCCCAAATGTTATGCTTGGCTTCATTCTAGTTCATCACATTTTAGGCAGACATAAGCTTCTTTGTCCATTAAATGCCATCATTTTCCAGCCACTCTATTTTGTTGCCCTCTGCTCACAACACTTCTCTAAATAAACAGTTTTGAGACAGTCCCAGCTACCAACCAAACCTTAGTGGGGTTTGTTTGGTAGCTAGACCTACATCATCACCTGTGAAGGCTTACTGAATCACTGAAACCTCTCCTGGGCTGGATAGCTGGACCTCTAGGTATTCATTTCTCTTTGAATCTGCTTAATCTCATGCTTAGTATTAACTGGAAAAGTCTGGGTAACTTCCATGAATTCCCACAATCCATTAGGTACACAGTATAAAACAATACAATCTTCTGGTTTTCAAAACTGCCCTCAACATCCATATGAAGATGAACTTATTTATTTAGACACTGTGACTGTGCCCATACTATCTGGCTCTGTTGGTATCTGTTGTCCTGCCAGATATACATTAAACACAGGTATCACATTGCCACAGTTGTCTAGAGAGGGAATAACTGCTGGACTACCATATCTTTAGTAATACTTGTAGTTACCTCTAACTACAGTAACCTCTAGACATATCATTCATCTATAGGTAATAATGAACCACAAACAACTTACTTGCAGTCCGTCACTAGTGAAGATGTGGAATCACTCCATATCTCCAAATTTTTCTTCACACCGATATAATGATACGTTTTTTTTATTTAATTTTGGCTGCAGTAACAATTTAGCATGAAAAGTATACTCTACCTGAAGCTACCATCCAGATTGGAAAAATCAGGTGTTTAAGCAAATTTGAATCTCTCGATTCCTATTGCAAAGTTAATACAGTCCTAAGGAAATCAGGTACCTTCCTGAAGGCAAGTAGGTGAAGTTGTCTTTACTTCTGTTTGAAGGATCCCACTGCTCTTATTGCAGTTCTAAATGTGACTGGAATACTGCTAAGTGATTTTTAGTTCCCACCTCACAAACAAGAAATCTGTGATGAGAAGATTGTGAGTTATCTGATGCAATCTTACCTTCACTGTCATAACTCATGTGTTGCACAGATTACAGGATCTGTCTATGGGCTTTGGTTTGGAACCTGAAGTATGATAGTTAAAAATCTCAACCACGCAGCAAAAGTATTCAGTAGGTATATTTACTATTTCAGTTCCAAATGGGTGTGAAATCCTTATGCTTGTCAAAGAAAATCTCAATCATAGCCAAATAAAAATTAAAACATTTGGGTCAATGTTACCTCTCTTTCCTGTAAGAACACCATTCTCTGTAGACAGACAAATTATGCTTTAATGAGTACTCACCTAATTGCATTTTAGCAGCCATTTCCAGATAGAAGTTTTTCCTATATTTAGGAATGGTAACTCTTTCAGTAAATACTTGCCCCTTCCTTTGTCTTTCTTGCCCTTGGTTTTCTGTTATGCCACCTTTTTTTTACCCTTTATTGATTGCTTTCTTTTGTCTCGTGATTCTTTCCAAAAGAACTTTAAACCCTTACTGAAATGTTCATCTTGTGTTTCCAGTTTATTCTCTGTTAGGCTCTGTTGTCCTCTTTCAATTCCCTTACCTCTTCCAATTCCTTTGCCACTTCAGATGGTGAATATTTCACCATCTCTGTACCTGGGAGGTTTTCACCCCAGGTGCCAGACAGAAAAAAAATTGATTTAGTACATCCGTAATTACTACCACAGGTTTCTTTGGAGCCATCAAAAGTAATTTTCCTTGGACCAAAAGCAGAGCAGAGAAAAACTTTGTCGCTTCAGGAACCATAGCAAGGAATCTTATTGATTTCTCTCCTGGGCAGCTGTTAAATATGCTGTAGCAGTCCTGGATCTGGCAAAGATCCAGATCCAATCACTTTCATTGTTCCTTGACAGTCGCTCATGTATTTTCAATGGTGAATTTAATCCTCATCTGCTAAGTTTTGATGTTCTGAACTAAAGCTATCACCCTCAATTTGATCCTCTATGACACAAAATAACTTCCACAGAATTAGGGAATTCCATTTTTTTCTTCCTCTTCCTGACCCTTGATATGCAGATGCAAGGGAATTTGAGGTTCTCCTCTCTTGTTCTCTTAAGGCAACTGGTACTGACTGTTTTCCAGGTACAGAAGAAACTCTGCAGGACCTTTCTTTGCCTGGGAGTCGCACAGTTCTGTGCAGTAGACATTAGAGATCTTTGCTCCTGAATGACAGTAAGAGACTGTTTGCCTCTCCTTTTCTCTCTCTCTAAGCTCCTAGACAATATTGTAAAAAGTTATCTTACTGTCACATTCCAGGGCCATTGGACCATCTTTCCTCTCCTTGATATAGCTTATTTTTTTTTCTCTTTGTTTTTTTTTTTTTTTTTTTTTTTTTTTAGGAGCCCTCTTTTTAATTCTTAGATCAACAATTTTCATTTTCACTGTGGAAATCCTGGATCTCCTTGGTTTCTTACTGAATATATTTGTGTATCCTTGCCTTCTCTTAGTGAGTAATGAATATTTGCTTGAGTTGTGTCATTTTTTGATTTTTAATATGCTTATCTTGGGCATAATGAATCTTGATCTTTCTCCTTTTACTGTTATGCATCTGCTGCTGACTTCTGTAGCTCCAAGACTGTAGGAAACATATTCCCCAAGGTAATTTCCCAAACCTATCCACTTTTCTGCTCAGTCAACTTTCACTTGGATATGAGTATTATCCTCCTTGGACACAACTCTGACCCAGCACGCCTTTTACCAGAGTGAGCCAAGCTTCTGCTTGGACTCCAGCAGATATAATTATAGATTCAGAGGCTTTAATTCTAGCGCACCCAGCACATCATACACAAATTACCAATACTTAGCAGATTTTCTCAGTATGCACAAGTCAGCTCTAAGACCATATACATTAAATAACACCTTCCGACATCTTTTCTGATGTGAAATGAGTCTAATGTGCAAGAAATCTGATAGAACACTTCACAATAGGACATTGGTTGGTTATAGAACTTATAGCCCATTTATGTTGAGAGTATGCCAAGGATTTATACTAATTAGACCGAAAGCTATTAAATATCTTCTTCATGATATTTAACAGAATTTCTGAATAAAATGTCATATCTCTTCGTGTTCCAGATATTTAGATTCTAGTTTCTTCTGTTCCACATTCATTAAAGCCAAGCAACACTGTTTACATCAGGTATTCTTGTAAAGCCTTTTCTTCAGTCTTATGCAAACCTCTGTAAAGAAAATTTAAAGCATTTGTTTATTACAAAGTTTTTTTTTAGTCACTTTTACTTTTTAAAAGATGAATTACCTTGCTGACTTTCTCTCCTGTCTCTTATAAATGAAGTTTCCTATTAAAACAGAAGTTAATTTTCTTCACTTTAGCCTGTGAATATTTAAAGCATTGCCCTTGACCAAGACTGAACAGTTAAAATAACAAAGAATGTGATGGCAGTATTCAGGGCAAGAGAGGCAGCAGATCACAGCGCCAGTACCAACAGAATATACTCCGGTGTTTTCCTATGATATTATGGCCATTAAATGTATCAATGACATGTCCTCATCTTGAGCTGTATGCTTGGTTCTAGTCACTAAGCCTCCAAAAATAGCAAAACTGATGCTAATTTGAATTAGGAGATTAAAAAAAATTGTTTAAAAGTTTTGATAGGAAAAGTGATTGGAAATACCATGACTATATCATGTTGAGTTTCTAAAGGCCGGTGGCCATGTTGTGAGCGAACCAGACCTGGGTGAGAGAACAGGCGCCCAAACAAGGACCAGAAAGAGAACCAGAAAGAAGACCCAAAAGAGGATCCAGAAAGACTGCTCGAAAGAAGGTGCCTGGAGAGGGTCTCGACCATAGAAGCCAGACTAGATGTGGTCGGGAGGTCATCGAGGGAAGCCAGTCGAATGTGCTGCCCCAGCGCGAATCAGCGCACCTCTGAGTGAGGTTGCCGGAGTGTGCACACCCCCAGGTGAAGCCGTGAAGCCCTGGTTTGCCGGCGGAAACGAAATCCTGTAGTAAAGGTAACAGGGCGCTCTAGGCGGCTGGAGGGGAAGATGGGGACATCACTGTTGGCGACCAAGGCAGCAGCGGTGAAACTCCTCCAACATATTCTCTCTAAGAGAGGGATCAAATATGATGAACAGACTCTCTATTGGGAGGTGCAAGCTATTGATTGGATGCAGAGAGAATGGGTAGATAGTGTAGATATGGGCCGAGTGGAGATCAGCGGGGATGGAGCCCGGTGGTGAGGTGCTGGCGAGGGGAGCCATGGAGTCCTGGTGGGGAGAGTCGAGGAGTCCATGGCAGTTGCGTTGTAGCTGGACTGTGGCTGGGTGAGCTACCGGGGAGGAGAGAAAAGAGAGGGAGAGAGAGAGAGAGAGAGAGAGAGAAAAGAAAAACAAAAACAAACAAACAAACAAACAAAAACAAAACAAAACAAAAAAAAAAAAAGAGGGAGAAAACCAGTCTACGGTTAGTGAAGCAATAGTGAATATATGCTGTTAAATAGAAGGAAGAATTGTAATGCTTTAAGTGAGGACAGAAGCTATTATTAGGGCTGTTACTATTTCTATTCGCTATGTTTGTCTGTGTTATGTGTTATATCCCCCATATAGTGATGCTGACACGAGGTATGGTTGAAACTACTGAGAAAAAGCTATTTGTTTGGTTGCTTCGTTAAAATAGATTGACCTCTACAGATCATAGGATATCATGTATAGGAGGTGGAAATTTGTATGATCTGTAGAGTCAAAACTATTGTGCGAAACAAAACCCAGACCTTGAGAAAGAAGAGGTTTGCCACCCACGCTGAGTGATAAGTAGCACAGGGGCGGTTGCTCAGCCAAGTTCACCGCCAAACTCCTTCAAAAACAGTTCAAGGCAGCTGCTTTACCGGGCTTGTAAGCAACTTAATCACAGACATCCTCTAAACTAGTTTGAAAGTCAAACACCTGAGAGGGAGGAAGAAGATAGGGACAGCAGGACCCTCAGACTGATGGTTTAGACCCCTTACTGGTATGCGCGCCTGCGCACCCAGGAGGGAAAGTTATATGACTGACAGTGGAGCTTGTCCGCTCCTTGGCCTGCCTGCTGGCACGTACTGGCCCTATGTGGCAGGACGCACTAGGCATGAAAAAACAGTGCGGAAAGAGTGGGTTGAGATTCCTAACACCGAGACCTGTGTTGTCTCTGCGGGGACGCCCGCCGAGTTGGGAGCCTATCAGCAACGCTCTAATCCGCCAACTCGAGAGAATGTTCAGTCTCAGTATCCTGCTGCAAATATTACCTCAACAGTAATTATCCATATTTTGCTTCTTTAATGTGCTTTTCGGCAATTGAAACAGTGGATCTCACTAGTGGAGTGCACAGCTACGTGAGGTCATGCCACTGGATAGAAACTGTGTTCGTGCTGTTTGTGTCTGTGTCTTTAGGTCTTTCTTGTGTAGTATATATCAGTAGAGAGGGCTGAATAAGCATAACAAGAAAGTGCAGAATTTGAAAGTGGAAAAGTCAGGAATAACTGGGACTGCGGCTCCTTCCCTCCCTCTCCCCACTTCACCCTCTCCCCTCCCAACCCCCCCCCTTCCTCCTTGCAGTGGCTCAGATGTTTGGGGGGAGAAGGAGGACTGGGAGCTGTACTCTGACTTGTATCCTTGAAAAGAGATTAGCAAAATATTTCAGCATAGGAAACAAGAATAAAGCGACAGCCAAGCTCTAGTGGGACTGGCGTAGAAAGATTGGTAACAGTTCACACAAATTGTAAAAAGTCTCAATTGTTACTGGAGCGGAGGCCTCCTTAATATATAGAAATTCCAAGAAATTTAAAGGACAATCTGTAATTAGTACTGGCTTGAGAAGGTGTGTAATGTGTAACAGCTTTGGAGTATTCCCACCACAAGATGTGTCCCCTCGTCCAGGGTTTATAGAAATGTTACTTACTGGTGCAATGAAACTGTAAATGCTTGAAAAGACATGGGGTATACCCTAAGGAGGACTCCCCGTGTGTTACCCAGAGGTTTGTTTCTTATTTGAGACAATAGTGCATGGCCAGGAATACCTGCAAATGCAGCGGGAGGCCCTTGCTCTATAGGCCGTTTAACGTTATTGACCCCGAGTATGTCATTGATACAGAATGTGACTCACAATGGTCGGCAAACAGGCAGCGTACAACAGTTTGAGGAGAACTGTGACTCTTCTGTAACCTTTTGGTCACCAGGAGAAATTATTGCAGCATCCGTATTTGCCCCAGGAGTATCTAAATTGGTGAAATTGGGATGCTGGCTAGGGAAACAAACAAATGTAACTACCCTAGCCTTGGCAGGCTTGCTTGCAGACATGGACTCTGTACGGAAGGCCACGCTGCAGAATTGCGCTGCCATAGATTTCCTACTGTATGTGTTGATGGTACTAAAAGACTAAAAGAAGGGGTGTCACCTTTGCTTGACTGATAGAAAAATGTTTGAAAGACTTTGTAAGTGGATGATGGTCTGAGGATGTGCAATTGTTGGTTTGAGGATGTGCAATTGTTGGTGTCTCGGGAAAGGGGGGGCAGTTAATAGAAGGAGCGCAGGGTAAGGATGTGAGAGCTCAGGACAAAGAAGGAGCAAAACAGGAGGAAGATAGCCACTCTACAGGGGCAGAGACTGGATTATTATGGTTAAGTAAGATAGCTTATCAAGTAGAAAAATTAGCTAATGCCACTGATACCAGTATACAGTTGCTCAATCATCAATTACAAGCCACATCAAAAATGACTCTTCAGAATCAGACGGCACTGGACCTGAGGCTGTTATACCAGAATGGACTTTGTGGCTACCTGAACCTCTCCAGTACCAACTGCTGCATGAATTTGTCTGACCATAGTGAATCCATTCAGAAACAAATCGATAAGATACGAGATGGGGTATCACAATTGAATGTATAAACTGGGGACTGACTAACTTCTATGCTATCAAGTTGGGGTATTTCAGGATGGCTACAATCACTGATCAAAACAGGCTTGATGATTCTACTAATTTTTGTGTGTATTTTGATTGTTGTACCCTGCCTGATCAAGTGCCTGAAACAAACAATAGACAAGGCAGTCCAAGAAGTGTTCTGGGTGGACCATCAGGAGTTCTGGTTCGCTCAAAAACAAGACGGGGGAATTGCTGGGTTTCTAAAGGCCGGTGGCCATGTTGTGAGCGAACCAGACCTGGATGAGAGAACAGCGTAAGGTTGCTGACTAAGTGATAAGATCTCAATGACACTTGCTGTTCAACCATATTGGCTGTGTGTCTTGTCTCCATACCCCTTGGGGAAAACCCTCGGCAATATCAGTTAAGGAAAATGACTATCAAGGAGCATGATATAGTTTATGAGACAATGATCTGTATAAAAAATGTTTATTTTTCTGCATATTGCAAAATTAAGGGACATGTATGGTAACTAGAAGAACTTTTAACTGGAAAATGGAGGTATCTTTAAACAAGATACAAACACGTAGAGCTTAAAATCAGTGATTGAAATGCCTGTACACCAATGCACGAAGCATGGGGAATAAGCAGGATGAACGGGAGATCTGTGTGCGGTCCCTGCATCATGATCTCATTAGAATCACAGAGACGTGGTGGAACAGCTCACACGATTGGAGTGCTGTCATGGAAGGCTATGATGTGCTCTTTAGAAAGGACAGGCCGGGAAGGCAAGGTGATGGAGCTGCTATTTATGTGATAGAGCAACTGGAATGCATGGAGCTCAACCTGCGAGTGGATGATGAGCAAGTTGAGAGCTTGTGGGTAAGGGTTAAAGGGCAGGCTAATTTGAGAGACTGTGGTGGGTGTCTGCTACAGGCCACCTGACCAGGATGAGGAAGCTGATGAGGCCTTCTACAGGCAGCAGGATCACAGTGACAGACCCTGGTTTTCATGAGGGACTTCAACTACCCAGACATCAACTGGCATCAACTGGGAGGACAACACAGCCAGGCACAAACAGTCCTGGAAGTTCCTGCAGAGTGTTGATGATAACTTTTTGATGCAGGTTGTGGAGGAGCCGACAAGGAAAAGTGGGCTACTGGACCTTGTGCTAACAAATAGAGAGGGACTTGTAGGAGATGCGAGGGTGGGGGATACCTTGGCTGCAGTCACCATGAGTTGGTGCAGTTCAGGATCCGACGAGGAGGAGGCAAGGCTGTAAGTAGCCTTTCAATAATGGACTTCAGGAGGGCCAACTTTAGTCCCTTCAGAGACCTCCTTGGAAGAATCCCATGGGCTAGAGCTCTAGAGGGAAGAGGGGCCCAAGAGAGCTGGCTAGTTTTCAAGTGGCACTTCCTCCATGCCCAGTAACAGTGCATCCTTGTGCATAAGAAGTCAGGCAGAGGGGGCAGGAGACCTGCGCGGATGAGCAAGGAGCTTGTGGCAATGCTCAAGCAGAAGCAGGCGGTATACAGAATGTGGAAAAAAGGATGCACCCCAGAGTGCTGCGGGAGCTGGCAGATGTCGTAGCTAAGCCACTCTCCATCGTCTTTGAAAGATCCTAGAGAACGGGGGAAGTGCCAGAGGACTGGAAGAAAGTCAGTGTCATGCCAGTCTTCAAAAAAGGCAAGAAGGAGGACCCAAGCAACTATAGGCCACTCAGCCACACCTCCCTCCCCAGAAAAGTGATGTAACAGCTCATACTGGCCATTGTTTCCAGGCATGTGGAGAACAAGAAGGTGCTCAGGAGTAGTCAACATGGGTTCACCAAGGGGAAATCATGCTTAACTAACCTGATAGCCTTCTATGATGGAATGACTAGCTGAGTAGATGAGGGGAGAGTGGTGGATGTCATCTATCTTGACTTCACGAAGGCTTTTGACACCGTCCCTCACAGCATCCTCCTGGACAAGCTCCAGAGGTGTGGGATAGATGAGTGGACAGTGAAGTAAATTAGGAATTGGCTGGATGACAGAGCTCAGGGGGTGGTGATCCATGGTGCAGCATCTATTCGGAGGCCTGTAGTTAGCAGTGTCCCCCAGGGGTTAGTCCTCAAATCAGTACTGTTCAATTTATTCATCAATGACCTGGATGAAGGCACAGAGTGCTCCCTCAGCAAGTTTGCTGATGATATGAAGCTGGGAGGAGTAGCTGATATCCCAGAAGGCTGCATTGCCATCCAAAGGGATCTGGACAGACTGGACAACTGAGCTGTGAGAAATCTTACGAAATTCAACAAAGACAAGTGCAAGATCCTGCACTTAGAGAGGAAGACAGGCTGGGGACTAACCTTGTGGAGAGCAGCTCTGCAGAGAGGGACCTGGGTGTCATGGTGGACAAGTTGACCACAAGGCAACAGTGTGCCCTCATGGCCAAGAACGCCACTGGCATCCTGGACCGCCACACCTGGAGTACTGTGTCTAGTTCTGGGCCCCACAGTACAAGAGGGATGTGGAGCTGCTGGAGAGAGTCCAGCGCAGGGCGACAAGGATGATCAGGGG